>OY292538.1:9074618-9386618 GCA_958496365.1 Subacronicta megacephala | reverse complement strand
CAGTGTGATGAAAGTCGGCGTCGGTATCGTATTATCTAAGCACAAAACTTCTGTTAGACGTAGCATAGCATATAACCATATTTCGAATGTTTTGGCTTACAGTTGATTGTTTATCTTGCAGTTACAATGGAAAAAGTCCTGTCTGCACTCAGCTCAACTTGGCACATTGTCGGATGTAAACCTACCTTGTTTTTATGAAATGTATCATGAGCTTAATCATAATATCGTCAGCTCCTTGTCCCCCGTGTTACCTCAGCGTTAGCAGACCTCCAGGCGGCGGCCTGCGGCCTGTCCCCGAGCGCGACGGCCTTAGCGCGGTGCACGGCGGGCGGGATGGCGGCCTGCAGCCGTTGCTGCGCGGATGTCAGCGAGCGCGCGAACTCCGCGTCCTCCGTGTTGTCGCGCTCCGCTCCTCCTACTAGCAGCACGCGGTTTGCTAGCCTAACAATGACAAACATCAAATAATATAACTGATTAATCCTCACGTATGGGCGTTTCTTGGCAATTTATTACATATTTTGAGCTTTTGACAGCCCTAACGTTTCTTATCGATAAACCGCAACGTCTATAGACGTCGAAAACACGGTTTTTAATATTGCAAAATACTAATTTGAAAACTATCATGTATTTAATTTTACCGAATTTAGTTTTTTTATGAGAAAGTCAAAATATGCTTAGTGCGCTGAGAAGTTTTAATACTAAATGGGGTGCTGTATATTTGGAATAAATATTATTAAATTCTTGAGACACGGTCGTTAGCAGAGTAAGAACACGAGAAATACATAGCACTTATGCTTACAATAAGAAAACTATGCCTTTTAAATCTGTTGGGCTTAACAGCCGTAACAGATGCTATGGCTAATAGAAACTCTGAAAATAATCATCTTAAAACCATCAAATATAATAAAAGTATGATTATTATTTAAGTTCCCACAAAATAGTTGATCATAAAACAATCTAAATCAGTTCAAAAATAAAGAATTTAAAATTTTCTGCTAGACCGCACAACGTGCTATTGTGTGGTTCTGTAGGATATGGTGACGTCATACCTTGCATGCGCCATACAAATTCTATACTAACACTCTTTTTTGCAGAAAAAAGACAGCAGCCCTTCTCAATCCACTTTCGTAAGAAAAGTTGTTAAATGCAACGGGTACAATTACTCCTTTGACGGGTGCAAGTGATTCCAACGACAGCGGCGTCTAAAGGTTGATGATGAAGATGAATGGGTCCTACCTGGCGATGGCGGAGGTGTTGTCCACCATTTTCTGGGAGTCGTTGTTGCGTATGGCATCCTCGCAAAGGTATGTATGCTTCTGCATCAGCTCACCTGACAGAACATAACAACTTCAAAACATTGTTGAAGAGAGACGGAGATACCTTATCCTGTATGGTCTAAGAGAGACAGAGCTACCCTTAATTGTGCACAGATCTAGTAGATTTTACCCGTAATTCAGCGAAAATATCATAGTTGTATAGCAAAAGTTGTAAGAACAATAATTATGAATGCAAAGCACTTATGGTCCTGAGTATAATTCGTTTATACCGCGTGGAGATTAGGTTATCACATTAATTGCAACCACATATTCTACATAACGTATTTTGACCATACACAACTGAAAAAAATAAGTACAATAAGCATTTTAGCCCTGGGATCGTTTTTTCCATTTTAGTATTTAACAACATCATGTATTGAATAACGATAATCACCTGACCTAAACTAGTAGTTCAAAGACCCGAGAAAATTCAAACGTTGCCGTTCCGTATTACTAACAATTATTAGAAACTTAAACTAGTTAAGCTAAAATTGACCTTATAACTAACCCTATTAGGCCTTGTCTATGCGCAAAATTAAAAGATAAGGGACCACAGCAAAAGATAAATAAAAAACGTTCTTAAAAATATTAGTTTAAGGCATAAATCTCTATGCGCGATACGGGGGTAGGTGTCGTCAGAATTCGTCCTTTGTCGGCGCCGGCGGCGGCGGCGCGCGACTACAAAGTAAAGAAACGGAAGCGGCGGCGCGTGCGGAGCGATTGATTCAGTACGCTTCCGGGGTCCTTAAGGATAGTTCGTGTGTTGCTTATTCGCACACGCGCCCTTCGTATTTTTATTGTAATTGTTTTGTGAACATTTTCGTAAATTTCTTGTTTTGTTTGTTGGATACGTTATTATTAGTTGTAGATTAGTTAAGTGTTGTGACAGTTCCTGCGAGATCGGACGCTTTTCTCATTTTTTGTTTGTGATAAGACATTTTATTAGTTAGTGAAGTTAGTGAAAGTGGGTGAGCATACGTTATCATCAGAGTACACCGATATGGTTGATTGAATGCAACCAAAACAGCGCTGCTGGTGTTACGAACATACCGACAGAGGTATATCGTACCTACCTATGACGGTGCTCATATGCATTCAGTTGCATGGCGGCCATAACGTAAATTTTAATTAATCAATTGAACATTTGGACAAGTGTAGGTTTATTAAATTGAATTATTATTATTGTGCAAGAATACCATAAAGTTTGTGTTGAATTGTTGATATTATCGCTCCGAGCGTCCTATCCTATGCCTACTTGCAAGTATGTAGGTACTTACTCGCCGCGGCGGCGGCGG
This sequence comes from Subacronicta megacephala, assembly GCA_958496365.1. Classification (NCBI taxonomy): domain Eukaryota; kingdom Metazoa; phylum Arthropoda; class Insecta; order Lepidoptera; family Noctuidae; genus Subacronicta; species Subacronicta megacephala. Next base: position 9,384,007 of record OY292538.1, on the reverse strand, counting down.
CGACGTTGGCGACGTTGCCGCTTTTACAGGTCAGTATACTGATATTATTGAGGGTGATTTATTTCGAGCCAATATTTACGGTATTTATTTTGTTTGAAAAATTTAGTTTTTTATTTTTAGTAAAATTGTTTATTTTATTACTCAAACAGACTAATGATAACTTGGAATGACCGCTGTTTAATTTAATGTGATAACCTAATCGCCACCCGATATATTTTCAACTCAATGACGAAAAAAATGTATATTGTCGGTTTTTGTTTGTCTATGTATTTCCCCACTTGTTGTAAATTATACAAAAGGCAAGAAAGCTTTGTTATCGATTCAAGCTCCCCGGGTAAGTCCTCAATATCAGAAGAAGCAAAACGGGAGAGACGAGGAGAGAAAGAAGAGACGAGGAAAGAAAGAAGAGTAGAGAATGGAAAGAAGAGCTCAGAGAGGAGAGAAAATTGAAAAAAGATATCAGAAGAGAAAGATGACAAAGTATAAAAAAGGGAACGAGAAGAGAAGTAGAGAGTTATGGAAAGAAAGAATGTGTAGTGTATTGTTATGAAATAGAGTTATCACCAGCAGTCCTGACGAAGTCCAGCGGGTCCACGGCCTGGTCGCACAGGTCGCGCACGCGCAGCACCACGTCCGCGTACTGGTTCTTCAGGTTGTTGAAGTGCTCCTCTGCTACCTGACACAACAACCACCTCTTGCTAACTTCTTGTTCAAAAGACCAAACATTGATGATAATGTTCTCCTTGAGGTTCCGTCAACGACAAATCTTTAGCAAGAATATGACTAGAGAAGCCAAATTGATAAAAAAATACTCTGTTACAAAGCCTTTGGCTTTGAATGATTCGTTCTGGAACATTGGCTTACATTAAGACACTCACAAATGTTATATTACCATGTTGGACTTCAAAAAGGACCATGTTTTTTATGAGTTCGTGTCGGCAACGGCGTTTGTTTTTTAAAGATTGTTATATAAGGATACAGTGATGCAATAAAGCAACATAGTTACTTGAATTTGAACTTTAGAAGATCTACCTATTTAAAAAAATATACATTAATTATTTTTATCAAACATTTTCTAAAAAAAAACTCATTATCAAGTAAAATTTCAACACTAATCATTTTAATATTATCAGGATATCTTATAATCTTACCTTACTATCAGGATTGTAGAGACGAATTTTACCCGCCGCGATCAATTGTGGTGACAGTTTTTCGATCTGTAACAAATAATTAATTTGGAACCTTTATTTATATTTACACAAATAAAGGAAGAAGCAAAAGAGACATGCAACAGTCGTAGAAAGGTGGCAGTCCATAGTTTCTGCCTACCCCTGTGGGAAAAAGGCGTGAGTGTATGTATGTATGTATTTATAATTACATTTATTTCGTTAGTCACACAGTAAAGTCGAAATAATCGGTATCAAAACAAGGTTTTGGTTGTCAGATGACGACAACAGTTTAGTATAGTACAATATGTACAGCATAATATTATAGTATAGATCAGTACAGTATAGATCAGTACAGTATAGTACATTATAGTTTAGTAGAGTATAGGAGTGACCTGTTGTGCGTTGTGTATGAGCTGGTCGGCGAGGCGCTTGTTGTGTCCGGCGCCGGCGGCGACCAGGTATAGTATAGTATAGGAGTGACCTGTTGTGCGTTGTGTATGAGCTGGTCGGCGAGGCGCTTGTTGTGTCCGGCGCCGGCGGCGACCAGGTATAGTATAGTATAGGAGTGACCTGTTGTGCGTTGTGTATGAGCTGGTCGGCGAGGCGCTTGTTGTGTCCGGCGCCGGCGGCGACCAGGTATAGTATAGTATAGGAGTGACCTGTTGTGCGTTGTGTATGAGCTGGTCGGCGAGGCGCTTGTTGTGTCCGGCGCCGGCGGCGACCAGGTATAGTATAGTATGGGAGTGACCTGTTGTGCGTTGTGTATGAGCTGGTCGGCGAGGCGCTTGTTGTGTCCGGCGCCGGCGGCGACCAGGTATAGTATAGTATAGTATAGGAGTGACCTGTTGTGCGTTGTGTATGAGCTGGTCGGCGAGGCGCTTGTTGTGTCCGGCGCCGGCGGCGACCAGGTATAGTATAGTATAGGAGTGACCTGTTGTGCGTTGTGTATGAGCTGGTCGGCGAGGCGCTTGTTGTGTCCGGCGCCGGCGGCGACCAGGTATAGTATAGTATAGGAGTGACCTGTTGTGCGTTGTGTATGAGCTGGTCGGCGAGGCGCTTGTTGTGTCCGGCGCCGGCGGCGACCAGGTATAGTATAGTATGGGAGTGACCTGTTGTGCGTTGTGTATGAGCTGGTCGGCGAGGCGCTTGTTGTGTCCGGCGCCGGCGGCGACCAGGTATAGTATAGTATAGGAGTGACCTGTTGTGCGTTGTGTATGAGCTGGTCGGCGAGGCGCTTGTTGTGTCCGGCGCCGGCGGCGACCAGGTATAGTATAGTATAGGAGTGACCTGTTGTGCGTTGTGTATGAGCTGGTCGGCGAGGCGCTTGTTGTGTCCGGCGCCGGCGGCGACCAGGTATAGTATAGTATAGGAGTGACCTGTTGTGCGTTGTGTATGAGCTGGTCGGCGAGGCGCTTGTTGTGCCCGGCGCCGGCGGCGACCAGGTATAGTATAGTATAGGAGTGACCTGTTGTGCGTTGTGTATGAGCTGGTCGGCGAGGCGCTTGTTGTGTCCGGCGCCGGCGGCGCCAGGTATAGTATAGTATAGGAGTGACCTGTTGTGCGTTGTGTATGAGCTGGTCGGCGAGGCGCTTGTTGTGTCCGGCGCCGGCGGCGACCAGGTATAGTATAGTATAGGAGTGACCTGTTGTGCGTTGTGTATGAGCTGGTCGGCGAGGCGCTTGTTGTGCCCGGCGCCGGCGGCGACCAGGTATAGTATAGTATAGGAGTGACCTGTTGTGCGTTGTGTATGAGCTGGTCGGCGAGGCGCTTGTTGTGCCCGGCGCCGGCGGCGACCAGGTGTAGTATAGTATAGGAGTGACCTGTTGTGCGTTGTGTATGAGCTGGTCGGCGAGGCGCTTGTTGTGCCCGGCGCCGGCGGCGACCAGGTATAGTATAGTATAGGGAGTGACCTGTTGTGCGTTGTGTATGAGCTGGTCGGCGAGGCGCTTGTTGTGTCCGGCGCCGGCGGCGACCAGGCCGGCCGCGGCGCCGGCGCGCGCGCTGAACCCCGCCAGCGCCGCCGCCCTCTCCTGGAACTGGCCCTCCCGCCCCGGGCTGCCTGCGACCAACCAACAACAACTACGTACAGCCAGCAGGTCAAGGTATACAAAACTGTCAAATTTCTCCAAATGATTTTAAACCTTAAATTGTTCAAGGTAAGTAAGTTCAAAATCAACTCAGAAAATTTGACATTTTGTGGAAACTTGATGTGCTGGCCACCGTACAATGGTTTATAGCTGTTACAGTTATTATGTGTTCCGTTGGACGTCCGAAGTCCATTATGAGAGAGTACATCGTCTTTTCCCTCGCCCAGTCGCTAGATGTCTCTGTTTCCGCTACGTAACCGCACCTCTAGCGCCACCATCGGCCGAACCTGGTACTAAATTTAACACGCCCAAGCAAGCCACCGTTTCTTAAGTCATTGTTGCGTCGTTTTTCAAACCCCGCGCACGGTCGTTAGATTATTATAGTTCTTACCCCTTTTTTTTTCAATATTTTTTTTTTCCCTTCATTTTTGCTTTCGAGATTAAAGTAGAAAGTAAATTGCAATAAAAATTAGTTTTGTGGTTTCCGTTACATAAATTTGTGTTTGTTCATTGTTAAAATGAAAAATAGTGACGAAATTACCGCGCCGCCGGGGAACAATTCTGAGAACGTTTTTAGTAATCGTGAATCTCGTATACATGGAAGTGTAGAGGCACCGAGATGCCGTCTAGTGCGTCCACGTCGTCTAGGTCAACATCAAGTGCGAGTGAAGATGAACCCGCGCCAAAAAGACGACGGCTGAGTGGTGATTCCATTCGAGAAATAGATCGCAGGTTTGAATTATTGTCACACCACCTGGTAAGTCATATAAATAACATTTTTTCTGCACATAATGCTGCCATGCTTCCGAGTGTTCCTTGTTCTACCTATGTGGCACCCGTGCCAAATGAAATAAATAAAGCATTAGACGATCCGTTTTTACGCTCGTTGTCATCGGTAAATGATATCGCAGAGCTAAATGTTTCCATTAAAAAACCGTCTGTGTCTCGGGCCGATCCTGATCGGGTCTCAAAAATTGCTTCTATGCAGAGATTCGATACAGCCGACTGAAATTCTGTGCGATACACTGTCGTTCAAAAGAAATATGCGGCCTTTCCAGCGTTTATTGAACTAAAAGTGAACGAGGAATTACGACGTTTCGAGGATCCATTGGCTCCTATTAGATGGTTTCAAATGGAACGCAGCTTTGCTGCTTTGTCAAATGCGTTTTTAGCACAGAATGAGTTTGTGAATTCAGCTTTGCGTAACATGATTGACTGGTCATCAAATACTGATGTGAAATTAACTTCATCTTCAATTTACGATAAGCTCAAAGAATTATTTGGTGACGAGTCTAATTATAAAACTGTTTCTCATGATATTTTACAAATAATTTGTGGAAAACGTGCTGAGGTTTTAGAACTGCGGCGTAAAGCGCTCCTTAAAGGTTTGAAAGGAAAATATATACGAGAAGACATTGAAAAGATACCCCTTCTTCAGAATACATGTTCAACCCTCAAATCTTATCAAATTATTTACAAAAAATTGGAGGTGTTGATAAATTGAATAAAGAAATCGTTCCTCGATCTAAATCCTTTGTTCAGTCGAAATCACCAGTGCGTTCTAAATCGCCGATAGCTTCTACTTCACGTGAGAAATCCTTTCGATTTCAACACAAAACGAAGAAAGGAAAATCAAAAAAGCGTAATTTCGACGACCAGGATAGTAAGAAAAGGGGGGGGGGGCGAAAAGATCAGGGTCAAATCAAATCAAATGTTTTTATTTCAAATAAGCTTTCACAAGCGTTTATGAAACGTTATTGACTCTAGTTGCACGGTTCCAAAAAGTTGATCCCATGGAGAAGAATCCGGCAAGAAACTCCATAGACACTCTTTTAAAATATATTGTTTTAACATAATTTGCTGGTACATTATGCCGATAACAGGATGTGAGTGCATTGGAGGTTTATGTCATAATTAGCCTGAAGTCGGGACTAAAATTACAAGAAGGTTCTCAGCAAATGAGAACGCAATGTCAAACTAAAACAGATACACTATGTGTAAGAATACACATAATCAAAAATATGAACTAGGATAACTATAAACTACTTAGACATAAATGGCTACGATGTACTCACATTTACAGTTCCTGTTTATATAAAGTGGTAAACAATATACAAGATAATTGAGAGTGAATAAAGTAACCTCAGGTTGCCAGGGGGTAACAGAAATAGGTATAAATGACTCGAGAAGGTTTATGGGCGGCTGTCTAAAACTCTACCAAGAGTCATGGGCCCAATTTGGACCCCCCAAAACAATCATCAGATTAATTACTGCAGCTCGCATTCCATTCAATCAGACGCCGCCATTAATCCTTCCATTATGCAGAAATTTCAAACTCCAAGTTCAGTACTAATGTCTTCAGAAATTCAAGCTATGATTCAGAATCATATCCTCGAGCTCGCGTAATTAACCCCTTCTTTCATATCCCCACTTTTCATTATAACGAAAAGCAATGGAAAAAGTCGAGTTATCTTCAACTTAAAGGCACTAAACCAGTTTATGAAACCAAAACATTTCCATCTGTTTCATCATTACCAAATGCCCAAGTTCTTACAGAGGAGAGACTGGATGGTAAAGCTAGACTTAAGCCAAGCCTCATCTACCGATTTCGAAAAGACACCGTTGTTTCCTGCGCATCAGTTACGAGGGTCGGTTGCTGCAAATGAGATGCCTACCCTTTGGTCTTGCTGCTGCACCAAGAATGTTTGCGTCCGTTACAAATTGGACTGCCGAAGTGTTGCGCAGCAAAGGTCTCCGTCTGGTTGTGTTGTTGGACGACTATTTGATTGTTCATCAATCCAGGAGGACCGTGCAAGCTCATGTCCGTATAGCTATAGAGTTCCTTACAAGCCTAGGTTGGTTTATCAACATGGAGAAATCCATACTCAAACCAACAACAGCTCTAGAGTTCCTAGGAATTGTCTGGGATACGCGATACAACATCAAGTGTTTACCCCCGGACAAGGTGAGCAAAGTCCGCCAGTGCCTATCGACCCGCTTGGTAGCCGGCAGTTGGACTCTCAAGCAGGCGCAACGCCTCTTAGGGTATCTCAACTTTGCGACCTTCATCACCCTCCGGGGAAGGTTGCATTGCCGCACACTGCAACGTCACAGCAATCTGTTGCAGATAAACTCACACCGCTCCAAACCCAGACCGTTTGCGGACGAGGTACAAAGGGAACTAGAATGGTGGTTAGAAAATATCAGCCAGAAAACCCCAATCCACTCCAGGCGGTCACCTGTAAACTACGTGATCACGGACGCCTCGGACGTTCAATGGGGAGCCCTAGTGAACAACGACAAACTAAAAGGAAATTGGGGTCATCATCAATTGAAGTGGCACTGCAATCTCAAGGAAATGTATGCAGTGATAGCAGCAATCACGCTGAGGGCAGATGTTCTAAAAAATTCAACCATCGTCCTGCAGAGCGACAACAAAACAGTTGTGTCTTACATAAAGAACGAAGGCGGAACGAAGTCTCTGAAACTATTACGATTGACAAAACAACTTCTGGCACTGACGGACAGTCTAAACGTTGTACTCCTCCCTCACCACTTACCGGGACTGTACAACACGGATGCCGATCACCTCTCGCGAAATCGCGTGGGATCCGAATGGCACCTGTTAGGCAATGCGACGAAAAAGGTATTCAGCCATTGGGGTACTCCAGACATCGACCTATTCGCGTCAAGCAACGCTCACGTCGTGTCGGAGTATGTTTCGCTAGACTTATCAGACTTGAGCGCTTGCTTTCACGACGCGTTCAGCAGATCTTGGAGTTACGATCTAGCGTGGATATTCCCTCCACCAACCCTGCTCCCACGTGTGCTACACCATCTCAACTCGGCAAATGGCAAGTTCATAATAATAGCGCCCAAGTGGAAAAAGCCGTTTTGGCGTCCAGACTTGAAGAGCCGTGCCCTAGCACGTCCTATGAAAATAAGGGATCTCAAGATGACATTGGTAGACACTGTGACGGGTCGACCCCCAGCTCAAGTACACAACCTACAGTTGGAAGCCTGGCTCATTTCGGTTGGGACACCTTAACAGATAGTTGGTCATCTGAAGAAAAGCAGCTTTTATCAACATGCTGGAGAACTTCTACGCTTAAAACTTACATTCCCATATGGAACAAGTGGTCGAAATGGTGTAATGATAATAATTTAAATTGTAGCCATCCGGCACCGGCTAATGTAGCTCGATATCTAGCGAAACTTTTCCTTACTGATAATCTTGCATACCGTACTATTCTTGTCCATAAATCGGTTATAGCATCTGTTTGTGAAACACTTTCTGATACCAAAATATCATCAAATAATTTAGTCAGGCATATTTTAACAGCTATATCAGTATGGGATGCAAGGATAGTAATACATTTTTTTTAAAATACAATTCCTAATTTACTCAGTTTATATGACGTTTCTAGGCGGACTGCTACAATCCTTTTGTTGACTTCGGGTCGTAGAGTGCATGACTTAACTCTCTTACATTGTGACTCAGAACATTTTGTGGATAATGGAAATTCAATAACTTTGCATCCCGTATTTGGCTCTAAAACTGATTCAGCTTCGCACCAACAATCAAGTTGGACGTTACTACCTTCCCCGGATAAGAATATAGATTGCTTATTTTGGTTAAGACATTTAGTAAATGTATCAAAGGATGTCAGGGGTACTATGACAAATTTGTTTATTACAACGAGGGAGCCGCGTAGGCCAGCCACTACTGTCATCATTGGTGGCTGGGTAAGGCAAACTCTTTCTGAAGCCGGAATACAGGCCACGCCCGGTAGTTTTCGATCAGCAGTTTCATCACTAAACTGCTTAGAGAAGTATCCAATAAATGATATTCTTGCAAAGGGAAATTGGCGTCACGAACATACGTTTAGAAAATATTACTGTAGAGAAATAAGAAATAAAAGTATGGAACAAGAGAAGTCTCTTTCCCAATTCTTTGATACAACAAATTAAAGTCGTTCTGATTGCGTGCATAGTGACGATTAATACTTTGTAAATCAATTAAATTTTGGTTAAATCATTTTATTTATCAGGATTATGTCTTCTTAAATATCTTATTAGGAAGATACCTTTGTTAAGATTTCTTTTACTATGAAGAATTTTTTTTTTCCTATTTACCTCTGTACCTAAATAATTTTGTTTTCCCACATAAACAAAATAAATCAGACTGTTGCGTTTTATTATGCAAGCCACCAGGAGATAACAAACAGATCTCTCATAATGGACTTCGGACGTCCAACGGAACACATAATATAAAAATTTTACCTTAAAATAAAATTTGTATTATGTTTCTTAAGACGTCCGAAGTCCAAATAATGTCTTCCTGGTGTAATACCATCATCATTATCATCATTATGAGCCAAACAATGACTTAAGAAATGGTGGCTTGCTTGGGCGTGTTAAATTTAGTACCAGGTTCGGCCGATGGTGGCGCTAGAGGTGCGGTTACGTAGCGGAAACAGAGACATCTAGCGACTGGGCGAGGGAAAAGACGATGTACTCTCTCATAATGGACTTCGGACGTCTTGCGAAACATAATACAAATTTTATTTTAAGGCAAAAATTTTATATTTTTAGAATGGGTCACTCACTCAAAAAACAAACGAATTTGAACCCTCAGATAGTAACATTAGGGGTTCCTCAATTTGTATGAGTTTATCAGACCCTAATGTTACTAGAAGAAGGTTCAAATTCGTTTGTTTTTACAGTGAGTAACGTAACAGCTACGACAAGTCTCCTCTCGGTGAGAAAGAGTAGGCCGTAATCTACCACGCGGACCCATTGCGGGTTGGTAGATGTCATGTCTTTAATTTTTTTTTGGTTCTAATACATGTCGGTTTGCTCACAATGTTTTTCTTCACCGTTTTGGTAGCAGTAGTGATGAAATAATTTACACAACGTAAAGCGCTTGTCTGGGTTCACACCTACGACTTACAACATGTAAGTCCCGTTACTACTGAGCTACCATCACTCCTATCATTATGCCATTTATGCTCTCACCACTGGACCACCACCACTCCCTAAATCCCCTGGCGACGACATAATACATTTCCTGAAAAGTATACTCTGTAAATTGGACAGGGCAAGTGATAGTAAGTCAAGTAGCAGTATGCATACTGTTGCGTTTCGTGCGGTGAGTGTGGAACACCGGAGGCCCAATTTCTTCCTCTGTCCCCTTCCTTCTCATTTTCTCCTTCTTCTGCCTATTCCCTGAATCGGCTCGGCAACGCATCTGTAACTCCTTTGGTTTTGCAGATGTCCATGGGTGGCGATGACTACTTATCATTAGGTGGCTCGCCGGTAGCCCGATTCACGTAATTAAAACCGGTAGCGATGTCGCAGCGACTTAATCGTTGAAACAGTTTTCCAGTGTTATGTGAATACTGTGAAGCCAACGTTTTAGAATTATTCTCGCCCAACGAACATGTGTGAATACGGTTCAACGATTTTTCAATAGGACGACTTCTAAATCGGTCCGATCGACGGATGTGAATAGGAAAACTGTTTCAACGATGAAGTCGCTGCGACATCGCTACGGTTTTGATTACGTGAATCGGGCTACTGCTCGTTTGATGAGTTATCCTATAAAAAAAGTAGTTCCTCACCGATGGGAGCGTTGACAGCGTCGGTGAAGTGCCGCAGCGGCGCGGCCACGTCTATGAACTCCTCCACCACGCGGTTGACCACGGCTCGCTCCGTGGCGCGCTTCAGCTCGTGCAGCTTGTCTGTCAGATCCCTACGATAACACGCGTGGAAATACATCGGCATTATCAGTTTAGCTTACTTCCAGGCCCAAGGGCGTCGTCAGCCAATAGTCTAGGGTGGTATGAATTGTGGGTACATAAACCTTTACACTTGTAGTATTCTTAACTCTATGGCAATTGTAATAAGAACGAAGAACGAAGCCGGAATGTTGGGCAAGCAAGTCAAGTGAGGACTTTGCTTGCATTATAATTAGCTACATTTTTTATGTAGTCAAATGTACATATTTTTTTATATATGTAGCTAAAGTATGATGTTTTAGAATGTACACTACACACGACAGCTGTCATTCTGACTGTATTTTATACCATTGAGATAGTTTAATTTCCATAATTTATCAGAAAATTAGGAACAGTCTGTTCGCTCCGATATATTTAATGGTGACTAGCTTCTGCCCGCGACTTCGTCCGCGTAGAATTGATTTTTCCCAATCCTGTGGGAATTACCCAAAATATCGTTGTAAATTAAAGCCTATATGTTATTCTGATGTATAAACAATAATACTGTAAAGTTTCATCAAAATCCGTTCGGTAGTTTTTGCGTGAAAGAGTAACAAACATCCATCCATCCATCCTCACAAACTTTCACATTTATAATATTAGTAAGATAAGATATTAGTAGGATAGTACAGTTTGTTCGAAATAAGTAAGCCGATCGGAAGTTAGCCGTTCCGAACTACCGCGGCGATAAAATCGTTTAATTAAGTGTTTTAATACATAAATATCGAAATTAGTAAACAAAATCATTAGAAATGTGAAACATATACGACTCTAATTACCTTTACACCGACTCTTTCTATTAAAATTTACCACTTCTAAACCACTTGCAGACAACTTCCGATCGGCTTACTTATTTCGAACAAACTGTAGGACTATATACACGACTACACATCAAGCTATTAAAATCCAGTTTAGACTGACCTCCCATTGTAAAGGTTTTACGCACAATTCAAGGCCAGTCTACACTGGTTTGTTGCCGTGCGTACGTGTACAAAGCGTGTAAGTACCTGGTGATGGCCCGGGCCTCCTCGCTGTCCCCCTTCCCGGAGGCGCACAGGTCGGCCAGCCTGTCCGACAGGCGCTGCACCTCCGAGCACAGCTGCAGCACCTCCGCCTTCTCACGACCTTGGAGACCATCAGCTATCTATAGACGCAAAAACGACGGGGTGTTATAAGTTTGACGTGTCTCTGTGTGTGTGTGTGTGTCTGTCTGTGGCATCGTAGCTCCCGAATGGATGGACCGACTTGGATTTAGTTTTTTGTTGTTTGAAAGGTGAATTAGTCGAGAGTGTTCTTAGCTATGTTTGATGAAAATCGGTCGAGATATAAAGCAATCGTCGGGGGTTTTTTTTAATTCTTAATTTTTACCAAGAAATACTCAAAATTATAAATTGTTTATCACAGATAGGCTTGTGCTTGACCACAACTCGCCTGATGTTAAGCAACGAAGTGGTCTACGATGGAGCGCGCTTGCCTAAAAGATACTTATTCTCTCTCGTCTTGAAGACACCCAAATTGTAGGTCTGTCGTCGGTCGTATTACAATTTGTTCGAAATTAATACGCGTTTAAAGTTAGCCATTCCGAACTGCCGCGCTGGTAAATTCACTTTATTAAACGGTGTACACCCATACTTCGTCAGTATGTTTAGGTCCCATGTAATAGGAGGCGAGCCTTTTGCCATGAACCGGGCACAAATCCAGGCTTAGAGCTGATATTGAGGATTTTATGGAAAAACTCAATAACACTTTGCTCAACTTAGAAATCGGACCTCTAGAGAAGCAGTCGCGCTTAGGACCACTAGACTAATGAGGCAGTACTTATTATACTACATTAATCATCATAATCATCATTACCCTCTGTCCTTGGGAGACGATGCTGTTGATGGCTTTCTGACCCTCCACCCTAGTGACTGGATCTGCTGCCGGGTGTAACAGCCATTTGTGTGCTGTTTCTAACCTATAAACAAAAATATATTTTTTTAATAATTATAAGTTTACTTATATACTTAACTAGCTATGCCCGCAGTTTCACGAGCCAAATCAAATCAAATGTTTTTATTTCAAATAAGCTTTAACGAGCGTTTATGAAACGTTATTGACTAGTTGCACGGTTCCAAAAAGTTAATGCTATGGAAAAGAATCCGGCAAGAACTTTCATGGACACATATGCCATTTATAAGCCGGTTGATTTTAAAACGGCATACTAACCTGGCCTGCATGGTCTTGCCGCCTTGCTTCTCGGCCGCCCTCACGCCCTCGTTCACGATGGAGTCCAGCTCGTTGATCTGGTTCCGCAGGTCTGATGCCAAGTTCAATGCCTGGACAATAAAAAGATCCAACGATTTGGAAAAAAAGGGTTGTGACAGACAGACTGATAGACAACGAAGTAATTTTTGGATACAGAACTCTTAGAAAGGGAGATGAAATGGGAGAAGGAAAGGGAGTTGATAGGATCCAAAACTACCTCCATTATTCTTGAGACCTTTTTCATAGCCTTATTTGTTTCCTAGGCAAAGGCCTCCCATTTCTTATTCCAAACCTCTCTAATCTGTGCAAGATCTGGTGATCCCTGAAGGCTTGCATAAGCCTGTTAAAATTGTAAATAAGATAAGATAATAAATAAATGATATAAAAATAAGATAATAAATAAATGATATAAAAAAAATATTTTTTCACAATATTTATTTATAACCTTAGCTCCTCCGTATTCGGAGAGCATATAAAGCCTTCGGTTCTGGTTATCATACGAATACATACGAACAATTTAAGCGGCAGAAGCCTAAAAGAAGTCACAAGACCAAATAACCTGGTAACAGCGGCACCCGCTCATCCCAATAACAGAAATTGGGTTGCAGAGGCAGTACTCAGTCGCATCTGTAGCCCGATTCACGTAATTAAAACTGTAGCGATGTCGCAGCGACTTAATCGTTGAAGCAGATTTCCAGTGTTATGTGAATACTGTGAAGCCAACGTTTTACAACAATTCTCGTCCAACGAACATGTGTGAATACGGTCCAACGATTTTTCAATACGACGACTTCTAAATCGGTCCGATCGACGGATGTGAAATTATTTTATTTATTTATTTAGGATCTCCAACAAAAGATTATACGATAAGACAAAAAAATAGTTAATAACTCTTGCAAGTGTACTCCTTTACTTATAGGAGACCACAACATGCACAACATAGACGTCGCCTCAAGACGTAGAATGTGGAAGAGAAATTCGACATCACAGGCAGTGATCTCGGTAGCTTAGTTGGCAATGCGTCTGGTGTACTTTACCAGGGAGACGCAGGTTCAAACCCTGCCTGAGATCGAATTTTTCTTTCACTAGAAATTTTCTTTAATTAGAAAATTCATTTCTTTGTGAACATGCACAACATAGTTTTTTTTTATAGGATATCTGTTTCAACGATTAAGACGTAGCAACATCGCTACGGTTTTAATTACGTGAATCAAGCTACTGGTGAGAGTGGTAGCTGACTCCAACATAGCTGGGAGAAGGTGTATATAGTAATAATAATAATATCCATTTTGTTAAAACATACATCAAAAAGTCATTATATAAGTATGATGGTTTACCTTAGCTTCTCGACCGTGTCCATACTGTCGCTCGTCACACAACTGATCAGCGTTTATACCACCAGATCTAATGACAAATAACACAATAATTAGGAACTAACTTTATATAAAACTATAACTACCTTACCTGCTTACGAAATTTAATAACAAGTACACAATAGTCGGTAGAGGTAGAAGGACATACACCGATGTTATTGGCGAGGTCCTCCAAAAATATGTATTGTATACATATGTTAAGGATGGAAAAGCGAAAAAGGTATTCAAAAGTCTATGTAGTTTCCGCAAGTCTTTGGGGAAAAGGCGTGAATGTAGTTACGTATGTTTAAAAATAGGTAGAAGTAATCTATTTGAGATTTTTAGATGAATACCTAATACTAATAATTTTGATATAGATTTTTGAAAGACCTTATTTTTACCGATTGATCACACAAACGCGAATATTGGCCATTGAAATAAAATTATTTTTTAAATTATCGTTGTGTACTGATATTATTAAATCCAATATTATCCCAAAGCCAAACGTAAAAATCTGTAATAATGATGTTATTTTTATCATTAATCTGTTCATCGATTGCCGATAATTAGACTGAAAGCCAGGCAAAGACTATAGTACCTAGCGATCCGCCTAGCGGCATCAGCAGGGCTGGGCGCCAGATGCTCGGTGGCTCTCTGCGCTGACGTCAGCACGGTGCGCAGCGCTCGCTCACCGGAACCATTGCGCTGCGCATCCGAATCCTGCAAAACATTACATTTTAATAAACATAACATATTAACATACCATCACGCCTGTATTCCTGAATGGTTAGTCAGAGGTATTTCGCGTACGCCCGCAATTGGCTGGTATGTTTAGATCCCATGTAATAGGGGGCGAGCCTATTGCCATTGACCGGGCACATACCCAATCTCAGAGTTGCTACTGAAATTTTCATGGAAAATCCAATAACACTTTGATCGACCAGGAAATTGAACCAGAAACCTCTAGCGTAGCAGTCGCGCTTAGGACCACTAGACCTAGACCCATTTCGTAAACATTGTATGCAAACTGTTTTGTGCTTTTCTCAAAAGTCAATTCATCAAAGTAAATGCATACATACATATTAAATTAATCCTTCCTGCAAGCATAACTCCTCCTCTCAACTTTATTAGCAAAATCTCCTTCACAGTGTCTTCCGATTAGTCGGCTCCTAACGGTCATAGCGTGATGTTAAATAGCCTATAACCTTTCTAAAAAATTAAGATATCATTTTTTTTCAGCCATTATTGTCCCACTGCAGGGCAAAAGCCTCCCAACTCACATTCCACTCCTCTCGGTTTAAAAAAAAAGCTATCAAACGCAAAAATATTTTTTCAAATCCCACTGGTAGTAATTTGTGGTAGTATGCATGTACTAACGTATTCAAACAAAACCTTTTTAATTGTATTAGTATAAATTCAACTATGCTCACATTAAGAAACTCGTGCGCAGCTCCCATCTTGGCGTGTATCTGTTGCTGCAACGCCTTCAATACAGTGACATTATCTTTCTCACCGCCATCTTCTACGTATGACGTCAGTTGAAGCACCCTGAACACAATAATAAAACGAATATAGATATTATATAGGGGAGCCTAGAGCCTATATTTGAAATTAAGTTTCAAGTTTTATCATTCGTTTTGTTCGCATTTTTTGTTTAGGTATCTACATAATATTAAGTGCTTTAATTTAAGTCAAAATTGCCAAAGGTATTATATTCCTTTTGGTGGGTGGTAAGTTTTTTCAATCCGGCTCCGGACCATATGATGATATGAATAAGGTTCAGTTTTGCTTGTAGGGTTTCTTAGAAAAATGACACACGTCTTTACCGAATGATGACTTTATTGGCACTACTTCTTAATGAGCGAGACATACATATTAAACGCATCAACAGATCTTAAGGTTGAATTTTGATCAACCGCGAAAGTACTTCACCATAATTTTGAGTGTACATCAGTTTCAGTTCTACATCATAATTTTGAAGCGGCGTTAGCCTAATGGCTACGGCGTTGGACTTGCGATCATGTTGTTGCCGGTTCGAAACCCACCCATTGCACTACCGACGTGAACCCACTCATAATACAAGCATTTAGCTTAGCACGAGGTTAACAAGAATACTAGTAATATGTGACCAACATTGCTAGTAAGCTTTTAAAAAAATGAATATAAAGCGTTTCTCGTTGAAAACTCAGTCATAAAAACTGGGAACCCCAGTAACACTTCTGCCTGGTCTGCTCTTACCTACTAGTAGTAACCGAGGCCGTTGCCTGCATTTTTGGCAGCAGCCTTTTTATTTTTACTATTTTTTTATCACAGATAGGCTTACGCTTGACCACAACTGGACCCAGGAAAGTAATATAATGAACATACCGAATAATTTCATGTATTTCGTCAGCCATCCTCTGCGCCAAATAGTTTCTGTTCTCGGCTGCCTCTTCCATTCCTTTTCCTCCTGTCAAAAAATAAATAGATAGTTAGGATCCTCTTAGTATCACATGGTCTTGACAATTATAATATTAATAGTAACTTATTATCTACATATCCTGGTATCCTTTTTCAATCTTAGAAAAATAAATACAGATTATAGATAGTAATACAGATGCGCTCGGCGTTGCAAAGCCTCTGTTTTATCGGATAAGCGGCATATTTTTCGGTTCCATCGTAATGGTATGAATACTACACGTATAGAGGACAAAAAGACAAACAAATAATCGTTTTTGTATCTATACATACAAAAAAAATATAACAGGCCGACGTCTGCACATTATAGGTATTGAAGAAAAACTAATATGAGCAACTGAAGCCAAAACAGCTTTTTTTTGTATTTTTGTGTCCGTCTGTATGTTTACGCACGCATTACGCAAAAACGACTGCACGAAATTGGGTGAGTTTTCCACAGTAGTATGGCTAATATAAAATCTGGTGCACGTTTCATGGTGATACGCTGCCGCCGCGGTAAGTTAATCCTTTTAGGACGTGAGTTTATTTTGACATATAAGATTCATACCATCACGCCTGAATTCCCCGAAGGATTCGGCAGAGGTGTACTAATGTACACCCACGCCTCGCTGGTATGTTTAGATCCCATGATATAGGGGGAGAGTCTATTGCCATAAACCAGGCACAAATCCAGACTCCGAGCTGCTACTGAGAATTTCATATACAAACCCAGGACCTCTAGCGTAGCAGTCGCGCTTAGGACCACTAGACAAATGAGGTCAATAAATATATATCTATACAGGGTGGAAGGGTCATCGACGCACAAACGCTGACCACGAATTCAGTTCATGATTCTGGACCACCTTACGTTGAAATTTTTCGTCGCTTATTTAATGTGTCCCTTCTACCCTGTATATGTATAATGATTCTCGTGTACAGATCGTGCAAAATAAAATATAACCTTCAGTAAGTATGTGAATGTAGATTTTCATGGAACAGATGAGGACTGGTGCCAGTTGCTTGACGCTCTCCAGACATCGGTTGAGAGTCTCTGCGTGAGGGGGATGCGTCAGCTCAGCTGCTCTCGCCGCCACCTAGACCATAAATAGGTAATAATGATGTTTAGTATAACCATAAATAATAATAATAATAACAACCATAAAGTATAGTCTAGTATACACGTAACAAAGTAATAATGAACCTGATCAAACCGGGCGTCACAACTATTTTACCGTTTTGTCATTTTTGTATGTGCGAACCAGATATGCAGAAGAGGTACTTTTTACTTAAATTGTGTACTTCTATCTTAGAACCTGGTCGTGCTTTGTGAGGGCGAGAATCTGAGAATCTAAGAGAGAGAGCGGACATCTTAAATGAAAGAGTGCTGGCGAGAACATCGTTCAATTTCACATTGAAGTCAACAATACTTCTCTTAGAAGTATTCATCAATACTTCTAAGAGAAGGAATACTTCTCTTTAACTGCTTTGCAGTTGTTTGCCAGACTACTGATGCTCAACATTTATTTGCCATGAACCATAAAATACCTAAAGGTATTTTTTAATAAATAAAAATATTTAAATTACACAAAGCGATGTATTTTTTTCGATACGGCATATGATCAGCGTCTCGTACCCCAGCGAACCAATTGGTCAAATACGATGTCAATCGTCTTCTTTTTGCTAAATCTTCATATTTAAAAAGTTTTTTTTGTGTTCCCTTACCTCCCTGGCGGCTCTGGAAAGTGCTGGCGAGATGTCTCTAAGGAACTGCACCAGGTCTTCCATTGTATCTATGACTTCTGCCACTCCCAAGTAGTCTAGCACCTGGAAATATATTATAATACAAATTAAAATGAGCCATAGACAATTGTAGTTACAGTCGACAACGAGAATCGATCTTCAAAATGCTATAATAACATGTCTATTATACGGAAATTCTAATCCGAAAAGGAAGTACAAATTCTACAGAACATACCATCACGCCTGTATTCCCCGAAGGGTTAGGCAGAGGTGTATTTATGTACACACACAGTTCGCCCGTATGTTTAGGTCCCATGTAATAGGGAGCGAGCCTATTGTCATTAACTGAGCACACATCCAGACTCCGAGCTGCTACTGAGAATTTCATAGAAAAACCCAATAACACTTTGCTCGACCCGGGGATCGAACCCAAGACCTCAAGCGTAGCAGTCGCGCTAAGGACCACTAGACTAATGAGGCAGTCAAATTCTACAATAAATCTTCAATGAGAATCGAACCTACTTTAGTGCAGCACCTATAGTTTTCAAACTTTAGTTGCTGACATCATTAATTTCTGCGCGCGTAACCGAACCCAGACCGTATTTGATAAGGGATGTTAAAATAGGAGTAGTAAAAAATTACAAAATGTACAGCCAGCACATCAGGTTATGCAAAACTGACAGATTTCTCCAAACAATTTTAAACCTTAATATGTTGATGATTAAGTTCAGAATCGACTACGAAAATTTGTCATTTTAGGGTAACCTGATATGCTCGCGACCGCACCTATCCGTAAAAAAGACAAAGCAGTTAGTTTGCGTGCGAGATATTCCTTTTTCTCATAACTTTCCTCATTATAATCCGTTTCACATGCAAACAATAGCGTCTTAATTAAACATTTTTATAGTAATTAGAAATCATCTCCTCAATCAACTCCTTCATGTTGACAAAGGAAAAAGTGGAATGTTATGCAACTGTATGAATTCTCGCCGGTTGCATAACATCAGGCTGAATAAAAATTTGAACCAGTTTTTCTAAAACAAATCTATACGAAGTATGTGCTTACTGGAGGTGTTTCGATTGTGTATTCTTGAATTTGGATTTAGGCTGCACGTAAGCAAACTACCCAAGCAATTGTTTAGTCTTCTTATAGGGGGCAAGCCTATTGCCATTAGCCGGGCATAAATCCAGACTCCGAGCTGCTACTGGGAAGTTCATAGAAGAACCCAATAACACTTTGCTCGACCTGGGGATCAAACGCAAGACCTCCAGCGTAGCAGTCGCGCTTAGGATCACTAGACTAATGAGGTGGTCAAATAAATAAAAAGTAAATAGTAAAAACAATACCTTTTTACACTCCTTCACGATCTTGCGAACTTCAGACTCATCGAAGCACAGCAACAAAGCGGAGGTTCCTTGCAGAATTCCTCGGGAGCCTTCTATCAACTTCTTCCTACAAACAAAGCTCAGTTTGAACTCTGTAAAGCTAACATTTGAAGACTCGAAGGTGAACACACTCGCGTCTACTGATATGGACATGGTGACTGAGATTGGAGAAGGTTGAACTGACTATCCTTCTAGACAGTATTCTTCGGGCTCTCCGTACCTAGCGTGTTGATAGGCAAAACGCTTCCGATATCGACGTTTTAAAATGTTCTACAGTAAATGTTTTTAGTATATTTGCATGCGAAGATGTACTTGAATGATAAGTTATTAGATAAGGCGAATGACCTGTCAGTTTTGCAGTATTGATCCAAATTCCTTAAAAATAAGACAGTGCATCTTGGAAAGTTTATACTTGATTTTGCCTCGAGAAAATTGTTGATATTCGAGATAGTAATAATCCTTAATCCTAAAGATACACAACTGACGTCACTGAATCTTATATCGCAGGACGGAAATGTCCGTTGGCTTGCGATCGCTAACCGCTATTCATATAGTCCGGTTGTGGGATCCTTCTTTGTTAAGAAACATTGCACGATAAGCATAGACAGAGGAAGGGCAGGGTATTTACGGTATTTTAGGGGAGAGTGGTAGATGATGATATGGTTAAACCACAGAGGGAAGTTAGCAATGACGATAAGATGACGCCTGTATGCCTACGAGTTGCAGATTCACCCCTTGTGTCAAAGATTTGAGTACCCATTCTTTATTGATACATATAGACCATCACGCCTGGATTCTTAGGCGGAATTCTTAATGGACACCCACAGTTCGCCGGTATTTTAAGGCTCCATGTGATAGTGTGCCTGTATACCGAGCTCTTTTGTTGACTATATCATGAGATGACGAGGTATACCTGGCAGGTCCTGAGTAAGGGTCTGATCGCAGCATGTCGGAGGCCTGCTGCAGGAGTGTGGCGGCGGTCTCCACGCGGTGCAACGCTCCTGGCATGTCATGCCTGAGCACTGAGTCTTCCGAAGACTCGATGGTCTCGTGCCCGACCTGGTGATAATAAGTAGTAGATTTAGTAAGTTAGAGCGGACTTACTAAGGCATAGAGCGACCAGATGGATGGGACATCAACTCACAACCGCATACTCTTATAACTATTTCTTGGCATTGATTTGTCCCATTGCCTCCTCAGCTCTTATTGTTACCTAATATAAGAACTGAGCCCTATTGCGGGAACTGTTAAGCTATGGCCATCAAGATCTATAATAAGTTATCCCAAAATTATAAAATCTTCCCGGTAAAAATTTTCAAGTGTCCCTTGCATAATTGGCTGATTGGCAAAGGTTTCTATACTGTTAATGAGTACATGAATCATCATCATCATCATCATATCAGCCAAATGAAGTCCACTGCTGAACGAAGGCCTCCCCCATAGACTTCCACAACGACCGCTTATATGCTGCCTGCATCCAACGACTTCCAGCGACCTTTACCAGGTCGTCTGTCCATCTTGTTGAAGGTCGTCCCACACTGCGTTTTCCGGTGCGTGGTCTCCACTCGAGAACCTTTTTGCCCCAACGGCCATCAGTACTGTCATTAAAGTTTAGTTGAAGTCTTATTAAATTTAATTGCAAAATTTAAATTTGCATGCCATTTCATTATGGCAAAATGTGACTAGTTTTTTGTTATTATGCACCATCCTAAATAACCACATTTTATGCAAATAAAAGTTTGAAGTTTGAAGTACCTTGACCAGATTGTTGACAGCGAGCGAGACGGCCTGCACCGGCCTCGCGAGGTCAGGCATGGCATTGCCATCTTCTGCTTCTTCATGGAGGATGACCAGACGCGAAACCTGGAGACAAATAATAATTGATTAGACAAATACAAATGATACAACATGGCCGACTCTTGACGACCATTGACGACGTTTGAATGACGACGTTCTAACTGCGCGGTTTGGCTTTCGACTGATGTCAGTAAAATAATATAACCAGCTCTGAAGATTTGCACTCACGATATAGAAAAAAATGTATTTATTTTTTTTAACACAGAAAAGTAACGAAGCAGCGGCCGTAGCCTAATGGCTAGGGCGGCAGACTTACGATCTTGGGGTTGCCGGTACAAAACCCACCCATTGCACTACCGACGTGAACCCACTCGTAATACAAACATTTAGCTTAGTACGAAGGGTTAAAAATAATACTGGTAATATGCGACCAAAATTGCTACTAAGCTTTTCTTAAATAAAATGTAAAGAAAAACAAACCATACTGACACAGTACAAAAAATTATCTACAAAACATCCGCGTTGCTGAATTTTTGGACTATTTTGTAACAGGGAAAAAAGACAAAACACATAACAGCTATAAAAAAATCGTAGAACGTTTTATATTTGTACGCATAAGACGGTTAAATTATACAAAGAATAGCTGGGAAGAACCCACGATGAGATCTAGAATCAATAGAAACTTCAACGCTGACATTCAAAGAGCTCTCTTCATAATATCATCCGAACTGTTTACTTTCTCTTGATCTTTGCATCGAATGCAGAAAATATGCATAACAATGTTCTCTTTACTATCAAAGAAACTTCAAGAGCAAACAATACCGCACAAAGAGCTTATCTAAAACTTTCTCCGACAAAGCGTTCGTTGTCCGTTCACATTCTGCAGATAACTGCGTCTTTGTGGATTCGTGGAATGTGCAGCATTCGACAAATAGTCACGTAAGCAAGAAAAGGGTTTTAAACGCAAAAGCAAGAAAAGTGCGACTCTGACTCGCGCACGAAGGGTTCCGTACCATCTATACTTACTAATATTGTAAAGCTGAAGAGTTTGTTTGTTTGTTTGTTTACTGGAACGCGCTAATCTCAGGAACAACGGGTCCGATTGGAAAAAATATTTCATTGTTAGATAGCCCATTTATCGAGGAAGGATATAGGCTATATATCATCACGCTACGAGCAATAGGAGCGGAGCATACATGAAAAAAGTTGCAAAAACGGGAAAAAATGAAATGCAGAAAAGCGGGCGAAGCCGTGGGCGGAAAGCTAGTTATCTATAAAAACGGATTTTTTTCTGTTTTTTATATATTTGTTGTTATAGAGGCGACATAAATACATCATATCTGTGAAAATTTCAACTGTCTATCACGGTTTCTGAGATACAGCCTGGTGATAGACGGACAGACGGACAGACAGACATACGGACAGCGGAGTCTTAGTAATAGGGTCCCGTTTTTATCCTTTGGTTAAGGAACCATAAAAAGAGGTTTCTTTATGGAAATGGCAAGTTGTTTTTGTTTTACACAAAGACAAGATAATTTTGTTACTTGAGAATTAAGAGTCCATCAAATATCATCATGAGCCCCTATTCGCCCACTTCTGGACGTAGGCCTCTTTAAGTGAACGCTACAGGGCCCCTAGACAATAGCACATCTTTATAATCGATGACGAAGTTAGATTTCCGAAATGTATGGAATTGGCATAATCTTTCGATATGTCACGTGATGAAATTATGTCAAAAACTTCGTCATCGATAATGAAGATGTGACATTGTCTAGACCCTCAGAGCCCGATCTTCAACTCTTTTCAACCAACTTCTGCCAGCCTTCCGCAAATCATCACTCCACCATCAATGTGAGTGATTAATTTAATTTTAATATCCATAAGTTAATAAAAATATCTTCGCGTTGACACAGCAAAAAGATAATTACAATTATACTTTGATCTGAAATAGTAACTATCATTTGTGTAGAAGCGGTCGAGGTAGGACCATTTATTTCGTATATTGATGCGCGGGCGCAGTTCCCTCTACAAACCAGTAGCACATTAATTACTTGTGCCTAAGTCGTTAACGTTTTATAATTGATTAATTAAGAATTTAGATAATTTTGTGTCTTGCTCAATCGTCGGTGTGACGGCTCCATTAACAGATCCCCGTATGAAACTAATACATATTTTTTTAGCATCAGATGCATGTTTCTGGGAGCGTAAAATGCAGGAATTCTAGATTTTGGCCAGCAATTTTTTTCATAAAATCTTATCTGATTGCCTCTGAGATTACCGCACAGCAAGCTGATTCTCTGTAATATACAAAAAACTTCTTTCGATACAATGTGACATGCCTTTTGTTAAACTTAGCCTAAACATTAATTCGCCTTCAAACCTTAACTCCAGTTAAGGCACGCGCGGAGTAGATAAGCCTCGCCTTATAAGGTGCGCGCACGCAACCCGTCCAGCCAACGCAACATTCATTCATACTTTTTTGTAGCGACTACGTACTACAAGTCCACGAGTACTTTGTTTTTGTAGTGCTCTCGATTTTTATCTTGATGTATGCCAGTAGTGTGTATTATGAAATTGTAAAGTAGGTAACTGTATTTTGTGTTGCTATGATAGCTTTTTATGAAGCAGGCGTAGCTCATTATTGGGGTCACAGACCTAAATCTAACATTAGGGTTATGTACCTACATCAAAAGGTGAAAGGGAACGTATAGGATCATTTCCATGTCCGTCTGTGTGTCAGAACCCTTTTTCACAAGTCCCGTAAAGGTATAAGTTGAAATTAATTACGAACAATAATGAGGCCCATAGGAATTGTACTAACAATGCTAACCTATAAGTTACAACGTAGATACTTAGATAGAGACCGCCGAAACTGTAAAAATTTGACAATACAACTTCCAAGACTTTAGGAATCTTATCGAAACCGATTTCCAAATGTGAAACCGTCTCATATCTTCCTTACTTCCCAAAACCCTTCCACCTTATCACCCACTTAGCAATAAAACATGCTTATCTAACGCAGACATTCCAGAAATTACTTTTTTTTCGGTTGTCGTGACTTTCAGAAATCACCCTTTTAGCTTCCCACCTGGGGGAGTGGCGGAAAGGGCGAGGCATTTTAACCCCGACGTTATAGCCTGGGGGATGATTGTGTTTGTCGAACATTACGTAGCGGTCGCAGAGACCTAAATAGCCAGACAGATAGATGCCATTTAATCACGGCTCTTCATGAATAACTTTTAATTGTGAACAGTGTGAAAAGGTACGATGGGGCTGACATATTATTTTATTAAAAGCCCGTAAATAAGCAGATAAATAAAGATAGATGGTTTTATATTCTTTATTTCAGACAAAGTACACGGTGTTAGTATTTGTTCCATGGTTTATAGCAGGTATTTATTTTGGACTAGTTTAATTCGTAATACCACTGCCTCATTAGCCCAATGGTTGCAACTGCAAGAGCGACTGCTTCGCTGAAGGTTCTGATTCCCAAAACACTTTTATTAAGGTTTCCTTTGAAATTCTCAGTAACAGCTCCGAATTTGGATTTATCGCCCCCCTATTTCATGGGAACTAAAAAACCATACAAATGTGGATGTACATTAGTATCTACACCTCTGACTAAACTCTTGGAGACTATAGGTGTGAAAGTACGTTATGTATAATGCCAAATAGATTGTATGTGCCCAATTAAAACCATATTAGGCAAAATTGCCAATGATGCGCTGAATGTCGCTAATTTGTACCCAGAGTTCGAATCAATTAGCTCTGTAGGTTATGGAAATCTACGTCGAGAATTATGTTCATAGCCTGCACTTAATAGCATATAAGTTTCTATGTGCTTTTTTCATAGTAAGATGACAAACAAGTATACGGCCGCCTGATTGTAAGTAGCAACTGCAGTCTAAGACGCCAATAACACCAGCTGTATCAATCGCGCCTCGTCATCTGGACATCATTTTTTGAGTCTTATATGCCCAGTAACTTCACTGGCTTCATTGCCCATAAAGATATTTAATATTTCCTTCGTTTAACCTTCACATCAGTAAGGACCTTATCCTCTTAACCACAAGGTTCGAGCTCCTTTCCGTCAATCCCTTATCAAGCCCAATGTCTCATACAGGGAAAATAAACAAGTGTACCTACACACATACAAGTGTTTCCAGAACCGGCTACGTATATTCAGTACCTATAAGCACAGCGTCGTATCGACGACACAGTGGGTCAAGGTGACACCGGGTTGTACAGTCGGCATCAAAAATATCTGGTCAATCTGACTGTCCATATTAATCATATTCAACCGCATCAGATTAGCTTAAATTCTATAGATAATTATTTTGGCTTATATTGCTCTTATAAAGACCAGTATTTTTTGCTTTCTTTAGTCTTTATTGAATAGAACAGAAAAGATAATTATCAATAAAATACACAAACAATGCACAAAGGCATGAGCATGTCAGACGAGTTTAAAATGCCAAATTCTTTGAACGTCAGGTTCTAGAAACGCCTTATTTTTTTTACAATTGCAATATAATAATTAACAGTTTGTACTTTGGCCAGCATATCAAGTTACCACAAAATGTCAAATTTTCTCAGTAGATTTTAAACTTAATCAATATACATTTTAAGGTTTAAAATCATTTGGAAAAAAATTATAGTTCTGGCGACTGTACGTTTAGATATATCTGATGCTGACTGTACCCAATTAGGGTTAGCTCTTAGGTCTAAAGCAAATATGACAGCAACCTTAATCCATACGAGATAGAGACGATTGTACGTCACATCGTATCGACGTTCAATCGAGTTTTGGAGACTGTGTTAGATTGAGTTAGATATTTAGAATCTTGCATATTTCGAGTGTAATATTTACAAACGTGATTTTGCAGTTGCATCAATAATGCTGACGACATTTTACAAACTGCCTTTTATAAAACGCACCTGTATTCACGAAGGGTTAGGCAGAGGTGTAAGTATTAATATTCACCCAGAGTTTAGCGATATTTCGTTAGTTTCTATGTAACAGGGGGAAGTGCAATGATATCCTTGTGAATAGCATTGATCTGCCAAGTCAAAAGTCTCAAGTTCAAAGCTAAGGCACTAACCTCGTGACTTTTCAGTCATATGCGTATTAATAGTTAATTATCACGGTGTAGGAAACCTGCATACCAGAGAAATTGTATCGACCGCGTGTGAATTCAACCCGCATTAGGGCAGAGTGGTGGACTATAGCCTAATCCTTCTCGTTATGAGAGAAGACCCGTGGGACAATATAATGGTCTGAAGATGATGTAACAGGGAGCCAAAGCAGGAATTTATCTCAGTTTTGAATCAAACCTATGCTATTCGAGCTATTCATGCGTTCAACTTAGTGCAAAAACTAAATGTCAATAAGATAAATGCTAGCGACAACTCTTCTAGGTATATGTATAGAAGTGAAAGTCTTAGCTCTTAGTAAGTAACAATAATATCAGCTTTATTATTGTGTCTGAAGGTCGAATATTAAATGAGCTATCAACCATTACATTTTATCACTGTCTTGCCTAAAAGAAATTTGCACAGAGTACTATTGAGCGCTAGTATAAGGTCAGACGTGAAGAACTCATAAGGCCAAAAGCCAAAAGCGTTTTTATTTTAGATCCAGCACGTTTAATGCTATAGCGATATATCTCGCGATGTAATTTAGTATATATTTTATAACATAACATACCATCACGCCTGTATTCCCCGAAGGGTTAGGCAGAGGTGCACTTAATGGTGTCCGTTACCCAGGCCAGATGTTGTCGAAAATGGTCATTTGAATCTTATAGATAATTAGTTTTGCGGCTTCTGTAATTGTTGCGCACATTTTTAAATTTGTTGCGCTTATAGTTTTTTAATTATTTCACAAAAACATTTCCTGCTGGGGTAACGTTACCCCAGCAGGAAATGTTTTTGTGAAATAATTAAAAAACTATAAGCGCAACAAATTTAAAAATGTGCGCAACAATTACAGAAGCCGCAATACTAATTATCTATTAGATTCAAATGACCATTTTCGACAACATCTGGCCTGGGTAACGCACACCACTTAATGTACACCCACAGTTCGCCGGTATGTTTGGGTCCCATGTAATAGGGGGCGAGCCTATTGCCATTCACCGGGCACAAATCCAGACTCCGAGCTGCTACTGAGAATTTCATAGAAAAACTCAATAACACTTTGCTCGACCTGGGGATCGAACCCAAGACCTCTAGCGTAGCAGTCGCGATTGGGACCACTAGGCCAACGAGGCAGTCATATATTTTATCCTACACTGGAAACGATTTTTTTGACGGTTTTAGAAGTTTGCTAGCGTGGTGGACTATAGCCTAATGGACTATAGGACACTCGTGCCCAGCAGTGGGATAATGTAATCGGGTGATAATATCCTTCACTATGACGTATATTATTATATATAGTACCTATATTCTTTTAAAGTAAACTTTTAAGTGTTTGAACTTATCTCAACCCGAGGCCAACGTCATTGGCTCACTACTGAAAATAAATTAAGTAGGTACCTACTTAAGTACTTACCTCTATCTATATTAGATAGTAGTTTTCTATGCAAATTAAGTCATATAGACGTCCCACACGAATAAATATGGCAAATAATAAAATCTATGTTCGAACAGTGTCGTAATCTTCAATAAGTCCACGGCCACTGCCACGCGTGGGCGTCGACCATATGGTTAGTTAACCGGTGACAGCTTGGCTATTATAAAACTGGCCTGTCAGTTGCTAGAAATTCTTCACGCCAATTTCCAATTATTGGCTGTGCAGAAATTGAGGATTTTTTAAATTTATTTCTCGGCATATTGCTTGTCAATTCTGCTTACCCAATGTTTTTTCAACAATGAAAAAAACTGCCTCATTAGTCTAGTGGTCCTAAGCGCTGCTGCCACGCCAGAGGTCCTGGGGTTCGATCCCCATATCGAGCAAAGTGTTATTGTGTTTTTCTATGGAATTCTCAGTAGCAGCTTGTAGTCTGGATTTGGCCATTAATTTTGATTGGGCCCTATTACATTGGACCTAAACATACCAGCGAAATGTTGATGTATATTAGTACACCTCTGCCTAACTTTACGAGGAAGACAGGCGTGATGGTATGAAAAAAAAGATTCAATAAACACTACATTTGTGTTTACTACACAAATCTCATTTGCACTAACACCCAAACTGTCCCAAATATGGAACAACTGTAAATATGTAGGTCATTAATGTTCCGTGCGGGAATCAACCGCAAACCTCGTACAGCCGCAGTCTATAGTTCGACTGTGCGCTATTAGTCGAGTTATCGAGATTATTTTAGTTTAATTATAATTACGATTTCGGACACTGAAGCATAAGCATAGCATAATCGGCCTAGGTATGATGTTCCCACTGCTGGGGCACATTCCTCCTCTCGCTGAGACAGAGTGGGCCGTAATCGACCACGCGGGACACTTGAAACAGTGGCGTAGCATAGGTGGGGCGGGGGGTGCGGTCCGCACCGGGCGGCACTTTGGCGGGGGCGGCATTTCACCGGTGTGGTCAAAAAAAAATAAGTAGGTATCTTATGTTTGTTTAGTTGTGGAATAAAATACAGTATCAACTATTAATTTTACTTTGTTTTTTTTTAAAGGAGAATATTTGTTGACATTTCAGTGTAGTTTTATCATGCCCTACATTTCATTCATTAAAAAAATGAAAGGGCGGCAAATTCGGGACCCGCACCGGGTGCTAGTGACCCGTGCTACGCCACTGACATGAAATCATATAATTATTTATTTTGTGTTAGAAAAAAGCACACTACTGCGCGTACCCGGTTTGCCGTTCACGTTACTTTCAATCACAAACAAGCTGAGCATGGGGATTTGTAATACAAATGCGCTATTTGTAACATCTATTTATACACTTTACATTTTAATATTCGACCCACTTATTACATCAGCGACCACAATTCAAGAATGGGTAGGGCAAGGAATGAGTATAAGAGACTGTTTGAAATTGTGTAAAAAGTCTATACTTACAGGAAAGTACCTTACTTGAGTTTCTATTGCTTTTGCCCAGGATTAGGCTAAAATTTGAATTAAAATTTGATCTCGCTCAACCTAACTCTGAGGTTGGTGCGAGCCTTTGCCTCGAGCCGGACAGCCTGTGACCCCCGTGGAAAAATGTGTATGTGTTGTCATGTTGTGAGGATAGAGTGAGATAGCCCATTAGAAACAACATACTTCATATAAATACCTACTATATCTAAAAAAAACTGCCATTAGATGTGGCCGCGTAGAGAAAAAGAAATTACCTAATAACAAGATAGCAAAACGATACGCGTCTGCTATATTATATCCAACAAAGCTAAAACAATAGAACATTTACCTGTAAACAGAACTAGGTAAACATTTCATACATCATCATTACAAAATTCGTCCACATCACAATCTCAAGTGCTTCATCTCATCTCAAACTCAAGCAGCGTGCACAAGTTTTATCTGAACGATTGAACGAATGAAATACGTTTCGTAGGTGCGATGAAATGGAAACATATTTTATATCAAGACAAATAAATTTCAATTGTTAAAAGATATCATTAACATAAAACAAAAAATATTTGATTTTGATGCATCATCTTTAGAAATTTATAAATCTATTTGTATTTTATTAATGCAACCAAACGCAACTGTAAGTTTAGCAAGTAATGACAATTGTTTGACACTTTTGACAGCCAGTGTCAATCGCTAATCGCTCGCACAGTCGCACTCAGGTTGATAGCTTACGTTGAGATAATATTTAGAATGGAATATAGAAAGCACGTATTTACACATCAGGAAAAGAGACTGTTTTCAGAAATATTAAAGAACTACTCCAGGGTTATAGAAAACAAAAGTAACCATAGTTCAGCATTGAGGTTGAAGAACTTGACATGGCAAAGAATAACAGCAGAGTTTAACTCAAGTCCTGTGGCAAGCTTACACGTAAGTTAAACATCATTACTTTAAATATTATTTGCTAACTCGTTGTTTACACAATCTTTTCTTGCATTCCAGAATGATCTTAAGTAAAAATACATACGTAAACATAGATTTGATACCATCTTATCATAAAATTACAAACTACTCTAGCAGTGATCAACACTTGGACGCCATTGTAGATTACGTGCATAATACTTTGTATATCATATATTTATCGTCTTTAACCAATGCGCATTCTGTGATTGCTTATGTGCTTTGACATAAGGTTCAAATTCATGTATCTCACGCACACTTAAAATTTAATAAAACTAGACATTATTTTGAAAGTCTGTAAAAAATAACTATGATAAAATATGTCACTTTTAAATTATTTTAAGTCACTTTTGATTCCATAACAGTTACAGTTTGGTCTTAAATAATCTTAGTGGCAGGAAAAAGATGGATTTCATTCAGAGAAGCAGAATTGTTATTTATTAATAATTTACTGACATCCATAGGTTGCTGACTATGGATTTTGTATTGTGTCTATAATACAGATGAGTCACTAAATTGTTTTCTTTGTGTATTTTACCAATGTAAAAATAATTCTTGCTTTATAAGGCAGTTTAAAACAAAGCTATTAAAAGTAGGCTAGATAGGCATGCTACTCAACAAATTAAGTTCACCACAAATTTTACCTTTACCTAATCTATAGAAATAATTTAGTAATATTTTGTTCAGAGAACATCAAAACAACTAAGAAGGCTTTGGATGAACTTAAAGCAACGTCAAAAAGAGGGAATGGCCAAAAACCTATACAGCATAGCAAGGGGTACAGCAAATGAAATAGCAAGTGATGATATCCGGGTCCTAGCAAACGCAGTTATTTCTGGGGTAGATAGCTCAATGGACTCTGATAGTTTTGCAGGTATGATCAACTCATTTATTAAACCACTGCTCAGCACGAGTCTCACAGAAAATCTCTGAGGCATGCAGGTTTCCTTACAATGTTTTCGTTCACCATTTTAAAAAGTGATAATTAATAAATAGTTGTAAAGAAAAAAAAACAATGTATTTCTTGCAGAACAAGATGAAACTTACCAACATACAAAAAGAAAGAAAGAATTAGAATAGTAATCAATACACATTTCAAAAATCCAGAGGTACGTGTCATGGATTTTGGCCACTGACAAATTCTATAATACTATTTGGAACTTTAGAGCTAAAAGATTATACTAAAAAAGTTTAAATTTTAAGGACAATGATTCTACTATTCACAACAAAATAATGTATCAAAACGGAATATACCTACTCATACTTTTGAAAGTTAATATATTTGCAGAATCAGTAATTGGCACTGTAGACTCAGAACCGGCTTTCAGTGAAGAACCCCAAAAGAGCATTTGTCCAAAAACACCACTGGTAAATGAAGTTAAAATTGAACCAGTATCTCCTATTAACTCATTTCCTGCAGATATAGAATCAAGAAATACAGTACAAACCCCACCACATAGGCTAAACAATACCTCGCATAGTTCTCATCAACAACAAAACTCATGCAATCACGAAGAATCTCAACAAGCCTCAGAACTTCATGAGTTAGAAATACTCCTTATAAAGGAGAAAATAAGATGTCAACAACAAGAGCATAAAATTAAAGAGGAACGGGCTGCAGCAATACACAACTTAGAACATCAGCTTTTAAAAGAAAAACTCAGAGAAGCCCGGGCTAAAGCTGATCTAGCAGAATTACTTTTAAGAAGACAACAGTAAGTGTAGTAATTAATTTCAGCGTCATTTTAAGACTAAATTTTCAAAGAAAAACTACATATTTTTATTTTTTCAGAATAAACTCGTACAAAGATGAATAGTATCTAAATATACAAAAAGATAGCATTTACCAATCAATATTATCAGTCAAGAAAGACCGAAGAAGATAGAAGAATATGTATGTATGTTTCTTCTTAGCTACCAGGATTCTACTGTGATTTAGTGAATTAAGATAAATTACCTATATTTTTATATAAAGCATTTACTATCTTTTATTTTTATTTTATTTATCTTTCCATGAGAAAAGCACTGGTCTGTGATGGATGGCACAAACTGAAGAGGGCCTATAGTATACCCAGCAGTCTAAAATGATGACCACCTTATACAACTATACCAAAGTCAAATAGTTAGGACGCTTGACTTTCATTGTAGGTAATCTTTGACAGACTTCAAAAAAAGAATGAGCGTCTTAATTCGGTTGTATTTTTTATTACGATACTTTGTGTCAATAATATGTCATAGCAATCTCGTGAGTAATAATTAATAAAATTACATGTTATTAAATGCTAGACAGTTGCTCGCGGCTTCACCCGCATTATCCCGTGTGATAAGCTTAGAGGAGCTTCGTAATGATAAAAGAATTACTAGATTTGGTGCAGTACTTTCAGAGATCAAAACGATGCCCAATTACAAACAAGTAGTAGTAGTGCCTGCTACTACTATGTTGGTAATGTTTAATAATTCATGCTGGCATGTCTGCACGGAATGGGTCCGTCTGTATGGAATGGGTTCGCACGACCTGGGAAGGACAAGTCAAGTAGCAGTATGTATATTGCTGCGGAGCGCCTCAGGCCCAATTTCTCCCTCAGTCCCCTTCCTCGCCCATTTCTCCTTCCCCTCTCTTTTCCTTAGGAAGGCTCGGCAACGCATCTGCAACTCCTTTGGTTTTGCAGATGTTCATGGGCGGCGATGACTACTTACCATCAGTTAGCTCGCCCGCTCGTTTACAGCGTTATCCCATAAAAAAATATCTTTCCTCTTTATAATATTAGTATGGAGTATAGATACATTCCTCTACATTTGTATGCAAATACGGATATAAAAAAGAACCTAAGTACTAAGTTTCACTGTCTAACCGACATACTGAGGGACTAAGTTTCGCCAAGTCAATTACGGCTTCTTCTTGGAGTCTCAATGGCAATCATATTTTGTCTATTATCAGCTTAATCCACGTCTTTACCATACTTATTAGCTACAACTTCTTGTAACACTAGGAGCGACTTGCCCATCATGGCCTGTTATTCTTTACCTCTCCGTGTCGAGCCAATACTAAAACTATGTCAACATAAATTTATATTAGCGTAAATAAAGTGGACCTGATTGGAACAAAAACAAACCTTTGATGTTTGATCCAGATATACAAATCAACGTATTCGACCACTAACATAAATCGCTATTAAAAAAAAATAAAAACAAAACCGTTACGAAATGGTTCCCAGTCGATTCCAAATTTAAATTTAGGCGCGAACGCAGCGCGCTAAAGCTATAACAAACGGCCAGTGTGTCAAAGTTTAAATATAGAATATTTGAATTATATCACCTGGCAACATTATCGTTTTGTATACAGACGACTCTGTTTTGTTTTATGTTTACGAGGATCAGTCATCTATGAAGCCACTGTAACGAATCTGTCAGTCTCAAACATAATTTTAGTTGTGTATCATGTAAGGCAGAAAACACCACACTAGCTTGGTTTAATCAAAACTTTAGGGTTAGATCCTAGCTTGTATAGCAGCTTGTTTGGCATAGCAGCCGAGCGAGCAGAGTTCCATTATAGTTAAAAAATCTATATTTGTATATTCTTTAGAAATTTCTTCCGAATCTGGGCATTTAAAGGATTTTTTACCTGTAACTGCTAGTGCGCTACTTAAAAATACCACAAACTTTGATCAAGACCGAATATTAAGAAAAATATAGCTGACCAATGAGGTCGCTAAACTCAAATATTTTAATCATCGAGTCCGATTAGTATCGGATTCAAACAAACTTTTAGAGGAAACATGCGCGCTGCAATTCGTTATAGGTATGGACGAGTATATAAGTCTGGGCCCAGACGGTAAAAAGCAAAAAGATTAAAACACAGGCTGGGCTCACAGTTTATTTATAGAAGCGGGAATGCACGGGATGAATACTTAATGCCTTGTCCACTTTAGAACTAACTTGTAGTGTTACTGTATTGTTAAGTAACTTTGTTGCAGGTGAAAATCTAAATAAAATACAGTTTAAGGACAGGGTCTTGTAACTTAACATTACTCTGACATAAAAAATAATGCGCAAGTTTAATTGCATTTAATTATATTCCATTTTCATTGTTAAAGACACTGACGAAAAGTTAATTTGAACAGAGATCGAAGGACTGATTGTTTTAGATTAGGATGAAGTTGTACATAGGGTTATTCCAGTAGTATATTTCCGAGGCTGGAGGAGTAAGTAACAATTTCAAGACACATGCGACATAATGCATTTCAGTAGCCTTAAACACCTTTAATCATAAAGAGTAGGGAATAGCGATCCAATAAATTATAGCTCGGTCACCAATTCGACGTTCAACCTGCTTCCAAAGCAATAAATTAATCCTTCCTTAAACTACAAATCTTGGACAATATAATATCTTATCGAAAGAATAAATATCCAGTTCATTTTATCAACCGCGACTCCTATATCTGAGCTCCTTCAAAAGCCTTCTAGTCGATTTGCACTGGATAATAGGCAGCCGCTACATATTCACAGTGCCGAAATAGCATAATAATTTATACATTAGTACTCAGTTGAGTTGCAGCTCTTAGTAAGCGTCGTATTATTGAGAGTAAATCGTTTTCGCTCTCAATAGTAGAGTAACAACGTTGTCGGATTGAATAATTTATTACGACGCCGGCGCCTGCTTTCCAAAAGTCTGCGCTATTTGCGAAGACTTGCTAAATGTTTATTTTGTGATGCTCTATTGTGGAATAAGGACGTCTTCGCGATCCTATAAACAGTACCGCGCGTTTGCTGTACGCTGTCGCAGAAAACCTTATATTATGTAACTTCCTCAACGACACAGCACTTCCACAAACAAATACAACCCTTTTAACACCTATAAAAAAAGAACTACAAAATCTATTCTTGCGCAAGGTATACTAGTTATACTACCAAGACGACCTTGGCGTGACCAGTGGTTCGGTAGGGCGGCCCGCGGTCCCATGACAAAAATAGCAGCGGATATGACCGAGGTTACGCACCTGCCCTAATTGCTGAAACACGTGGAACTATGACTGACAGACAGTTCTGCTGACTGTTAAACATGTTTGATAATGGGTTTTGTTCGATCAAAATGTCTCTAATTGACCACCTACGCGATCTTGCTTCGCCCAATCGCGCGGATCCGGGCGGTGGAAATTGACATGCAAAATTGCTTGTTTTAGCTGGATTTGTCTACATTATTCTCACATCATGGGACATGGACGTGAATTATAATCGAAAGTGTTTTGGATAAAATAGATATGTATAATTACTGTAACTAGGCACCTATTAAGAAAAACATATAATACAATCATATCCTGCACATAGCTTAAGCTTACAATACCAACAAATAGATGAATATAATGCTGAAATTGATGCCTACTTACACTGAGCAATGGCAAAGATTTCATAAAACTCGATTCGTAAAGCCATTCCTTGTTCCAAGTCCAGGTACGCATTTCTTGTTCTGGCTTCCCTCTGACCGAAAGTGATCCTTCGTCACTAATACCGGTTATGGATATCTTCATCTAATGAGTTCCTGAACCAGAAGAGATGTTTGTGGCCGTAGGCACTTGATTAAAACGTAAAAAAACATGTTTATGTAATGGCTCTTTATTCAGGTAGAAAGTTTTGCAGGAAACTGGACCGCTAACATACTCAACAACACGCAAATATGGTAATATTTAATCCTCCAGTAAGAGACCTTTCGTGTCGTAAAAGCATTGCCTATTAAGTAACTAGGTGGTTGTAGCGCTCGGTGATTGTAGCGCCCAGACAGAGCTAAGCTATAAATGTCAATAGATTTATGTTCTTACATTAAGGTCGTAGAACTCCGCAGTTCAAGGGAGGCGAAGTTATTATTTAGGATTTATGTAGGTACAACATTGGAACTACCTATCAAACTATAATTTTTGCTTTGTCCAGGGACCCAACTGATCATTTTAGCGGACAGCACCTGATCTGGGGGGAATTTAAGGGTTCTAATTTACTAAATATGTAAAGTAATTAGTAATTAATGTGGCCTGAGGTATATTTAGGAATTCCTCTTAATCAATTTGTATTTACAACCCAATTTTGTAATATAAATCATAATATGATTCATCTAAAGCGGCCCTTTTTGCCCTTCGGAAACATTATATCTAATATTATCTGCTTGATTTTTGTTGTAGGCAATACACTCATGCTAAGGTTAGGTCTCGTGCTGTTATTCTTGCTTCAGGTTTCGCTGCATCTTCGAAAACTAACATGAAGTGACTCAGTTAGTAACTTAGTTCAAAGGTCTGTGCTAGTGTCTTTGAGCTTCAAGCAGCCTAAACTTTTGTTTGTAATCAGTCTTTAACATTCCAAAACTATACTCCAATTTTATTAATGTTCGATCTTAGATGTAACCATCGTTATTCCAGTGTTGAGTGTGTAGTGACGAAAAAACAGCAAGTTACGTTCGCATAAAATATCCCCCAATGTTACATAGATATGTGAACGTCTTGAAGACCTGTCAATTTTACAATGTCAGTCATCGAACCCGGGACTTCACGGTTGAAGGCCCATAATGGAGCATTGTTTGTATGATGATTTTATTTATACAACTGGTTATTTAATGGCTTCATACATGTTTCATGTTAAAATGGTAGTTATATTGAAAAACATTTCACGCGTATCATTTTACCTTTATAACTGGCCTTGACATGAAACTTTGTGGCTATATTCGTTTTTTTTTAATACTCCACGTGGTTTACTCACAAGAATATCTGAGTCATGAACGCCAGCAAAATAATCACAATTCACGGCACTTTATTTAAAAAAACGGGCGATTAATGCAACTCGAACGGGGAACAGACTCGTAACCAATGATATAATATTATTACATGCGCCATGTTCATGGTAAATTACATTTAAAATCGAGACCTGCGACAGCCTGCGACCTAACATTTTGTATATTCTGTCTGTATAGCTGTCGAAGCACCCTCCTGATCATAGGTCGGTACCTATGTCACTATGTCACGAAGTATTGAACTACAAATTGACCATAATTAATATCTACACATTTCGAGGCACTAACCAAGATGGATAAGGAAAACATCGTGGGGAAACCACCATGTCCACCATGTCATTCGAAGACATGTGACATTTAACAACCCGCACTGGACCCGCGTGTTGGATAACAGCCTACTCCCTCTCACCGAACGGAGGCCTGTGTCCCAGCAGTGGGAACATTATAGGCTGATTATGCTTATATGCTATGCATTTTGGAAGCAAACAACGAGTCTACTTTATTTTAAACTGTATCTATACTATAATATTATAAAACTGAAGAGTTTGTTTGCTTGAACGCGCTAATCCCAGGAACTACGGGTCCGATTTGAAAAATCCTTGCAGTGTTAGATAGCCCATTTATCGAGGCAATAGGCTATATATCATCACGCTAAGACCAATAGGAGCAGAGCATACATGAAAAATTTTGCATGCAAAAACGGGAAAAAATATTCCTTTTAAATGCAGAAAAGCCGAGAAACCACACGGGCGAAGCCGTGGGCGGAAAAGGTAATATGCCTACTTAATTGCTTTTAACGCTGTATTTATGATATCTGCTTATCGTATAGGTTTATAATTTGTGGTACCGACATGCGACATATCCACAAAAGTCAGCTACTTCGTCATGGTTGCAGTTAACCCATTCATTACCCGCATCAAAGACTTGGGAGCCCCTTGAAATGCCTCAGTTAATAATGTTTTTAAATGCGATGAATGCCCGAGTTCCGGTGTGTTGTAAATCAATTGAATTATTGTCTCGTGTAATGTTGAGTTATTAGGAGTCAGTAGGATAGAATTCGTCATTCGCCTCAACTGCGGCAGTGTGAGTACATCAAGCATAAGCATAATCATCAACCTATAATGTTCCTACTGTTGTGGGCCGTAATGCACCACGCGGGCCCAGTGCGCGTTGGAAGATGTCACATGTCTTCGAATTTTTGGTTCTAGGACATGCCCGTTCCCTCATGATGTTTTCCTTTGCGTTTTGCGTTTAGGGAGCAGTGCTATGAAATAATTTACACAAAAGGTGCTTAGCTTTTCTGCGTTCGAGCCTACGACCTACAACTCGTAGGTCGCGGCCGATACCACTGTTGTTATATTAAAAGTTCTATAAAACGAACATCTAAAAAAAAAACCACCTATTTTAAATTCCCTGCCAAAAAGTGGGAATTCTTGCTCGGTATTTTTCGAAAAAAACTTGCCTCCCAAAACTAGGTAACAACAAAGACTAAACATAACATAAAACCATCTGCAAGGTGAGTCTGTGCAGCATGTCTGTTTGTTTACAAGTCTTACTAGTGCAACACTCAAATTAGAACAGATTGTTATCGTGTAGGAAAGATTGAATAAGTTTGCTAGCTAAATCTTAATCTATGCGGAATCCTGATTTCCCCCATAGTTAGATACTCCTGTATTCCCCGCAGGGTTAGGCAGAGGTGTACTAATGTACACCCACATTTCGTCGGTATGTTTAGGTCCCATGTAATAGGGGCTAAGCCTAATGCCATTCACCGGGCACAAATCCAGACTCTGAGCTGTTACTGAGAATTTCATAGAAAAACCCAATAACACTGCTCCACCAGGGGATCGAACCCAGGATCTCTGGTGTAGCAGTCGCGCTTAGGACAACTACTAACAAGGCAGATTTTTAATATATGGCATGTTAATATGTTCTTATGGTTTACTGCCGAAGTGCTAAGTCATAGATACCGAATTAAAAATTCTATGACTTCTGAAGATCATGTATGTAATTTACTATATGTCAATATTATGATCTGCATACATAACTGACAGATGTTAAAATGGTGAGTAAAGTGTGCTCAACTAAATGGTGATCTAAACTTAATTACCATCTCATTCTCAAGAGATTATGCACTAAGTACGAAAGAAAATGAGTTGATAAAGATGATTTTTTTTATTCAATGAAATTCATTGGCACTCTGAAACCATAATTATATACCAGTGGTGAAACTTAGAAGTGATATTTTATGATGGAAAAGTTGCACATTATTGATCATATTACTTATAACAAGTCTTCAAATTCAAATTGGACTAAAGATTGCTTTGCCTAGTCTAGTTTGATTCTGATTAGATAATATTAATAAATTAATATTTTTTATTTACAAAAGGCATCTTCTACTAAAGGACACAGGTAGACCATTGCTTCCCATCCTGGGGTCACATGTAGGACCCCTTAGGAAATATAACTCTTATTTTATTGTTTTTGAGTTGAAAAATATTAAGTATATTTTCGGCAAAAATCATGAACAGGAACTAACTTGTTGACTTAATTAGCGGAGTTGAAACTTTGTTAAAGGTCAAATGAATATACATATTTGTAATAAGGGGTTCAGAAATTATTTATATTCGACTATTTTGCTATTTGAACACAAAAAATGCATTACCCAATGATAACTAGGCAACCTGCTTCTATATTTATATTTAATCATGACCTTTAAACTTGATCTGTTACTCATAACAGTATTGAAAACAGGTGAGTCAGTGAACACATTCATTTGCTATTTGTTTTAAATTTGATAAGAATATTCCTATTATAATAGTGGCTTTCACTTAAAGAGGCCTACGTCCAGCAGCGGACGAATACAGGCTGATGATAATGAAAACCTATTAGTTTAATTGAAATTCAAAACTGCTGTTCATCCTACTAATATTATAAATGTGAAAGTTTGTGAGGATGGATGGATGGATGTTTGTTACTCTTTCACGCAAAAACTACTGAATGGATTTTGATGAAACTTTACAGTATTATTGTTTATACATCAGAATAACATATAGGCTTTAAATTATAACGATATTTTGGGAAATTCCCACGGGATTGGGGAAAAACTATTCCACGCGGACGAAGTCACGGGCAAAAGCTAGTTCATAAATAAATATCATTTTATCATAAAAAGTAAGCTTATCCTCTGAATGTGGTACATGTGGTAAAGTCTCTCTTTACATTCCATCTGTTATTGTTTCAATAAGTCACAGAAGGGGGGGTGACCAACATTTGTTGTTAAAAAATATAGCATACCTATTATGAAAAAAAAACGGAATGAGTGAGGGGTAGGTACAGCTATACTTTATTTTTTTGCATACTTTAAATTTCTTCAACAATATAGGTACTTACTTATAGTGTGCAGATCTTAAATAGGTCCTAGTACCCAGTTTTTCTATTGTATAATTTTTGTCACTTGACAGTTGATAACTAATATTATGTATAATGTAGTATTTATATCTTTTAATTTAGACCATATTTGTACTGAACCACTGCTGGTTTAAGAGATCTTTTTTTCGAATCGAACTATATTTTACCCACATAAACTACCTCAGGTAAGCAGGACAAAATGTTAAAAACTACCCTCATTTAAATTAATAGTGTAATGGGTTCCTACATAACTTTTTGTTTACATTTAATTTACTTCGTTCTTAGTAGTTATGTAGCTGTTCTGTTCACAAAATATTCATTAATTCAAGAACTGAATCACTTCACATTTTCACACATCGATCAAGGTTAACCAGCATACGATACCCCAGTGCTGCGCCCGCTAAAGCAACCAAAAAGGCCGACACAGCCACACTGCCAAATAAAGTGATTTCCACGGCATACCTCCCGCGTTAATCACTGCTATGACATAATACACCGATAACGTGTAGTAAACGATCGCTAGAAACAATAACCAGAAGATATAACACCTACACGAGTTAACTACACGAGAACATTTTTTCTATAAATAATAACGAGTTCAACCTCTCACCTGTTGAGCAACAGGCTCCAAGATACTCTCAATAATCTTCGTGTGAAATACAGGCATTTTGTATATTTCAGTCTTTCCGACACTTAATTACATTAGATAATAAACACAAATAACAATGATCTCACAAAATAAAAATACACAACCGAACGTAATAAACGACAGAAAAATACTGAGTGATGAATGAATGATTTGAAGACCATTGAGAGCTTGAGGAGCGAAATGAGCGAATGATTCTGTCTCCTGTCATTTGTCACTGTCCGTGTGTTCAGTGACATTTAATTCAACCAAAGTTTTGACAGATAGGGGTGAGCAATGCGGTGTTATCTTTTGACAAAACCAAAAACCTAATTATGCTACTTGAATCACTATGACTACGGAATAAAACATTTATTTCGTCTTAATAAGATATAAATATAATAATATATAAAATAAGGTTTTGCGAAAAAGAAGTAGTTTTTAAAACTAAAAAACTGTCTACTGATGTGGATTGCTTGTAGGCTATAGTTTGGTATCTTTAACAGGACAGTAGTTTAGTCACAGCAATAGCAATGGTGACAATGGTTTATATACCATCATATACCATCACGCCTGTATTCCCCGAAGGGTAAGGCAGAGGTGTACTTAATGTACACCCAGAGTTCGCCGACATGTTTGGGTCCGATGTAATAGGGGGCAAGCCTATTGCCATTCACCAGGCACAAATCCAGACTCCGAGCTGTTACTGAGAATTTCATAGAAAAACTCAATAACACTTTGCTCGACCTGGGGATCGAACCCAAGACCTCTAGCGTAGCAGTCGCGATTGGGACCACTAGACTAATGAGGCAGTCAAAAACAATGGTTTAATAATATAATTCTCTGTAGTGCCGAAGTTAGTGGATAATATAATTATACATTGTGTCACAGGCGCAAACTAATATGTAATAAGTATCTGAAAGTACTGTCCATGTTTATAATATGGAGTTATTGATGGAAAACAGAGAAGAAACACTTCTGTAATCAAATCATTT
The DNA here is from genome assembly GCA_958496365.1 of Subacronicta megacephala. Lineage (NCBI taxonomy): Eukaryota > Metazoa > Arthropoda > Insecta > Lepidoptera > Noctuidae > Subacronicta > Subacronicta megacephala. The sequence continues at coordinate 9,342,211 of OY292538.1, read as the reverse complement.
ATTTATATTTTAATCTTATAAAGTATCAAGTCTTTAAAATTACGTGCAAATAGACAAAATGTTCTTTCTTATATTTAGGAAAAATCATAAATAACAGTCGGTTCATCAACGTACATAATGTACCTACATACATTTAATAGCTTAAATAAGTAGGTCGTAAATTGAACAAGATGGCGTCCAACTTTATTACTAGTGTACAGTATAACTACAAATTAGATAAAATTTATAAACAACTGAACACATTCAAATCTAAAAACTAATTTGACTAGGTACGTATATCACAAATAAAACATAACTGGGAAGTTTGCCCAACAGTGGGATACCATTGTTGTGCGTTAATATATCCAGTGCGATTTTACTAAATCTTTTTACAATTACCATTCGATGTTAGCATTTATTTAATACTTTGGGTATTTTTACATATTACATTTAGTATAAACCCGTGAGCGAACTTGTCGATGATTTCATTACATCTAAATATAATCTTTACTAATATCTCTCACATTCACTAACAAATTATAATAATATTGAAACAATTTCTATGCCAACTGTTTTTGGAAAATTCTTGAAATAACAACTGGTAGCAACAAAGTATTGTTTAACGTCGCCTAAAAATATCGGAGCAGGAACAACGAAAAGGAATGGAACATTCCGTTATTTTCACCGCTTCTCTAGTGTTATGTTCCGTTCAACGTGAAAATAAAACACAGGACCTTGCCGTGACATTTTACCTTACAAATACTCAACTATATCGCACTTTATTGATATATTAGGGCAGCTGACCCCATAGCTCAAATTGAGTCCATGCGGTTGACTTTTATGCCTCTCTGTAAGGAGTTTTTGGAAGATAGGTAAGATGGCGCACTCGAAGAGTTCAGACTCCGAGCTGGCTGTGTACATCTTACGCTGATCCACTGAGTCTTGTCGCTTGGAGTCGCTTCTGTAGGTTGCTGATTTTCTGTCTTCCCGCTTCTTAGGAGAATCTGGAAAAAATATTAAAAGAGTATGAATAAAAACTAAGTCCTTGATTTATGTTCTTTTAAGTATGTACTTGTGTACACAAATACCTACACGCCAAAACCAAAGGAGTTGCAGATGCGTTGCCGAGCTTATTTAAGGAAATAGGAGGGGAAGGAGAAGGAAGGGGACTAAGGCAGAAATCGGGCCTCCGGCGCTTCACACTCACCGTACGAAACGCAACAGTGTATGGATTCTGCTTCTTAACGTCGATATTATGTGGGAGGGTAGTACTTCCCCGGTCTTGCGACCCATTCATGTTGGCATGTAGACATGCCAGTAGGCACTACTACCAGATCTTATATATTCTGGAAGGGTTTTATTGTGGTCTATTTTTCAAGAGATCTCCTCGACGATTTTGGCTTTTTAGATATACCAGTCAACTCACCCGTTTTATGCCGCGATGCTACATTAGGACTACTCTTATGATGATCAGGCCTGGGCTGGTGACTGGCTTGCGTCAGCCTTGGTGAGTCCCCAACTCCTTTCGCCCTCTTCAGGGGCTCAGCTTCTTGCCTCAGCCTCTTCGCTGGGGAGTCCTGGGACTTCACGACTCTGATCGTATCAGGGTCTGGTTTCCAGGTATCGACTTCAGGAACTGGTTCCGGAATCGATTTTCGTGGTATGTCATCGTGTCTTCTAGGCGTTGATTCCATTTTTGTTTTATTTCGTTCTTCTATCCTTTCTTCTTGATATGGTCTTACCTGAAAATGAAAGGTTGTTTAAAAAAAATTGAACGTGGATGAAAACTAAACTGGTATTGAACATGACCTTGAAAGGATATATTAGTACAAGGTTGTATCGCTTAGTTGATTCTCCAATGGCACTGGTTGGTATGTATACTGACTTTTAGAGATAACTTAACATAGACTTTTAAGGACAATAACTACCTCCTCAATTGTTATATGCTATTAGAGAAACGAATTATTGTCGTTTTTATACAGCAAAATATACTTACTTGTGCTGCTGACTGTCTTCTTTTGACCTGACTCTGGTGTGGAGGTGTGCTTACAGGCTGCGGGAATTCTGAACCTCGACGCTGTAAACAAATAAGATGGACTTATAAATATTCCTTACGCTCCTACCCAATCTCGCAAATCCAAAGAACAAGTTTGTTGTGGTAGGGCCACGCTGTTCGCAGCATGAATGGGCCGGCTTGACCGGGGGAGTACCACACTCTCGCAAAAGACCGAAGTCCGAGTAGTAGCGTTTTGCTACTGCGCTTCGTTCGGTGAGCGAGAGGGTCGCAGGCCCAATTCATCCCTCGATCCCCTTCCTTTTCCTTTTTTCCTTCCCTGTCCATGGGCGGCGATGACTACAGTTTATTCGAAATAAGTAAGCCGATCGGAAGTTAGCCGTTCCGAACTACCGCGGTATACGACTCTTATTATCTTTACACCGACTCTTTCTACTAAAATTTACCACTTCTAAACCACTTGCAGACAACTTCCGATCGGCTTACTTATTTCGAACAAACTGTAGGTACTTCCGATCAGGTAGCTCGACTGCTCGTTTGCCGAGTAATCCCATAAAAAAAAGCGATAAACTTAAGCTTTTTCATTTAGAATTTTATACCACTGCTTAACGAATGAACCGCGATTTTGGCTCACAGTATAAGGCTAAGAAACATGATCACGTTTCGCTTACCTTTGATAACCTATCTGTCATTCTAAGTGTTTCTGCTTCCCGGTAACCTTCAGGAGTGCCTCCTCTTGTGCCGGTGCCAGCTGAAAATTATATTAAAACAGTTGTACTCAGAGCTAAAATTCGTACGTTAGTAAATATTCTCGAAGATGGTTTACCATAGTTTATGGAAGCGTTCGAAGCTCTTCTTTCCATACTTCTTGTGTCTGTTTCTCTGGAAACGTGTTCAGTAGAAATTAGAAAAAGAAAGGGTTTCCAATAATCTTCATGCTCAGTTTTGATCGTGATTACCTGTGATGATGAGGTGAGGATTGGGACTGCCTGCTCTTCTCTGATACACTTCTCTGCATCGGGGAGTGATGATGAGGCACTGTAGGTTTTAAGAAAATGGTACATTGAGGAATTAATAAGCTACGACTATTGCTGAATAAGGATCTAATATCTAAACAGATAAGGTTTTATGAGATCAAATTCCATTTGATTTTTATAGGAGCCTCAATGTTGTCATTTCTAAAAACCAAGATCGATGTTTAGCGAAATGGTTTTGTATTTTAGTTTGCAGCGAGTCAAACAAAATATTTGAAAATAATTTAGACAAAAGGACAAGTTTAGATAAGTAACTAGTCGTGTTTTAAACAAGAGTCCATCAATTATTGCAGGTACTTTACATTTACGGTCCACCTAGGTTTTAGAAATCTTGTGAATACAATGCCTGTATCTACCTTTGTTACTGGAGAAGGTGAGAGGAAGTGTTTATATTACAGGGTCTCTACTTTCAAGTCTACCTCTACAGCCAATGAGTGCAAGTCATGTTCACCTGTGGCGGCCTCACCTGCTGGTGGTGACTTCTGGCACGTGTACTGGAACGTATTGGTGTCCCACAAGTCACTCTGCACTACTATGAACTCTTTCTTTCTCTTTTCTGAGTCTCTTCTTTGACCTAGGAAATAAGAAGACAATTAAACATTACCACGCCTGTTTTCTCGAAGGCAGTTTGATATATATGTTCTTATGCACCCACAGCAAGCTGGTATAATTTTTTTAGATCCCATACAATTGCCATTAACCGGACACAAATACAAAGACCAAGCTGCTACTGAATTAACATGTAACTACTGAAGAATTAAGAAATTTGCGGTTTCTCGTCTTATCGAATCTAGAACCCCACTCAGCAACTGCGCTTGCGAAAACAAAACAAATAGTAAAGTTACCTATTTGTAAAGATAGTTACTATAGCATTTCGTGGAAGTACCAATTTAATTTTGGCCTAGCTTGCAGAAGAATAACTAAGTAATAAACATATTTACAAGATTTTCTTCTTTCCGTTGAAGAATAATCGTGGTCTACATCCAGGATGTCTTCTGGTTCCACCTTTGGCTTTATTATAGGCACTGGGTCTCTTTCTTGACCTGTAAGAATGATTTACTTACATGAAAAAAAAAAGTATTTTGTAGGCTACCATTAAAAGCTTCTTTCCAAAATTGATTCTTATATCGAGTCTGGCCGCCTAAAGGAAATGGCATATTTTTAGTCATATGTCTACCAACTTTCTTAACTGTTTAAGTGATCTTACCTATGACCTTCCTCTCCAACCCTGGAGGTGGTTCCAGGTCATCCTGGTCCACGGATACATGCATCAGGTCAGTCAGCAGCGCAGCCTGACTGACACTAGACATCCGTCGGTGGCCCCTGGACGAGGGCTTGTGTTCCCTTGACGGCGTGTTCTTTGTAGATAAAGAGTCTTGCGTTTTGATTATCTTCTTTTGAAGTTCTGGTGTCTGATTTAGAAAAGAGAGATTAATTTAAATTCTCTGGGTATTTATTCTTCGTATTCTCAAAGTTATTAAAATTCAAGGGATTCGACGCTTCAGCCGTCTTTTCAAAAGAGATTCACGCGACTCTAAGGACCAATATCAAACATATTTAATTTACCTTGTTGACTTTCGGTGGAGCTGCCTTAGTGTACATAGGCTCCTGCACCTTGGCGGGCATGGACTTCACCGTGGGAGTATCACTGGTCTTCAGTGCAGGTATCGTCTTCGTTTCTGCTCTTGCTGGTTCTAGTGCTTTGGTGGATTTCAGTGGCTCTGACGGTTCCTATTACATTTAATTGCCAATTTGAAGTGTCGGTAGCCTAATGGATAGGGCGTCGAACTTGCGATCATATGGTTGCCGGTTCGAACCCCACCTATTGCACTACCGACGTGAACCCACTCGTAACACAAGCATTTAGCTTAGCACGAGGGGTTAACAAGAATACTAGTAATGTGTGCCCACATTGCAAGTAAGCTTTTTTTTTAAAAAAATAGAAGATTAAAATTAAGTAAGGTTAAGTATGAGTACTTCAATTTTCACAACTTGTTGAACTCGCATAGATTTATGGGTCCACAATTAAATCACAACTGTCCCAAACCATAGTTTGTCAGCTTCCGATAAAAAAAGTCTTACTCTAATTTCTGTTCACTTACTTTTATCAGATGACTTTAGGATAATGCTATCGAGTTTATTTCAAGAAGTACTCACCTCAGCAGTCCACCCATAAGGAAGCTTGGCAAGTTGATCCTTCTCTGGAACAGCCTTGGAAGAAGGTGGACTCGTGTAATCCAGGTGGTTCTTAAACGAAACGTTCTTTGTCTGTTCTTTCTTCGGTTCTTTTGGAGGCGGGTCTTTGAGAGGTTCTGGAGGTGCTGAAGGCTTTGGTCTGTAAAAAAAAGTTAAATTAAATTCTGTTTTTATATTTGGTGGAAGGACATGGCAGGCTGCAACGCTTTTCACTTTCGCTTTCCATCTCTAATGACTTCTACTTTATTATATGAGATTGTATGCTTATATTATATGGAGACTTACTTTTCAACAGGTTGTTGATTTTGGAGATTTATGTACTCCGCTTCGGCTCCAGCAGAAGCACTGAGGCTGCACACCGATGTTATATCACTGGTTTCTGACAATTATAAAAGCATTTTAATACTAACATTTACTTGTACCTATCTTATACTTACGTACGTACATAAAATAGTGATATTTTAGTACCTATATTATTATTAATAAAAAAAATATTACCAGGATGGCTGATGTTCTCCTTGGGTACGGGGAGCCTGGTCCTTTGTGTAGCTGGTGAACGAGAGTCTCGCGTGGTCGACGACTCGGAGCTGGCATCGCTACCAAGTTTGCTGAGCAGCATCTAAAGAAGAATATTATCGGTCTTTTATGACACTTAAGCTGTTCCTAATATACGATTATTTAAATTTTTTTTCCATAATACTGCAATGAATCCAATATGTGAAGTGCTGCTACACAAAATAGGTATGGACATTCGATTGCAGTACATTAATTTTCCATGAAAGAGTGTGGGAATTAGTACTTACAATTGTATGTACATTCGATGTAAGTAGGTTTTTGATTTTGAATATAAAATGTTGTTTCTATGAATTATTGAAATTTAAAATATTAACCGTTACTAATTTCATTCAAACCATTAAATGTAGAGCTAATTCTGTTCGTTTGATGTTGATTCGCTTGGCAGCAAATACAAATTAAAACACTTCGACAAAAATAACTTCGTGACAAAATAAAATGAGAATCTACAGATTTAAGGTTTTGGTCCTTAGTGGCGCTATTACCAAATACAAAATATATTACGAGGTAAATCTGCCAATATTTAAGTATGTGAGTAACTATTTACTTAAGTACCGTAACTCAAACTAGTCCAGAAAAATCAAGCTGTTCAAATACATAAATATAATTTGTGTCATTATTAGAACGTATTTTTGTAACACAAATGGTTTTCCCTTGAGCGGTGAAGATAAAACTAAGTAAATGATAACTATCTGTTTTTTTTTTTGTATTTTTAGGCATTTTCTATACAAAGATTATAAAGTTATTTTAGTGAAGGAAAAATTCAAAGGCGGGCAGGATTCGAACCGCTTCTTTTGGTTAAGTACGCCAGACGCTATGACCGCTAAGCCCCTGCGAGTCCCACCCGCACGGTCGAAATTTGTCTTCACATTTTTGTATTTACGTCTTTGAGGTGATACAATTATCTTACTTGCAGTTCATTCTCCTTGGCCTGCAATGTCCTCCGGTAGCGGTTGTTGTACTGTCGTAGCTCCTTCATGCGGCGCTCGAGCTCAGGCCCAGGCGAGCGGCACTCGTGCGTGGAGGCAGGCCGCAGCGTGGCCCGGATGCGGCCCGTGCCCGCGCCGCCCGGACCGTTGCGACGGAGCTCCAGCAGCTGAGAGTAGCAGATAAAAGGGTAACCAAACCCAAGAACGGTTTTTATTTCTTTGTTAGAGGCCCGCAGTCCAGCAGTCGGTCCATGACGTTCGGGTTAAGAAAACATGCAGTGTTTGAGAGGTATGAGCATGACTCTCACATTGAATGCAGGAAAGACAGGAGTTATTTTCAGTTTATTTAACTATGTAGTTACTACATGGCTACACACCTAGCTATAATTTTCCAATATAAGCCGACCTCAAATTGTATAAGCTCTCCGTACACTGAGAGTTCAGCTAATTCTGGAAAATATAGCTGGATATGCAATCGACACCAGTTGATTAGGATGATAAACAATATAATTATTATGATCAAAAAGAGTTCACCTTCGGTACGAAAACCAAGCACAGCGTACCCGTCGTGCAGAATATAATGAAGATGGCGATAAGAACGAATAACGCATCTTTGTGGTCTTGCAGCACCTGTGAATTAAAAGCAAGTAAATGGATTTTGGAATGGAAAAGCTCTTGATGTGAATATACCGAGAATCGGATCATGCTTTTTAATATTTTGTTACAATTTATAGTGTTTTTTTTCGTGGGTTCTTTTTGAGATGAGTGCTACTAAAATTTTTGTTGAATTTAAGAGAGTATACCTAGTAAATATAAAAATATTCCTATAACTTACTAGTGTGATAGCAGCACCCATTATGCACATGATGAGAACGTTGTACACTGAGAGGCCAATGTGCTGCGAGTCGTTTAGCGCAGGGATGGAAACATGACGTGTCTCCCACGCGAGAAATGCGCCGAATATCTGCAAAAGACCATAATGTATTCATAAAGGGTCCAATGATTGGACCTTGCGGCATACCCAGATATACAGGGTCACTTCCAATGATAGCGCGCTGCTTAAAGTGTTGTACTGCAACCGCGGAGAAATTAAAAAACAATAAATGTATGACGAAGTGGTTCAGTTTACTAATTAACATGATAGCTTAACACAATCAAACGCTTAAGAAAGGTCACAAAGGGATGTTGAAACACATAAGTTACATCTTCTCGAATAAATCTTTGTATAACTATCGTATCATTTATGTTCCATGTAAAGGAACCAACTTCTTATATGATAGTGTTTTTTGTTAAATAATATGTTGTAAGTACTTACTAGCAGTAGTCCTTTATAAGCGTAAATTATTCCAATAAAGATGGTCATTCGTTCTGACTGGCAGTATTCGTTCTCCTGGACTATCACAATATCCTCGCTTGAAGGGTGTGGCTGAAACACGACCATCAAAGTCAGAGTCTAGTCGCATCTCAGAATTAGAATAAGAGTTTCTTACATATGGATCCATCTGCTTGGTAGCTCGGTAGAAAGGGTCAGAGACCTGCCAAGTGGTCATAATAGCCAAGTCTATGGCCAATAATACACCTACCACCATAAACAGCTGGTAGTCCTTTATAACCTGCAAGACAATTATAATTCGTTGTTTTAGTTTATCTTTTGTAAAAGTTTCATTACATAACGAATCTTTTTTTGTAAAAAAAATATATCAACTAAATAACGTCTCTAACTCTCTTTTAAAACATCAATATAAACATGGATAAAAAGCTTTCTTTGGAAACTCTGCAAGGTACTTTTTAACTTCAGACGATTAAGTAGATGGAAGAAAAAGAAACAAATAAATCAACGAACCTTTTTATTCAATTTGACATCAGTGAAGATAGAATGGACCCGCCAAGTCTTGGAGAACATCGCACCAAAGGCTAGACTGAACCCCGCCATCAGGAGCCATGCTCGTGCTGTGCAGATGTAGGGAAACGCCGCTGTGGATTTGGAGATAATAATATAACAGAATATCTATTGTAGTTTTTGCACGAAAGTAACTAACTAATATGTAATATACAATTATTCTGAGACTCAGCAATATGGTTTCGAAAATTTTCTTTGTTGTAGCATCGACATAGGTATCTTAAGTTTATCTTAAATTCTCATAATTATGGTACTTACATACCTATATGGGATACGCAAATATTTGCGCAAGTTTGTATGTCAGTAGGTACATGTATACCTATTTCGAAGTGTTTAGATATATAATCGTTTAGAGATCCGATATCCTACGGGCCCGAAGACAGGATATTTTGCCTTTTTCTAAAACATTTCGTGGAAAACGTTTACGCATAGGCGTTTACGAGTTGAACAAAATATTATGCTGAGTCTCGTAATATTGTGTAAATTATTGCCACACGACAACATTTCTAATATTAATTATTTATAGTTACTATTTTACTTCACACTTTTAATAAACATCATTTTAATTATATTGTTGTTGCGTAACTGAAAATAAAGCATGCGTCTTTGCAAAATATTTTTTATAAAAGGGCATGACTATAATTAAGAAAGAAAATGATGCTGATGATCTGCTTAAACCAGCCCAAACAGACATCTAAATCAGTGTTTCCCAATTAGTGGTACGCGTACCCCCAGGGGTACGTGAAGTTGCATCAAGGGGTACGTGCGGCTATCAGTAAAAACAAGAACAATTTCCAAAATATTATTTTATTACGATCATCATCGTAAAAGCACGGAGCACCGAGCACTATGACCGACCGTGCGCTATCCATAATGGAACTGGGTAAACAATCCTTTCGCGAACCATTCCGTCGATCACCTCCCCATCTCTGATCAAGAGGAATTAATAGACATCTCATGCAACAGCAGACTCATTAGTTGTTTTGCAGAGCAATCACTGTGTGACTTTTGGGCTAATTTAAAAGATATTTATCATATCAGTGAATCAGCAATAAAATATTTACTGCCATTTTGCACGACCTACCTTTGCGAAAGCGGATTTTCGGCCATGACAAACTTAAAAACTAAACAGATTTTCACGAGCTGTGCAAAGAAAAAAAGGTGCACATTTGTCACATTAGCGTCTATGATACTACATCATATTATTTTCACTATTGTACTGTAATTTGAAGATAATAAATGTTATTTAAACTGACTTTTATTTATCACTAGCTGTGCCCCGCGGTGTTACCCGCGGTTTAAGTAGCCTATCTGTAAATCCAGGGTGTCAACTACCTGTATACCAAATTTCATCAAAATTGGTCCAGGCGTTTGAGCGTGAAGAAGTAACAAACATACACACACACTCACAAACTTTCGCATTTATAATATTAGTGTGATTGCTACAATAAGGGGTACGCAGGTTTGAGGTATTTTTTGAAGTGGTACGCAGCAAAAACTAATTGGGAACCACTGATCTAAATCATAAGAAAAAAATATATACACAAATTTTATTCTAAAGTGCACAGTCCACCATTTGCCATAATATACACACTGAACTATTAAAATAATAATTCGAGAGGAATATTGTGAATCGATTTGCAAACCATTAAAACAATAAATAACTCATCAAGGTGTTTTGAAATTTGCACACACAAAAATTAATTGATGTGCAAGTGATTCTAAATAATAACATCATAGCAACATATCTTTGACCTTCTCTGACAATGTAAAGCTTAACAAACATAGAAAAGCTGTAAGAGGATACAGAGACATACGAACCAACTCACAAAAGCATCGCGGATGAAGGAGCAAACAAACCAAAACTTGGAAACATGCGCGACTCCTCGGACCTAGAAAACCGCCTAGGTCTTTCTCAGAATTAAAACTCTATCAAGGATGGGTGAGTTCCCAAAATTTGGTTGAGGATCCACATAGCCCAGGGTTGAAGCTCAAGCTTTAGGGGTGGGATCAAGCTTTTACCTCCGTGCGGCGTGTCCTGAGAAAGACCTAAGAACCAATGGCAATGATGAGATCAGATGACAGTAGCGTGTTCGATGATTATGCTAGCGACATGCGTGTTGAATGTGCCTGTTTAAATTTTAATTTTAAGTAGTTTAAATAATCGTTTTATTTTTGTTATATTACAAAGAGGATGAGAGCCAAGAAAATGTACTTTGATATCGGATATATTTTCTAACACTAATTAGATAAGCCCCGTTAGAAATATGATTTCTGTAAGTGAATGCAAATGAGTGTAGATGTAAATGACTTACGGTACCAAAAACAGTGAGGGTATGCAACTAAATATTGTTGCATTCCCAGAAAGTAGTGCAAGTATTTATGATTAGTTAAGTAGGTATTACAGTAATTGTTGTGAGTCTTACAAAATGAAAAAGAAAATACATTATTTATTTATACATCTATGCATATATCATTTTCTACCAGCCAACTTTGGGTGTGGGAGAAAAAGTAATTAATAGGTACATAAATCAATATTTATAAGTGTGAGTTCTTACTAGTGATAAGCTATGACATGAAATCGCAATGTATAATCATTTTGTATGTACCTAATGTGTGTTACTGCTTTATAATAATTCAAAATATTAATCGCACTTGCTTAGCACCAGCTCTCCTCAGAATCCAAAATGATGAGCATAATGTACCTATAGCTCAAAAGTCAGACGTAACACAAAGATGTAAATAAGGCAATTCAGCACTCGTTTGACACTGGTCCTTAGGTACGTACCGATGCTGCTGAGACTGGAGTCCAGGCCGAGGAAGATGACGCTGAGGTAAGTCAGCATGCAACCTACGATGATGAGGTTGTTCAAGTGGGGAGATGACATTTTTATGTACCTGAGGAAATAGTAATTAGGGATGATATTTGAAAACAGTTTTAAACTCTAGATAAACAAAGTTTGTAGGATTATTAGAATCCGCTTAACTAGCCATATCTTGCTGCCTTTCTTACTACTGCGACTCTTGTAAGACAGGATTTTCAATATCAACTAATACGAAAATATCCCAAATACCTATACCTACCTAGTTATTTTATGTAGGGATTTTTTTCTCTTGTAAGTATCTCGGAGTATTTATTCGAGAAAAGTAAAAATAAACATTTAATACGGGAGATGATAACTGCAATGACGAATATACCTTTGGTTCCTGTAGTGTATGTTCATAGCGAGGAAGCCGGTGGCGAGCAGAATGCCGAGCACGGAACACGATACCAAAATGGAGTAGATGGTGATGTTCACCTGCGTGTGCTCGATCAGCCGGAGTGTTCGGTCTTTTGGTGGATTCCTGTGGAGATAGGTATCAATATTTCGCATTACTATAGGTTCTTGGTATATATATCTATAACATTAGGACACTGTCGATTTTGTGTTCAATGTCATTATGTTGAAATACTATAATAGTATTATTTACTCCCATATATTTAAACACCTTGATCTTACACGACTCTTGTTTAGGGAATTTTGTCAAGAAAAGAAAAACGAATCCTTCAAAGTTAAAAGGACCAGATTCACTTTACTCTGACATATTTTTTAGTACTTCTTCACATACTTGCCAAACCATTTGAAGGCCTCCCCACTGGCAAGGTCGAGGTGGTCCCGCTCCGCACAGTACTCCCCGACTTTCACTTCCCCATTCCCGTCACCCTGGAACTGCTTCAGCATGATCGAGGCCTTGCGCTCGTTGTCGTAGAAACGGACTGGGCCCTGTGAGATAATGAGGTAAGTAGTGGATAACAGTGTCATATGGAATTAAGTTCTGTATCAGATTGTAAATGACTAATTATAGGTGGAATCAGGAAGAATCTTTGAGCCTCTCAAGACAAGCACTCAGAGAGCTCAGCATATTAAGGATGCTCTTATAAAAGTAGCAGAATTCAGCAGCAGTCTACATAGTTGTAAATATTTGGCATAAGATTATGTAACTTTTGAAAGGGGAACCAGATCAAATAATAGCTGCCTTGAATTGTTATTTAGCAATAGTAGACACTACGAGTGACTGTATGGAGCCTACGCCACTGATAAGTAGGTACATATTTTTCTTTTGTTCTTCTTTCAGTGGGCCATTTACTATGAACGCAATGGCAGCTAAAGAATCATTACTTTAATCGAATAAGTAGTCTTTGTTCTACTTACTGTGACACCTTCAAACGTCACATTACTGAGTGCGTCTAAGAACAGCTGCTCCCACTCCTTGTCTCTATACTTGAAGTCCTGCACTGTCTTCTCTTTGTACTTCGACCGGACGCGCTGTGCCACTGTCTGTATCGCCAGCGCCATCGCCCATATACCTTGACGGGTTAGACTATTGTTACTAAATTGAAATCTATTTACTGATCCTGTTAGACTTAGCAACAAAGGTCTGAAGATGACAACTTGGTAGTGATACCAATGGTAGTGGTAGTTTTCAATGCCTGTTTCGGAGAAGGACAGAGAGTCAGCAGACTGCTCGGCTAGAGCTTAGAAAAAATGTGTCCTACATATAAAAGAATCATCGTGACTTAAAATTTGACCTTTGACAAACAGACCTACCATCATAGGTGTAACCATGAAATCTGGAGTACTCCAATCCTCTTCTTCGGTCATATTCTACCTGATAGTCCTTTGCCGTCTGAAAGAATAATAAATAGCTCAGTCATTAATATTTCCATTAAGCACACTGAAATTTTTAGGAGCTCATTATCCATTTATGCAAGTGTTTCACAGTCATCTCTGGAGAGCAATTGATCCCTTCGTAATTGCGCCCTTCCGTTAAAATTCTTCTCAAAGAATAAGGTTCTTGCTGAGGATCTTGCTATGTCTTTGATTGGCTAAAAAGTATGTTGTCTACAGAGAGTACCTTAACCTTAACCTCGAATTTGACCGAAAGTGGTCCAAGAACAAAGGATGTATGAACAATATTGAATAATGACAAGATTTGTAAATCAACTCACTATCCCCGATACAGTGGTTTCTCCAGTAGTTGACAGGGGCAGCAGGTCTGTAAGGATGGTGGTATCGAGGGCAGCGGTAAGGTTCTTCTTTGAGCAGGGCGCTCGTCTCATCCACCATTTGTTACTGTAGGTGCCTAGCAGAAGCCAGGTGTATGCTCTCCCGTACATCTCCAAACTGGCAATGGAGGAAAATAAGAGAAGTAAACTCAGAATACGATACTAAAGGGCGGTTTATACAGTTATGCCGTACAACTTGGAGTACCATAGTAGGTTACAGTTCCGTATTTAGTAAACGTTAATATGATAGCGCTTACATCAAAATCATCGCGTTTGGGCGAAATTATTTTCGATCTTTAATTTGCAGTCTTCGATTGCTGCTTACTTTAAGTAGGTTAAAGTTAAAGAAGGTTAATCATTTGAAAATAATGGTACAATTATTGTAGATATATTTAGCCGTATTGGAAATAACATAACATACCATGGTTTATTCTACTGGTGGTACTGACGTTCAGCTACATTTCACCAGGTAGTATAACCCTGTGCCTTTGACGATGATGTAATACAGAATGGCAGGAGCAGAAACGTAAACTATACTTACTTGTAAGCCTCGCAGAATATATGCAGTGCCCAAGTCTCATTGAAGTTGCCCAGGATAATCCGGACATCCTTTTCCTTAAGTTTAGAGAGCGCAGTCTTCACTTCTGTTGCGAAACTTTGTGTCTCTTCTATGAGGAACCCGTTGGTATCCAGGTCGGCTAGTAGACGGTTGTGGGCCTAAAGAATAAGATAGGTTTTTTAGGTGCACAGCTAAAGATGAGGCTATATGTGATATTGGTCTGGGAAGATTTGAACTATTGGATTTGATTCATGGAAGACAAAATGCAAAGATGAAACCTGATTCGGTAGATACGTAAATGAACTTTTAAGAGGAATCTTTAAAAGATTTAGATTTTCATCACCATGACATATGAAAAACGATATAATAGCTGTCTACTCATCAGAATCATCAGCAAAAATTAAACTAAGTTAAATGTTTTCTCACCAAAGCGTATCTGGGCTCGTTCTGATAAATAGTCCCGACTCTAGTCCAGTTGAAGTGCTGCAACAATCTGATCCTGGGCAGGTTGAACGCGTTCTCCGAGGGCACGATGCGGAAGAAGTTGGGGAATGCCTCCTTCGTGAACATTGGATGGGTGTCCGCGTACGACAGCTGGAATTTACACGACAAGGAGGACGACCGAACCAGATACTCTTGAACATGAAGATCACAAACCTGATGTTCAAGAGTATGCAAGTTTAAAAGACAGTCTGCTGGTCAGTGATTTCCTATTACTTATACTCGAGACTTGAAAGAATACGAGCAATTCTACTAATATTCCCTTGAACCCCCATAACTAAGCCTTAAGATGCTTTTGTATACAGTGGGCTCACCGTAATAGTTGAACGGTTCAAGTTCGAACCGACAATCCCTCGATTGCAAGTCCAATGCTTTCGCCGTTTAGCTATTAAGGGTTATAGTCTTCAAGTAGCGCGTAGTACGCATTGCGCTTCATCAAAAAATCCAGTTTATGCTGAACCCTCTTTTTACAGAAAGCCTACATAATGCGGGGTCAGCTTAAATTGGAAATGTATAACGACATGTAGCCGTATGTACACTTCGTAGATGTATTCGAAGAATATGGAGCATAATAATATATAGCCTTCGTAAATTACTATGAGTAATAATAATTCACTAGTGTAGTAGGTACTTTCTTCTTGATTAATAAATTGTTAATTACTTAAACCTATCTTATTCTAACTTAATATCTATTTGAATCACGAAACCGGCCACTGAGCCTCCTACCTGGGTGAGGTGCCAGTGTTTGGACGCCTTGGCGATGGGGTCAGTGACGTGGGTACAGGCGGCTCCGAACAGCATCAGTTTGTGAGGGCCGCTGTGCATCATGTCAAAGAATGACTTCACACCCACCGCGGCATTGCACTGGTGTAAATGTTATAGGATTAATGTATCATGAGGGTATCACGACAAAGTCTTGTCGGAGGATATCTAATAGACAGTGGCGGATTTAATATTTGTTGCCAGTAGGCTATAAAAATTTGACCAACCTTACAATAAACTTTTGAAAAAAATGTTGTCATTGATTGTAGGACACCTGTTGGTAAATCTACCAGTGCTGGATATAGAGATTGACATAACTAGAGATGTTTCCCTGGTTTACCCAAAAAGAAGAAGTCAAGACCATTCCCAAACGCCTTATTCTCAATTTCCTTTTTTGGTTCGATGTTGATGAATGTGTGAATTCGAAGTTCGATTGTTTTGTTAACAGAACCTAGAAATGTTGTGCACTCCTTCATGTTACCAACATGCTGACCTCACAGAACCCTGCTCACCTCTGTATCATTCCACCACATGTGCAGCCGGTAGTTGCGGAGCACGGAGTCATGCTCGTTGACGTGATCTAACGCCAGCTTCACGCTGGGCATCACCCCTCGGCCTACAACAGTGTTTAGCTCACATTGGTACAACGGATGTAAGGAATTGGTCCTTAGATACGCTAAAACGTGGCAATTTTAGAATGAATTTTGTGATCAATATTAACAGCCAGCACATTCAATAAATTTTGTAGTAGACGTAGTAATTGGCTGAATGGCAGTTAATTGATTCAATATTTCAACTAGTTGGCTGTGACATAATATACATAAGCAGTTCACATTCTGCCAGAATGTGAAGTAGTGTTTCATCAGCACAACATCATCGGTAGGTCCACACTTCGCTCAGACTTCGCATAATAGAGTAAAGGACAAACGAAGGTAGATTTTGGCAAGGTTGAGCAAGGGTAAAAAAAAAAATAAACGTAAACAAACATACCATATCACGCCTATATTCCCGAAAATTAGGCAGAGGTGTACTACTGTACTCCCACAGTTCACAGTATTTTAGGTCCTTTATAATAGGGTGTCGCCTGTTGCCATCAACCGGGCACAAATCCAAACCCCGAGCTGCTTGATACAGATAATTTAATTTAAAAAAAAACCCAATAACACTTTGGAAATGAAACCCAGGACCTCAAGCGTTGCAGGCATCCTTTCAACAACTAGACCAACGAATTAAATAGATACCAGTGTTGGAGTTCTCCACCCCCTTGCCGAAGGGGAAGAAGCCGGCGATGTAGACGTCAGTCCTTCTGTTCAAGATGGCGTCCAGGTTCGGCTTCTGCGGGTGCCCCTTGCTAATGCTGACCAACACGAGGAGTAGCAGCGGAGACATGGCTGGAAAATTGTCGAAGTAGTAGTGCATGAATGGGTCCGCACGACCGGGGATGTACTACCCTCCCACAGAATATCGACGTCAAGTAGCAGTATGTATACTGTTGCGTTTCGTACGGTGGGTGTGCAGCGCCAGAGGCCCAATTCTTCCCTCAGTCCTCTTCCTTCTCCTTTATCTTTCCCTTCCCTTCCCTTCTCCTTAAATAGGCTCGCCAACGTATCTTCAACTCCTTTGGTATTGCAGATGTCCATAGGCGGTGATGAATACTTACCATCAGGTTGTTTGCCTTCTCGTTTGCTGAGTTATCCCTTAAAAAAGGGCAAAGGGCAAAGGCCTCCCTACCTTCCTTCCACTCCTCTGAGGTCTGATAGCTCGTTACTTCAACAAATTCCGCAGGGACTCTCGGTGTACAAAATAATAGATGGTGTACAAGATTTTGCATTGTGTCTTTTGTACTTCTACTTCAAGTATAATAAGGTTCTTTGTTGTTTTTTTGTTCTATTTTTTTTTCCAAAAACTTCTCAAGAAAGGAAAATAGCATGTATTAAGCCACCGAAAAACCATTGTGTATAAGTTAAGGGCCGCTGATCCAAGACGAGGAGGTAAATTTATATTAACGCGTTATGAAAATTTATTTTATTTATTTATCTCTGAAACCCGAATGAGACTAAGTAAATAACTAATTTACTTAAGCATAACTAATATTCTACTTTGATCTATCAAAAGCTTAGAAATATTCAAGAGGAAATCTTGTCTGAAATGTTCAAAAACTCACCTTTAATGATCCTTTCTTCGAAAAACACTTTTTACACTAAAAATTACGCAGCCGCGTGCTATGAAAAGATCTTCATGAGGTCACCACAAGATATCGTCATTTATTTTCAAATCCCCATTGAACCCAACCGAAATTATGACCTCTACGACTTAATATTACCATAATTAAACAAATTTTGACTGAGTTTTACTGAAAATGTATAAAGCGCAACTGAATTCTACATTTTTACCTGGAGCTGTGGGGCTAGTCGGTGCAAGGGCCAGAAATGCCTTCGAATACCCTGCAGTAATGGAATCTGGACTTTGTTGCCTGCGCCATAAGATTCAACATTTGACTCGGATTTTTCCTCCCAACTAATTTATTTCAATCACCAATAGACTTATCACTCACTTTCCTATCAATGAAATATGAACTTTATAATGTAATAATAAGGAATAGTTTCCGTTGTCAGGTTATGGCTGTAGTGTTGTTTTGTAGGGGGAGGTTTGTGCAAACAGTTAAAATTAGGCTTCAGCGGTGGAAATCGATAGAGGGGTGGGTTTCTCCTGTAGTGATGGCAAGATCAAACCTTGATATCGATGAAATAAAATAAATTTTGCTAAGTAATTTTTCTATCAGACTGCTAAGTAAGAATAGAGGGGCTCATATCAGAATAATATAAGCAAGCTGATCAACTGATTTGCAAGGTTAGGCTGCGTTTGCTGCGGTCAAAGTGTGGATGGGTGACGATTCCCTACACATCGAGACCGCGAGAGTAAAGCCGTCGGTACCTGACATCATCATCATCATCATCAGCCCTTATTCGTCCACTGCTGCCTTTTTATAAAGTCAGCACCACAGAGCCTGATCCTCAGGTCTTTTCATCCAGTTGCTGCCAGCCGCCTTCCACAAATCGTCACTAAATCTAAAAATAAATACGTATAAAATATCCATTATCATAAATTTAAAAATCTTTGCCATTAAATTGAGCTCAGCGGCTCGCATACCCACTTCAACAGCTCACTACTTACAATTGTACAAAAAAAGATCAAAAACAGTTCAGTGGTTCTGATGTGATACCGTAACAAACAGGCAGACAGAGTCACTTCCGCTTAAAAGTCCGTTTCGTCAAAATAAAAGTATCGATAATATGGATTCTATTAATATGTAAAACTGACTTATCGATGCCAGACATTTTGTACGCTCTTCCCTACGTGCAGCTCACGCATGCACGCACGCATGCGCGGGCCGCGGCAAGGGGTGTGTCGCACTCTATTTGCGGTCCAGCCACATCACTATCGCCGGGGAAGCTATGAGACTAACACATATGATCTAGATATACCTAGGTAACTATCAATCCACTCGCACGCTTTCATATTGGAGGAAAATTTTGAAATCTCAATAGCCCATTTCACAGGCTACATTCTCCCTTTAACCGGAATAAAATAATGTAAGCCTAGTTTCTTACACCCGTACCGATTTCCGGAGATCAGAACAATTGATTTTGCATGGTTTTACAAGGTACATTTTACATATTTTTTATTTAATCATTGGTCTAAGTATGTAACTTCCCAAATGCAGATACGGAACGAGGTCTTAGTTCTTTAGGCTGAACAAAGCAATATTAGGTTCCTTTTTTTTAAATCAAAAATTCTGCTCGGAGTCAAGCTTAGTGTCGGGAGAACGGACATAAAACAGAATAGGTAGAGTAGATCACACAAATATTTTCAATATAAGTATTTCTTCTCAGAGGTATGAAATGCCGACGCCATCTATGTAAAAAGTAAAACATTGACTTGTTGATCTATATGTAATAGATTTTTATTCAAAATTATGAATCAAACCCACGATAGGTACTCGGCGCAATGACAGTGGCGAGGTGACCACACTCACCGCTGCGCCAAAAATGCAGTCAAGATTTTTTATTAATAGACGAGCCAGAATAACTAATAGAATAACTAGAAGAGCCAGGAAAAATAGTTATTAGCTAAGCTATACTCTTCCAGTAAAAGCTGGCCTATCAATAAACCGAAAGCCCTTAGAATGCGAGACCAGCCTATAAGTGTTCAGCAGTAAATGTATGGTGGTCTTTGCTCTATCCGTTTGTATGCATAAAATATCGGCCTTAGGATATTACGTAAATACGTACGTAGGTACGTATATCTAAACTGCTAGCTTTATGAAATGAAAATTAAATAACTTACGTCAGTAAAATGTCTCTGAGTGAGGCAGTAAAATCCTGGAAGGTATTTATTTCGTTTAGTGTATTAATTTTTATGCTTAAGTTCATGCCTGTAAGGTTTATAATTCATTGCGTGGTTTCAAATTTGACATTTGTTTAATCATGATTGCCATACTGACTAATAATGTTCCGTTACCTTCATACTTCGTTACAATGAAATAATAATTGAATGATTATATTGTGATTTATTTACATATGAACATTTAAAATATATTGAATTTAGTTTAAAAGTGAACGAAACGTATAGTTTTGTTTGTTGTTTACAGTAAAATCTATAAAATCGTTTTATTTAACATAATTAGCTGCATGATTACGTTCCATTTGACGCAAGTTTACTGAAAATCAAAAAGTTCCACATAAGCGGTATCGGACTGACAACACTGCCGAATACGTGGCCCCGAAGTTGTGTGATTAGTGAGACTTGTTTATATTTTTTTCCGTGTTATTTCTATAAAAATCTCCTCGGAAGCCGTAAGTACATAAAAATACGTTTTTATCTTTCAACCCTACATATTTTCACTGGCGGAATCGCAGTGTGTCTTTGCGAAAATTATTTACAAAGTATAGGTTGCAGCTGTCAAAATTGTGCTAACAAGATTTTGTTGTATTTTTCGTAATTATCTCGATATTTTGAGATTATATAATGCAAATATTGAAATTAATTCTTTAAACCACTACTGTAAGACCATTTTACCCGTCCAATCCTGAATTTTTAATGAAAATATAGTGCTGTGTTAATTGTCTTGCCTGAGGTATACCATCCAATTTTAAATCAAGTTTCATCGTCATTACGTTCAAATTCCATTGTTTTCTTATTAGTAGACGTAGCATTCGTGACAAAGCATCTAATTTTTCAGAGTATAATAAAATTTAGAAACGAATCTCCATTCAAATGTATGTCACAAGAATTTGTTGTGGTTCCTTATCAGATTTCGTAACTTCCATTTATGAATAAGTATTATAAATTACAAACTGAGATAGAAGCGCCGAAGTTATTAATAGCAATTGACTAAATCATCATGATGATAAAATGTATGAAGAACAATTCATTCTAATTTGGTAATGGATATTGAATGGGAGAAAGTGACAATCACTGCATTTTGTCACTGTCATTATAGACTATCACACATTATACAATACTGCAGGATTAGGCAGAGGTATATGAATATTACATTCAATTCACCTTATAACCAATAAAAACTTGTTATGACAGATTTTGTTGATTGTAACATATCATCACAGTTGTATTGTCTTTATTAAGGACCAAAAAGCTACAAATTTGATAATACTTGTTACAATTTATGTTAATATTTTTTTGGTGTAATTTTTTATATTTAGTAATTTAATAATTACTATTTTTTTGATAATCATGTCAATATATTCCTTAAAGTGATGCTATTCTCATTAACAATACTAAAAACTTTGAGTTTAACACACTATCAATCTATTATCTATATATATCACTATCTTTCTCAATTTTGTTATTAGTTTTTACTTAAGTTTATGTTCTTACTATTTTAGTTTTTAGTTACCCACTTTGCATGCTCTTGTTGTTGTAATTTTTATTGCATAAGATAAAATGTAACTCACCACGGAAGAGGGCGCTGACTCCTGTAACACAGGTACACAACCTAGCACAGGAGTCAGGGACTTCAGTAAGATATGTACCCAGTAATTTTTTATGCCAATAAAGATTATTTATTTATTATTTATTTATTTATTTATTTATTAACTTTGCCATCTAGTTAAAAAAAGTAAAATATTGACTTGTAAAAGTACAGTTTGTTTGAAATAAGTAAGCCGATCGGAAGTTAGCCGTTCCAAACTACCGCAGTGATAAAATTGTTTAAGTAAGTGTTTTAATACATAAATATCGAAATTAGTAAACAAAATAATTAGAAATGTGAAACATATACGACTCTATTTATCTTTACACCAACTCTTTCTATTAAAATTTACCACTTTTAAACCACTTGCAGACAACTTCCAATCTGCTTACTTATTTTGAACAAACTGTATCTTTTAAAGGAAATAAATATTGTTTATCATAACTAAATC
Organism: Subacronicta megacephala; assembly: GCA_958496365.1. Taxonomy (NCBI): domain Eukaryota; kingdom Metazoa; phylum Arthropoda; class Insecta; order Lepidoptera; family Noctuidae; genus Subacronicta; species Subacronicta megacephala. The sequence goes on along the minus strand of OY292538.1, from coordinate 9,320,274 downwards.
AATTTAGGTACTTGAGTTTTAAAGGCTTCCAAGCAGTCATAAAGATGTCAAAATGCTGATCGATATTTCCATTTTCCAGGATAATCGGCTCCAAGTACAATGATGAATCCCCAATATCCACCGCCAGGGCCCAACAATAATGCACCAAACAACCCCATGTTTCCACCTACCTCTCAGGATTACAATGGACACCAAAATGCCAACATCTACAGTCAGATGCCACCGAATGGCCCCCAGATGCAGCAGAAAGCTTTCGATCAGACAGATATGTCGCAGAAGATGCAGAATATGAACATAAATGGACCTCAGAGCTTCCAATCCATCCCACCAACTCAACTACCACCTGGCCAGCATCCCTCAGGGCAATTTCCTCCTGGAAATTATTCTCAGCCAACCAACTTTGGTCCAGGACAGGCCCCTCTTGGTCAGGCACCTCCAAGTATGCAAGGTAGACCACCAGTTAGTGCAGCCTCTCAATTCCCTCCAATTGGTCAAAAACCCCAAATGCCCCCATCATCAGCACCAGGGCAAGTGCCCACATCTCTTCCTTCTGGTTATGGAATGCCCCCTCCAAGTCAAACTCCAGATCCAAATAGACAGTTCCAGCCCCCCACTGCGATGCAGCAGCGTCCACCAAGTGCTCAGCCTAGTCAACCACCTATGGGACAGCAGCAACAACCAGGTCTTGGGCAGATGCCACCCCATTCACAACCTAGTCTTCCACCTCAGCCTGGCATGGGCAGGCCAGGAATGCCTCCGCAGGGTGCTCAGCAGCCTAAACAAGGAATGCCTCCACAAGCACAGATGGGTGGGCCGCCCAGTATGCAGCCACCACAATCGCAGCAGCAACCTGGTATGCCACCTCAGTCAGGACCTGGTTTACCTGGACAACCTCAACTCGGCCAAATGCAACGACAGGCAGGTCCTCCCCAGCAGCCGGGCATGATGTCGGCACCTCTTGGTATGCCTCCTCAACCTGGACAGCAGCAACAACAGGGTCAGATGCCTGGTCAACCTGGTAAGATGCCTGGTCAAATGCCAGGTCCGCCGCAGCCAGGGCCACCTGGAATACCGCCCGGGCAACAGATGCCACAGGCGCCCCAACAAGTAGGACATATGGGTCAACAAGGACAGTCTGGTCTTCCACCGCAACCTGGTATGAACCAAGGAATGCCCCAACCAGGTCAAATGGGTCAACCTGGGTTACCCCCTCAGCCTGGAATGCCGCAACAGCCAGGAATGGGCCTACCGCCGCAACCAGGAATGAACCAGGGAATGCCTCCTCAGCCTTTACAAATGGGACAGCCTGGATTACCACCGCCACCTGGACAAATGGGGCAACCAGGGTTATCGAGTCAGCCGGGTCAAATGCCGCCTCAGCCGGGACTGCCACCACAGTCAAATCAGATGATGAGCCAGCCAGGACTTCCGCCTCAGCCTGGGTTCCCGGGGCAGTTCCAAGGGCAGCCGACGATGTCTGGTCTCCCGCACATGCCCCCTCCCCTGTCGCAACAGAGGCAGTACCCTGGACAGCCAGCTGGTCAGCCAGGACTGGGACAACCGGGACAACAACCTGGGGGACAGTATCCTGGTAAGTTTAAACTATGAACTATTTTGATTTGAGGAGGGCATAACAAATTTGTCAACTTTTTTAAAAATTACTGCCAGTAGTGTTATTTTATTGGTTTGGTTAGAGTTTGTAGGTGTTAATTATTTCATCACCCTAATACTTAACAAGTTAAAATAATGTCACCTTGGTGTTTTTTGTTATTGAAACATAGATATGGTGCAGCAATTTCGAATAAGTGCGGCAAAAAAGCTATTCATAATATAATAAAACAACTATTTAAATTTTTGTCTGTCTGTATGTTTGAACACGCTTCACGCGAAAACTACTGCATATCATTAGATCCGGTTTCCACGGTTGTATTGGTGGCGGTTGCCTAGAACCTGAGTAAGTAGTAAGTACTTTCGGGACGCGAGTAAAACCGCGGGCAACAGTTAGTTAAAATTAAACTTGTTATTCAAGCAAAATACAAAGTAATGCTGGATTTGATTTTCAGTAGGCTAAAGCATAAACTTATGTTTTTTAATTCCTCTTAAGTGCTCCCTTTGAAGTGAGATTTATTGTGTTAAATATTTTTTCTATCATGTCCCAGGCATGCCTCCAATGCCAAATCAGATGCCACCGCAGCCGCCAATGCCTGGTCAGCAGCAGCGTGGTTTCCAGCAGCCTTCCTCAGGGTATCCTTCACAGTACCAGCCAACGTATCCTGGCCAGCAGCCATACCCAGGCCAGCAGTTCCCACAGCAGCCTGAGCAGAAGAGACTGGATCCTGATCAGATGCCTAGTCCGGTAAGGAGTTCGTCAGCATATTTTTGGTCCCCATTCAGTTCGGCATGTCTTAGGTCCCAGGCAAGCCTATTACCAATTTGCTATTCTTCTTCTTCAACCTGCTGCCATTCAATGCTGGATATAGGTCTCTCCATAAGCATGACTTTTTGAACACCTTCTAATCTTTGCCTACCTAATTGCTAAATAATCGTGTCATCCCATTTTTGCTATTCGCCTCATTCGCCTCATCATGCCTGTATTCCCTAAGGGTTATTCTCTCACAAATCTAAATTCCGAGCTGCGACTGAGACTCATATACTGCTCATTTTAAGTCTCCAACCTGAAAACTCATACTCAGAACCCGCGCAATCATTAACTCTATCAGACAGTTTTAAACAGTTATAGAACTGTTTAAAACTGTCTGATAGAGCTAATGATGCCGAGCAGTTTCATAGGAAACTGCTATTATCGTCAACCCGTTACATTGTCCCACTGCTGGGCACGGGTCTCCTCTCAATACGAGAGGGATTAGGCTATAGTCCACCACGCTAGCATACTGCGGGTTGATAGACTTCATATGCCGTCAAGAAAATCTGTCAGGCATGCAGGTTTCCTCACTATGTTTTCCTTCACCATTTAAGCGCGTGATAATTAATTATTAATAGGCACATGACTTCGAAAAGTCAGAGGCCTTGAATTCGAACTCGAGACCTTTGACTTGGCAGCCAATGGTCATATCACTAGGCTATCACTGCTATAATAAAGAAAAACATGCTAAAGAATCTCTTTCATTATACAGATCCAAGTGATGGCAGACGACCAACAGAACCGCGGCGGCATCTTCGTGACGAACGAGAAGGGGCTGGTCCCACCCCTGGCCACCACAGACTTCATAGTGGATGACAAAGGAAATGCTAGTATGTATCATTTTCTATAAATAGATATAACTGATTCTGTACACACGGCTACACATCAAGCTATAACAATCCAGTTTAGACAGACCTCCCATTGTAAGCGTTTTCCGCACAATTCAAGTCCAGCCTATACTGGTTTTGTATAGATTGATGTGTAGTCGTGTGTGTGCAATGTACGCAACATTGCAGATTTAAAAAAAAACAAGTCGCTTAGAATAATAAACGTCCCAGAATCCATAAAATTTTTGGAATTCTGCTTATCTGTTTCTTAAGTTACTTCTGAACAGAATTGAAATATGTTTTGACTGTAAAAAAGTGTTAGCCTTCATAATTACGCCATATTTTCCACCGTTGTTTAATTTTCCATCTTCCATAACATTCCATCTTCCTTTGTTTCGTATGTTCCGCCATTTCAAATGTAGTGTAAGTAATGTTAGGATATTGTTCTTACATCTTAAGAGTCGGTTTGTGTTAGTATCGAATATGGATCCGTTTTGGGTAAAAGCCATTCTTCCCTATCCGGGGCTCGAAAGAAAGAAGAAAGAAAGAAAGAAACATTTAATTGCCATAAAAACAGCGACAAGTAGGTACATACAAATGGCAAAACATAGGAAAAAATTATAATAATAAAAAGTTAAAAAAATAATAATAAAAAAAAAAGAAAATAATAATAATAGTACCTAATACAATAACCTATTATTATTTTGGTAACTGTACGTCGCCGTTGTTTATTGCAATTAGGTCCCCACTCAGCATGATGCGGCAGCGCTTTAACTCGCTGCAGCGCTGATTTTCAGTGGGGGCCTAGATGACGTGTGACGTCAGTCAGCGGTGGCATCAACCATAATTAATTAACAAAGCAAAGTAGTCGTCGGGCCACACATACCTAGCTATTAATCCGCTGCGCGGCCGCGATCCAACATTCATAGACAGAACCGGTTGCGCGGTGGCGCAGCGCGAGCGTACTCAGTATCGCATTATTATCAAATTTATCGACAGAAAAAGGCTTGGTATTTTCTTATTGTTGACATAACAACAGTGATTTTTTATAGAATGGATTACATTCCAAGTCTTATAACCTCTCAACCACAACGTCCCTACGGTATAAATGACGTACAATCCGGAGGAAAAAAAAGTGACGTCAAAACAGTGTTGTCAAATGAGGGACGCATGTCGCCAATCACCGCTGGATACATCTAAATAGGCCATAAACTTGAGGTAATAATTTTGTGCTATCTTTGTAAATTCTTTTGTTCGTTAATAAAGTGTTCTTTAAGTTTTTTTTTAAATGTATGTTTTGTTTTTAGGTCTCTTATGGGCGGCGGGAGATCATTCCAGCATCGTGTGGCGGCATATTTGAAGCACCCTCGAAATGCTGTTGTTCGGTACTTCGGCACACTCAGCGGGTTCACCTTAGATCGAACCGAGTAACTGTAGTGGTGATGTCTCCAATTTAATTTTTCATAAAGATATTCCGGTTGTTTAGATTTAATCAAACCGAACAGTAAACTTGCTAAGTGCAGTTTCCTCCTGGCATTCATTTTTAGCATAAGATGTTTATTGAGATAAGGTGTGACGTGTGATCTACGGGGTATGCCAAAACAAAAGCGAGCACACGCGTTTTGGATACGCTGGATTAGACGATCGGTCCTTGATAAAAGACATGGGCCATACACAATGTCGCAATAATTTAGGTTAGATAACACAAGACTGTCTACGAGTTTCTTGCGTACCGGAATGCTTAAGTAGTCACGAAGCTTATACAGCATTTTCAGTCTATAGAAACACTTCCTAAGGGTATTGTTAGAGTGGGTTTCAAAGCGGAGTTCAGGATCCATAGTCAGCCCTAAGTTGCATACACCTTCTACTCTTTCAATCTTCTGATTTTTTATTTGGATCTCCGGGTTTTTTGAGATAATTGCAGCAACCTGTTTTCTGCTACCCATTACCATAAACTTCGATTTGAGTGGGTTTAGCATCAAGGAATTCTTCTCCGACCATGTAAGCACCCTCTGTAGGTCCTCATTGATTTTTCGTACTGCCGAAATGGTGTCTTCGCTTCTAAAAGATAAATACAATTGTATATCATCAGCATACATATGGTATTTGCAGTTCCGTATAGATCTAGCTATATCAGTGCTGTATAGAATGAAGAGAATCGGTCCCAGGATTGATCCTTGCGGTACGCCTCTTGTCACACGGCAAGAAGATGAAGTTTTTGAAATCCCGCTCTCCTTACGTATTTCAACGTGCTGGGTCCTTTGTGACAAGTAGCTGTTAAACCATCTTACAGAATTTGCGTCAAAACCAAAGTATGCCAACTTAGACAACAGTAAATTGCAATTAATTGCATCAAAAGCTCTTGAAAAATCCAGTAGTGTCAGTATCGATCCCATACCCTGATCTCGAGCCTCCAGGATATTCCCCACTACATCCGCAAGAGCAGTAGCAGTCCCTCTACCTTTCCTAAATCCTGATTGATATAGCGGTAAGATTTTATTTTTCTCCAAGTATTCCACGACCTGAATATACACTACCCGTTCTAATACCTTCGACATACAAGGCAGTATACTTACTGGTCGAAGATCTTTAACATCTCGCGGGTTGCTGTTTTTAGGTATTGGACGTACAAGCGCGCTTTTCCACTGTTCAGGAAACGTTTGAGTCTCAATAGATTTATTTATGATAGCTGTTATTGCTTTCAAAGATTGTGGCAGTGTGAGCATTATCATCTCCAACGTTATCCTGTCCGTTCCCTGTGCGTTAGTCTTTATGTCCCTTAATATTTTAGCTATCGCATCTTGTCCAACCGGCTGCAGTACCAAGGTCTCATTGCCATGCCTGTGATATTCATAAAACGTAAGATGCGACAGACTAACGCACTGGTCTCCGGGAACACTCAAGAATGCCTGATTAATAGTGTCAGGATTGTCGAAATGCGTAGGCAACTCGTAATCTTTACTTTCCGGGAGGACATGCATTTTTATCTTGTTCCACAGTACTTTGGAATCATTAAGATGATTATTAATTTCTTTTTCAAAAAATGCCTTTTTCTCATTATGCAACCCTGTAGCAGCAGTTTTTTTTAACTCTAGGTAGTATTTTTTGTGACTTTCGGATTTTGTTTCGTGGTACCTTTTTTGGGCTTCATTACGCAGTGTCATCATCAGGCGAATGTTGTCTGTGATCCATGGAGTAGGACGTGTCCTAAAGACTTTACTCCGAACAGGGGCGTGAAAATCAAACAAGCTAATCACGTCCCCGTTAAAAGCGTCTACCATTTGATTGACATCGGGCAAACGACATAACCCATCCCAGTTAATGTCTTCAAGATCCCTGTTAAAGTCCTCCAGTACTATTGATTTAAAAGGGCGATATGTAACCAACCTAGGCTTCACTTTATTTTTTTTAAAGTAGGTATCACATGTAATAAACGCGTGGTGACCCAGTTCGGTAATATGTTCCACAGATACATCTCGGACCCGAGAATCGGTACAAATAATATCTATGAGCGAGCTGCTGCTACCTGCGAAATGTGTTGGCGTGCAAACTATCTGTGAAAGCTTACTGTAATTTAAAAACTCTGCCAATTTTTTTGTCTTAGAACATTGTGCATCCAACATGTTTATGTTAAAATCTCCGAGTAAAATAATATTTTCATAAGGTGCTAGAGCATTGATACTGTCGGTTATCGCATCCAAAAATGTATCTACATTAAGCCACGGGGGCCGATAGGCTGTGCCAACCAATAGTTTTTTCCCGGTTACGCTCATCGTTACCCATAGCTGTTCAACCTCGGCGTGGTCCGGATGTGGTTTCACTCGCGCGGTTATTCCGGTTTTTATATAAAAACCGACACCACCTCCTCGCCCTCCACGAACAGCTAACGGTCGCGGCAGGTGCCTTAGGCGATATCCCGGCACGACGGGAGCCCTACCCCCCTCCCCCTGTCTCAACCACGTTTCATTTATAGCCATAACATCAACTGAATGACGTTTCATAGCAATTAAAAACTCATCTTGATTGGTAGCCAGCGATCCTGCATTAAATAGTCCAAATTTAATATGCTTAACACGTGTCATTTAAATATAACTAAAAAGGGATCATATAGTAAATTGCTTTTCAATTTAATGATAAAAACAAATTCAAAATTATATGTTTTGTAATAATAAGCCACTAAACACGAGTAAAACCAACAGACTGTGTAATATTTACACAAGTATTGCAGTGTACCTGATCGTTTATTATACAACAACATATATGAGAAAAAAGTTATAGAAAGGGATGTATGCGTATATATAATATTTAATTGTAAAGTTGTGTGTGTAATATTGTTCAAACAGTTGTATATCAAATGGATCGGAACAACTATTATCCTATCTATAATGCTTAATGTTCTTTTTTTACTAAACTCGAGCCCGCTATTCCTATTTCTCCATGTTATAAAAATGCTTCTTCCAGTACGACAATATAACTGGCCTACACAACAACGACGACGTACAGCGTTTATTACTAAAAACAAAGTTACTATTGTTATGAACACAGATATGAACCCATAAAGAAACAATGAATCAAACAAGCATGCAGATATAAAAATACAGTCTGTAGTTTTAGGAACTTTCCGTCCCAAATACACGAAGTATGTCTGCTTCACATCGAATAACACAGGACGGGTCAGCAGGCGTATTACGCGCAAATATAGTGCCGCGCTTCGTCCAAACAAACTTCCATCCAAGCCGTTTACCAGCATCACGTGCGTTGCGAAACAACTGCCTGTTTAGTTTCGTGAGGCGTTCATTCACAAAGAAACGTCGAGGCGCGTCGGTCATGCCCAGATCCGCGGTGGTCGCGCCTCGGCGCACTCGTGCGTTCCGTAGCAGCTCGTCGCGCAAGTGGCGGCGCGTTAGGCGTATAACAAGGGGGCGCGGGCGGCGCTCAGCCGGTCCCTCATTAGGGCTAGTCGCATTGACGTATCGCCCGCCTACCCGCTCTGCACTAACTATATCGCTTTCTAATAAAGTCACCCCTAGTTTTTTAGCGATTAACCCTATTATGTGGATTGGATTTTCGCCACCGGTCTCAGGCAGATTGTTAATCTCCAGGTCATTAGCGAGAAGCTCCTGGTCACGCTCATTCAACTCACGTTTAAGCCCTGCAATAACCCCTTCGATACTTGAAACCTGTGTGGGCGGGTGGATTTTGCGCTGCTCGAGAGCCTCAACTCTGGCCTCTAAGCCGTCCATACGCTCAGTGCATCCTTTTATTGCTGATTTTAAGTCTGCCATCTCCGATCGGAAAAGTTGAAGTTCAGTGCGTACCGAACGCAGCTCCTCATTGAATAATTTTAGGTTCTTTATAAAATCTATTGATAACTCTTGAGTTATATTCGAATCTGGGCTGTTGACAACCTTGCAATGATCTAAGCATCCTTCCTCGGTCGGAGAAGTAATGTTCTGTGATCGACCCCTAACCGGTGTGTCAGCTTTGTTGTCCCTGACTACGTTCCTATTACACTCCGGACAGCGCCAGGAGGAAACAATTGCGCCCGCATTCGGAAGTCCCACGCATGCGCGATGGTATAATAAGCTACATTTGAGACACTTAGCGGCATCTGTCGCCGATATAAATTTGCCGCACCCGTTGCACTTAGCCATCGCAGTGTCTACAATGTCAAGACGATATAGTTATACGATCGAACAATGTTTGTCGCAGTAAGTATGTGTCACCAGATGTCACCACTAACAATTACTAGATAACCAGCATAAAGTTATTGAATTTGACACACACACTTCACTCTTTGTGCACTATATGTATCAGTATCAGTAATCTAAGTTTGGTATTTAGTATCACTAAAATAAAAAAGATAAGAAAAAATTGCAGTGTTTATGTCCGTTTTAACTAGTCAGCTGATGATTTTTACTCCCAAGCGGGTAGTTTAATGTCCGTTCATACACTAGCAAACAATTATTTCACTGTTATGATTGTTATTTTTAATTGCTATGAGTTCACTGCACTGTATGCACTTTACTATATCCTTATCTAACTTTTTAATACACTTTTACTCCTTTATGCTCGTAGTTTTATTTTAAAACCGATTAAATAAGTTTATTGGCCACAGCTGATTTTGACGTCAAACGTCAAAACCGTACCGAAAGCGTATGCTCCAACTTAAAAAAACTGGATTACAACTTATCTCAAATTGTAAAGCAGATCAAAGCTGCAGTCAAAAACTAGTCTTTATATGCACGGGGCACTCATTATTTTTACATAAAGTACGTTAACGTAATGGTCTATGTTGCTGTGTCTCTGGAAGTCGTCCCTACAGGGTCTTAGGTTCGGCATCGCATCAGGAACTCTGATGCTGCATGGGCGGCGATGGCTTCTAACCATCAGGTCGCTCATCTGTTCTCTAACTCGGCAAACGAGCAGACGAGCTACCCGATGGTAAGTAGTCGTAGCTGCCCATGGACATTTGCAATAACAAAGTAGTTGCAGATGCGTTGCCGAGCCTATTTGAGGAAATCGAAGGGAAAAGGAGAGAAGAGAAGGAAAGGGACTGAAGGAGAAGAGAAAAGAATTCATATGTTTTGTCCATTCAAACGATAAATTGCAACTTGTCTACTAAAACTACATATTAAACCTTATTTACTTTGTATTTTTAGGTTCCTTATATGTTTGTTTCAGGTCCTCGCTACATAAGGAGTTCTATGTACACTGTGCCCGTTACAGCTGATCTACTCAAGCAGACCTCCATGCCCTTCTGTCTCGTTGTAAGTATATTAATAGGGAATATGTTCGAATGTACGAACAGAACAAGCGCTTTTGACAGTGACATACACAAATACTTTGACGTCACACTCGACTGACGCCATTGGTCAAATAGTCTGACCAATAACGCTCCCTTTCAACCGCTTTGAATTTCCCATATTTTTTTTGCACTAATCAATAATTATTTTCACATCAAAAGAGAAATAAAATTCGGAAACATTGATAGAGACGTAATGAGGATTCAAAATAGTACCCAAAAAAATAATAATATTATCTTCATCTGTTTCAAGTGCATATTGCCTATTGTTCAACTAGATTATTTATGTTAACTTCTTTCGAAATCAAGTGTGTTATTAACTAGCTGACCCGGCGAATTTCATACATTATACATATTTCACATGACATTGGCAACACTGAGCAACTATCAAAATCGGCTCTGTGTTTTTCTTGCGAAATTAAATATCAAAAACGCAAAGTTACAGTGAAACCAATATCAAAAAAGAACTTTAGTTGTACTAAACAGTGCTCGCACAATTTTTATTTGTTTATTTATATTTTCAGTTAAAAAAATCCGTTTGATAAAGACAAAACTTAATCAGACCTTGTCCTGACCGACTGCCTCATTAGTCTAGTCATCGAGCAAAGAGTTATTGGGTTTTTGAATGAAATTCTCAGTAGCAGCTTAAAGTCTAGATTTGTGCCCCGTTAATCGCAATAGGCTCGCCCCTATTACATGGGACCTAAACATACCGGCGAACAGTGGGTGTACATTAAGTACATCTCTGTCTAATCCTTCGGGGAATACAGGCGTGACGGTATGTTGTTGTGCCGCTTCTTCGTTTCAGCAAAAATACCAGGAGGCGGTGAAGGTCGAAGTTTTGGGGGCTTTCTATAATGTAAAAATGACATTCAAAAAGTACTACCTTGTAACCTAGTCTAGTCTTGAATAAATGATTTTGACTTTGACTATCATTAGGATAGTTGACTATTATTATGGCCTCATGGAAATTTAGACCATAAATAGAGCCAGTCCAACGACCACAAAAACAAAATCGGCCATTTCATGAGGCCACAATAATAGTCAATTAGCTTATTAAAGCCAACTAGCTTTCCGCCCCGGCTCCGCGTGGTTTCTCTGTACTATAATATGTATGTTATTATACTTAAAAACCTTCATCGAGAACCAAGCTATCCATTGGTAAAAACAGCATGAAAATCAGTGCAATCGGTTTTGAGTGTATCGCGAACAGACAGACGGACAGACGCGGCGGATGGCTTTGTTTTATAATAATGTAGTGAAGCCAAATTTATTTATTTACAGATCACTGGGTAGCACTTTCACTGCCTCCTAGTGATTAAAAATAAGGAAGTTATAAGCAGTTTGATTCTTAAATGAGTATGTTAGTAATAGAAGTATCGTTGTGCAGGTGTCGCCGATGGCGGAGCCGGTGGGGAGCGAGCAGGAGCCGCCGCTGGTGGAGTTCTCAGCGCTGACGGGCTCGGCCGGGCTGGGCCCCGTGCGGTGCTCGCGGTGCAAGGCCTACATGTGTCCCAACATGAAGTTCCTCGACGCCGGCAGACACTTCAAGTGCGCCTTCTGCAAAGCTACCACTGAAGGTAATGAATACGTATTTTGTTTATTGAAACTGAGTAATAAAACATTTCGAACATTTTAATATGGTACCCGGGCCTTTGCCCAGCTGTGGGACGAAATGGGATAGAAAAAAAAATATGGTAACATATTTTACTTAAACAAAAATCAAGTAGAGCAATCGATTGCTGCGCTAGTTGTCGATCTCCGGACGAAAAAAAAAATTTGGTTAAAAATAAGGAACTTATAATCATTTCACTTTATGCTAGTCAGCGCATTATAGGAGCATGTGACGTCAATTGTTAATTTAAAGAATGAAAGTAAACACTTATTCACGTCGACATGACACACGGATAATTATTAAAATCACAAAAATTTATTTTTAAAAAAAATCTACAGGAAGACATGCATAATACAAATTTCTTACTTAAATATTATAATGTAAGCTCTCCTCTTTAACTGCCTCTTTGGTCTAGTGGTCCCAATCGCGACTGCTTTTCCCCGTGGAAACGCACCCGGTTTCCACTGATGCGGAGCTGGGTGGAGTGGCGAGGAGCGGACTGTGAAGCCAATCACAATGCTCGAAATCTTCACTCCGCGTCAGTGGAAATAGTGTAAGCGGAGCCGAGCGGAGCTAAGCACTTTCAAATAAAATATGTAAACACGCTCGGCACCGCAGTCCACTCGACTCACTTCTATACGAAACGAAGGGTAGAGGTTGAATTTAACTAAGAGGAATGCGGTTAAATCCAGTAGATCAGGTTCACACCGCTTCAATGGAAACACTTTCCACTTTTCACTGTTTTTCTTCGCTCCACTCCGCCTCACTCTGCTTCAATGGAAACGCACTCTTAGACCACTAGATAAGCAGTTATTACTACTATTAATATTGTATCTAGTGCCAATGGAGTACACGCAGTACATCAACAGCATGCAGCAGTACGGGCGGGTGCCGGCAGAGATGGCGCTCGGGACATACGAGATCGTCGCCACCAAGGAGTACTGTAGGGTATGTTATGCCTTTTGATTTTGCTCCTAAGATGACGTGAGGTTTAATAACGTGCATCATCAAGAATAAGGCTATCAAATACAAGAATGCAATTTCTGCCTCGCACATACATAATTGGGCGGGCTTCAGGCTAATCATGACATTAACCTCCAATGTCCTCACATTCTGTTATCGCCATAATGTCCTAGTGAATATTGTAACATCTTTTATTTTAATAGAGTGTCCGTGGAGATTCCTGCCGGATTCTTCTTCAGCGTACAACGTTCGCCTATCTCTGCTATGCTGAGGCAAGAATGAGGTCTCGCCGGAGTGTGCGTGCGCGGTGCCGCTATCCCCACTTCCCCCTCCATGCCCTCTCCCTCACTGCAGTGACGAATTTAACCAGACTCCGCCCACATTTAAAAAAAAACGAATTATAGATTTTTAATTATGTTGACAGAACAACACCCTGCCGAACCCGCCTGCAATAGTATTCGTGATTGATGTATCATATAACGCGATCAAGAATGGCCTCGTTCATACCGTCTGCGAGAATATCATGGAGATTATTGAGGTAAGGTCACATACACATATCAATGTCAATAAAAATGCCATAAGATATTTTTCTTTATGTTTACTAGCATTGTGGGTCGCACATTACTAGTAATCTTTTTAACCCCTCGCGCTAAGCTAACTGCTGCAATGGGTGGGTTACGAACCGGCAATCATATGATCGCAAGTCCAACGCCCTAGGCATTGGCTACCACCGCTGAAATAAGATGTATGAATGAGGAAGAAGCGAAAGAGTAAGCAACAGCTGTAGTAAGTGGCGGTTTGTAGAATGTAGTTGTATATATATTAGTACACCTCTGCCTAACTCTTCGGGGAATACAGGCGAAAGTGTATGTTATGTTATTATTTACAGAAGTGAATATCCATGTACAAATGTAATTTATGTAAGCTAGCATGGAGAACTATAGCCTAATCCCTTTAGTTCTTAGAGGAGACCTGTGCCCAGCAGTGGGACAACGTAATGGCTTGAACTCGTATCTATACTGTTACTGTATATTACTGTTTTATTGTCTGCAGGCGATGCCACGTGACGAGCAGACCGGTAAGAGTTGGACCCGCGTTGGATTCATCACATACAGTTCCACCGTACACTTCTATAACATCAAGGTATCGGCAGAGTTCTATCTCAATCCTTTACTTTTTTTTTTACGCTTGACCGCCAGTTCGCCTGATGTTAAGCGATACTGCGATCTACGATGGAGCGCGCTTGCCTAGGAGAAACCGATTCACTCGTGATTTAAAGACCTCCAGATTGTAACCATCGGGAAAGACCCACTGGGGTCACACCCCACTTATAACACTAGATATATTTTTAATCTATATTTAGCTTTACAAGCCAGATAAGTTACAAAATTTAAAAGTTGTTCTCGGGTGCCATGCCTATTTGTTTTGCCAAGATTTATTTTTAGGTTGTTTGAGTGTAACTTGTCAATAATATCTATCAATACCAAAGAGTTATTTTATGTCACTTTTATATTCATTGTCAGCATTCGGTAAACAGAATCATAGGGTGATTTGTAACTCTAGGGAAATCATCAATAATAATAATATATATTAGGAACAACAGGGGTCCTAATATACTTCCCTGTGGTACTCCAAATTTCACTACCGTACACTGTGACAATTGTTTACCATACCGTAAACTGTATTTGTTTTCAGTTTTGGTATAAATAAGTATTTAATCTAGTAATTTCTGTTAGATGTTTTCTTTCCTTTTTTTTTACGATAATATCAGAGTTGGCAACACCGTTCTACAACTTTTTATATTTTATAGTTGGCAACTCAAAAGTTCATGACAGTTTTGACGTGTTTATTTTTTGGTGTTGGATCAGGGTTCCCTGGCGCAGCCGCAGATGATGTCAGTGGGTGACGTGGGGGATATGTTCGTCCCGCTGCTGGAGGGGTTCCTGGTGCTGCCCGACGAGGCCGGGCCCGTGCTGCAGCAGCTGCTGCAACAGCTGCCGCTCATGTTCCAAGACAATAAGGAGACTGAGACTATCCTGCTGCCAGCTGTGCAGGTATGTGCAAACTGCTCATTGCCCACTGCCCATTGCCTACTGCCCACTGTTGGTTAAACCACACTAACTCCAAACGTTTCATTACACATTAAAACTGTCTTATTTTTATTGGGTAGGTATCAGAGTATTGATACAATACACAGAGGTACCTTAAAAATACGAAATCCTAGCAACATTACAGTAAATTAGAATTACAAGGATTTACAAGAACGTTTGCTTCTTGAGCCCTTTTACAGCCCAAGTCAGATTTTTACCACAAACTTTACAAACATTTTAAAACAATATAATAGCGTGGATAAAAGCGCAATTGACACGAAATTCCTTTCTCCGATAAATCTGACGTGGGTGGTTAAAAGGTTAGTCGTAAGTGCAATTACTATACTCAAGCGACCTGTGTTAAATTCCTAGGGCGAGAAGAGTTATTGGGTTTTTCTATTAAATTCACAACAGCTCGGAGTTTGGACCTGATTAATGCCTAAAAACTCGCCCCTTTAACATAATGCTAAAACATAAGCAAACTCTGGGCGTACATTAGGAAACCCCTGCTTAACCTTTCGGGGAATATATGGTATGTAGTTTACAATTTTATTCTACACTTTTGTTGAGAATTTCGTTCTCTTCGCAGGCAGGTCTTGAAGCCCTGAAGGCAGCAGACACAGCAGGGCAGTTGCTGGTATTCCACACGTCCCTACCCACGTACAACGCGCCGGGCAAGCTGATCAACAGAGAGGATCGGAAGCTGCTGGGCACCGATAAGGAGAGGCAGATATTGAGTGAGTACCAAGAGAAAAGATTTTTAAGGCCTATTTACGTAATACAATTCCAATCCCAATAGCCGAAAACTAAGTATATATATATTTATTGGGTTTTTACTATGCACACCTGCAACTTTATCTTTTTTAAACAACTCTTGTTCATAGCTAAAAATATAGTTAAAAGGTAAGGTGGCATCTTACTTGCTGTAAAGCATGTCATGTCGGTTGAAAAGCATTTTCAACAGATGTCAATGACGTCACCTTAAAGACGTAAATTAAAAGTGTGAAGGCAAATTGCGACTTGGCGGGTGGGACTCGCGGTGTACTTAACCAGAAGACGCAGGTTCGAATCCTGCCGCGGTCGTATTTTTCCTTCACTATAATAACTCTTATTCATCCGATGGTTGGCATCCAATTGTACCATTTTCTTTTCCTTGGGTGTACAATATCTATCTAAAAGATGGATGGATCCGATCCCAAGCAAATTGGGACAAAGTCAGGCGCATTTTACTTACTTTTTACTTTTAAATTTTTTACTTTAAAAAAAAAAAAGCTTACTAGCAATGTGGGTCACACATTACTAGTATTCTTGTTAACCCCTCGTGCTAAGCTAAATGCTTGTGTTACGAGTGGTTTCACGTCGGTAGTGCAATGGGTGGGGTTCGAACCGGCAACCACATGATCGCAAGTCCGACGCCCTATCCATTAGGCTACCGCCGCATAACGCCGCATTATTGCGCCCCTCTTCTTTCTACTGTAGTTCTGCCGAGTTAAGTGCCGCCTTCTACCGGTCGGACCACGCCTCGAAGCCTTCGAACCGCCCTGAGCTTAACTCCTATTCTCTATTATACATTCTTAACCATACATCAACCTTAGTTTTATTAAAAGTGTAATATTTGTGTTGTCGGTGTGTTAAACCTAACCTAGTTCAGAATTTATATGAACATATATTTAATATTCTGCATTATCTGTATATTCAAACAGTTCTAAATAAATCAGAGTAAGGATCGCATGCCATAATAAATTTTATTACTATCACTATTGTCCTTCGAGCCGGATCGAAGACGAGAATTATTTGATTGTGAATGATATTATGATTTATCTCCACTGATTAGTTTCCGTGGTTGCTACGTTTCTAGAACGTGGTCACCGCGCTACGAGATTGGAGATAAGGCTATTAACACACTGCACCGAATCACGGAGCGTAGCGTGGGTTAGCGTGTTCTTACGTTGTTTGCAAGTATCTGTGTTTGTATAGAAACACGCGTAGTGGAACGCACGTTTTTGTTCCACCGCCACGCGCCCCGCAGCGTAGCCCAGGGCAGTGTGTTTTTTTTATGGGATAACTCGATAAACGAGCAGGCGATCTACCTGACGGTAAGTAGTCTTGCCGCCCATGGACATCTGCAAACCCAAAGGAGTTGCAGATGCGTTGCTCAGCCTATTTAGGGAAACAGGACGGGAAGGAGAAAGGGAGAAGGAAGGGGATTGAGGGAGGAAATGGGCCTCCGGCCATTTCGCTCACAGAACGAAGCGCAGTAGCGAAACGCTACTACTCGGACGTCGGTCTTCTGCAAGACTGTGGCACTTCTCCGGTAAAGCCGGCCCATTCATGCTGCGAACAGCGTGGCCCTACCACAACAGCGTGTGCTTCGCCTAACTGTATGTCTCGTTGAAATAAAACTACTTTTTACGGATTTTATATATTGATATTTATTTATTTTTCATCCAGTCCACCCGTGACCATGGATGCTGTAAAGGATCCGAAACGTCGGGCATTAAAAATATCAATATAACGCGATAAAATCCGTAAAAAAGTGGTTTTCTTTGAATGTCTAATATTCGCGTAAGTGTTAGAAACCAGTATTTATGTCTGGTTGTTCTGAGTGCGCAGGTCCTCAGACGACGGCCTACAACGAGCTGGGCCAGTCGTGCTGCGCGGCGGGCGTGTGCGTGGAGCTGTTCGTGTGCAACAACTCGTACGTGGACGCGGCCACGCTGGGCCAGCTGCCGCGCCTCACCGGCGGACAGCTGCGCAAGTACACATACTTCACGGTCAGTCATCATCATCATTCACCGTCATCACCACCCGCCTCTGACTCCTTTTGAAATTTTTTGTATATCATTCGACTCTTATGACACATCTCAAAATGCATTTATTGAAGTCCAACAGCACACCCCTCGCTCCCGCCTCATGCCAACCCCAGTCGGACTTCGATAAATGAAATTTTGGATCTATTTATGAGTCATTACCCCGCGTAAACGCAGTTTGCACTCGAGAACTCGTTTACTCCAACGGTTGATCGGTCTTCGAAAGACGTGACCGATCCATTGAGAGACCCATAGAGTTCCATACCTAAAAATACCGTTGTAGGATCACTTCGTTATGTCTATCTGTCGGAATGTCGAGACCTTTTTCCCAGGAATACATGATCCTTTAAAGCTGTAAAAAAATCAAGCTTTTCAGTTAATTATGTTTAAAGAATACTTCTTTTTCCCTCATATTTCGACACTGACTCGCGTTTTTCATCTTCAAATCATCACAAAGACTAAGTATATCGGTTTGTTGCAGGCTGAAATGGATGGTCCCAGGTTAATCGGTGACGTACAACGTGTGGTGTCCCGCCCGACGGCGCACGACGCTGTGATGCGCGTGCGCACCTCGACGGGCGTCAGGCCTACGGACTTCTTCGGACACTTCTTCATGTCCAACACCACCGACGTTGAACTGGCTGCTATCGGTGAGTAACAGTTACTGCTAATTCTATAGATCTTGGAAATTTTGAAGTCCTTCATTGAAATCTAAAATCCAAAATGAACTTTTTCAAGACCTTTTTCCAAATTGATTGTAATTTAAAAGGGACACATAAGATTTATGTAAACCATATTCAATTCTAAGAATATCTGCGGGCTAAGGCGCGAGTGGACAGCTAGTCTTCTTATAAAAGTCCTATTGTAGCATCACAACCATTGTGAGGTTTTTGGTATATGGACTACTCATTGACTCTCTTCAGCTCCGGTTCTCTTTCTGT
The DNA here is from genome assembly GCA_958496365.1 of Subacronicta megacephala. NCBI lineage: Eukaryota > Metazoa > Arthropoda > Insecta > Lepidoptera > Noctuidae > Subacronicta > Subacronicta megacephala. The sequence continues at coordinate 9,301,801 of OY292538.1, read as the reverse complement.
GCTGGTATGTCAAGAATTGTATAAGCCCGCGTTTCGCTAACTTCTTATAAATTCCCGATAAACTCGGCAATTTATTCTATTAAATTTTCTAGATTATTCAGAGAGTAGCGGCTATTCTAACATGGAAATGCGACCTTTATCTAGTAATATAATTTCCCCACAGACGCAGACAAAGCGATAGGCATAGAGATCAAACACGACGACAAACTAACAGCCGAAGATGGGGTCTACATCCAGGCTGCCTTGTTATACACACATCGGTCAGGACAGCGCCGCCTCCGGGTACTGAACCTGGCACTCAATGTGGCCCACCAGCTCGCAGACGTCTACAGGAGTATGGAGCTGGATACGTGCATCAACTTTCTCACCAAGCAAGGTGAGAAAGTGTGGGGCGTTTGATATTTTTCAAAGACTTGTGAACATTCAAGTCCGTTTAATTGAAATCTGAATCTCCCTTTAATGGATCACATTCTGAAATTATTTTACTGATAATTACATTATTGCTGAGTGACCTCATCTAAACGAATAAAGTTGGGGGTGAGTGATGAAGAAGGGCTCTTGGCTAAGTGGTATCAAAGCTGATCAATTGATCTACAAGGTTATAAGTTACGCTTGCCGTGGTTAGTATGTGGATGGGCGGCCATTCTTAACACATGGAAATTCCTCCGTCTTTCGGAGAGCACACAAAGCCGTTGGCTCCGTTTGTCATACGAATATCTATGACAGTCGTTAGTGGTAGGTAGAAGACGAGAAAGCCTGATAACCAGTCTATTCTCACGATTTCGGTATTGTCCAGAAATTGGGTTACGGAGATCTGATGGTAGGAGTTTCATTTTAAATAGTGATAGTAGAGGGCGGCACTTGGTAGCTGCAGCGGGAAGAAGGCCGCGCGTTGTCTGCCGTTCTATTTATAGCGATGCGCAAGGGGGAGGGGAGATGGGGGTGGGGGGGAAGGAGCGGCGAGCGCGGACCATGTCACAATGTTTTGTCGTCAGTGGAAGTGGGGTGCTCAGATTAAATAAAAAGTTAAGATGGAACTTTAAGAAAAAAGAAGTGAGGCCGGTTAAAACTACGCCTTGCCGTGTACAACACACAATTACACGCACACATGTATTATTTAACTACGCCTTATCTTGTCAGTCGAGCTTTCATCATGTCAGCCTATTGCCGTCCACTGCTGAACATAGGCCTCCCCCAACTCTCCCCCCGAGCGCCAACCATCCCGGTCTTGGGCAGCTCGCATGCATCCGCTGCCAGCCACCTTCTTTAAATCGTCGGTCCATCGAGTCGCAGGGCGTCCCACACTACGTTTGCCCAAACGCGGTCTCCACTCTAGCACTTGTCTGCTCCAACGATCATCTGTCCGTCTGCAGACATGGCCGGCCCACTTCCGCTTCAGCGTGCTTATTCTTTACGCAATATCGGTGACTTTAGTTCTTTGGCGAATGACTTCGTTACGAATTCTATCCACCAAAGAAACTCTGAGCATTGCTCTCTCCATTGCACGCTGAGCGACCTTGAATTTGTGGACCAGTCCAATAGTGAGTGTCCACGTTTCGGCTCCGTAAGTCATTACGGTTAGGACGCACTGGTTATAGACCCTGGTCTTTAGGTCGAGCTTTCGATAGTAGTTAACTACGCCTTATCTTGTCAGTCGAGCTTTCGATAGCTCGATAGTTCGACTAACAAGATAAGGCTTAGTTTCGGTATACGTGTGTGCATGTAATTGTGTGTCGTACACGGCAAGGCGTAGTTTTAGCCGGCCTCAGTTCCTTGTCCGCAAAGTTCCATATTAACTTTTTATTTGATCTGATAGATGGGTTATATGTGAGTAACGAAGCTGATCAATTGATCTGCAAGGTTAAACTAAGTTTGCTGGTACTTGACGTTGATATTTTGTGGGAAGGTAGTAGTTCTCTGGTCGTGCGGACCCATGCATGCTGGCAATTAGGAACATGCATGGGTTTTTGTTATTTTTTAATTTTATTAATTCCATACATCATAACAACACAATAGAAGATATAATTATTCCCGGGAATGTTCAAAATTTAAAAAAAATTATTATTCAACATACATATCCAAAATTGAGCTGTTTAAACGCCGCCATTTTTCGCGCGCTTCAGATGACGTCATGGGCCGCGATCATCGCACGAAGTGTTTGTTTATTACAGGTGTTTTTGTTAATTCTTAAAGATTTTACCATGGAAGAAGCTAAAAACCCTTTTTATCGGTATTGCATAGTACCAAAATGAAAAAATACTATCAGAACTACTCCCGATAAAGTATTTTTTTTTTCTTTCGATCATCGTATATAGTCTCACCACTGACGAAAATCGCTCAAGACACACAAATTAAAATATATTTCCAAGATAATTCCTCTTCTAGCAGCTTTCGACTATGTGATTAAATTCAATGTCGTGGCCCGTGACGTTTCATTTCGTTGGACCAATGACAGCGCGTTTTGTAAATTTGAATTTCGCTCGCATAATTAGCATTTTTTAATTATTATTTTATACAAATAAATAACAATTATGTAACAAAATGTTGTTACAATAATACTCTAAGCATGTTTAAGATTCCGGAAAAAAATATATTAGGCAAATTTAAAGTTCATGAATATTCCTAATTCTGACAATAACGTGTGTTGTTCCCGGCAGCGGTGTGGGCGCTGCGCGAGCACAGCCCGCGGCAGGTGCGCGAGACCCTGTCCACCCGCTGCGCGCGCTCGCTGGCGGCCTACCGCCGGCACTGCGCCTCGCCCTCCTCGGCCGGACAGCTGGTGCTGCCCGAGCCCATGAAGCTGTTGCCGCTCTACACCAACTGCGTGCTGCGCTCCGATGCCATCGCTGGAGGTTACTATACTTTCTATATAACTCTATTTTTAAATACGTGATGAGGAAGAATGAAACTTATGTGTAAAGAATGATGAGGGATGGAGAGGTAGAGGGAGACCAAACAAAAGATGCATGAATTGTGTTAAGTCATTTGAAAGAAAAGTGATTTAATGATGAAATGACGAATAACAGGGATTAATGGAAGTAAGGGACATGCTACGCCGCTCAAATAAATTGGGAAAAAGACAGGAAGACGGTGATGATGATGTTTCAAATAAATAAGGTATAGTAATGTTGTCTTTCGGCAGGCCCCGACATAACGTGCGACGACCGGTCGTGCGCCATGTACCGCGCGCTGGCCGCGGACGTGGAGACGTCCGTGGTGTACACGTACCCGCGCCTGCTGCCGCTGCACCGCCTGCAGGACCTGCCGCCCTCCGCGCTGCAGCCGCTCAGGGCCTCCGTCGACAAGATGAACGACCACGGAGTCTACCTACTCGGTCAGTCACGACATCATCATTATCCACTTATAATAACATAACATAACAAACCATCACGCCTGTATTCCCCGAAAGGTTAGGCAGAGGTGTACTAATGTACACCCACATTTCGCCGGTATGTTTAGGTCCCATGTAATAGGTGGTGAGCCTATTGCCATTAAGCGAGCACAAATCCAGACTCCAAGCTGCTACTGGGTAATTTCATATAAAAACCCAATAACACTTTGCTCGACCTGGGGATCGAACCTAGGACCTCTAGCGTGGCAGTCGTGCTAAGGACCACTAGACTAATGAGGCATTTTTTTTAAAGCTTACTAGCAATGTGGGTCGCACATTACTAGTAATCTTGTTAACCCCTCATGCTAAGTCAACATGCTTGTGTTACGAGTGGGTTCACGTTGGTAGTGCAATGGGTGGGTTTTGAACCGGCAACCACATGATAAAAAGTCTGACGCCCTAGCCATTAGGTTACCTACCGCCGCTTCATTCTTGTTATAAAATAATTTCGCTGAAAAGCTTGGAGTTTAATTGATCTGTAACGTTTAGCTGTGTTTGTTACGGTCAGATTATGAATGATTGATTTCCATAATAAATTAAGTATTCCTCCATGTTCCAAAGAGTACGTAAAATGATTGGTCCCGATTGTAATGGTCTTAATTATAGCAAGTCTGAAAGCAGCGAAAATTTTGTGGCACTTTCTTGTTCAACGGAATAATTTGGAACGGTTTAGAAAAATAATTTGATAAGATTGGAAGATTACTTAATAATTTTGTTACTTTTTGTCGCCCAGAAAATGGAGTGCACATGTTACTATGGGTGGGATCTCAAGCGTCGCCGGAGTTTGTGCGCGATGTGTTCGGGGCTGCGTCGGCGCAACAGGTAGACACGCAGGTGTGCGAGCTGCCGGCGCTCGACACGCCCGCCAGCACAGCTGTGCGCGCGCTTATAGACGATGCCAGAGCCAGGAGGCGCACCGCTATGCGCGTGAGTATAACATATTATAATTGTTTATTTGCAACCCTAGCTTTCGTCCACGACTCCTTTCATGGCAATAGCCTATGTCAATTGGGAATAACGTACCTATCAGTGAAAAAATTTTTAGAATCAGATTATTAGTTCCAAATAGTACCACCATACAAACATTCAAATTTTACTTTATAACACTATACTAAAAATGGTAGCAATGACTTAATTCCCCAATTTGTACGCACGGTTATACATCAAGCTATACAAAACCAGTTTACGCTGCCCTCTTATTGTATAGGAAGTCTATACAATGCGAGATCCGCTTAAACTGGTTTTGTATAGGTTGACCTGTAGCCGTGTGTACTATAAAATAAATAAAGGTTTCGTAGTACTTACATTACAAGAAGAATAATAATATTTATTCATGAAACATAAGTATTTACATAAAGATATTAGCTATGTAGTGTTTACAGTATACAAATGGTCATGTGAAATGCCCTTACTGTAGCGTACCGTATAACCAGTAACATTCATAAACAGTAACGGACCTAAGATAGTACCTTGCGGAGCTACTGCATAATTACTCCTAGAACAACGTAATATTTATTTTTAGTGAAATTCTTTTTGAAAGTAGCTTTTTATTAGAATTTTGCAACCACTTAAAACTACACAAAAGACTTCACATTTATTTCAAAATTTCTCGTTAAATTGGGAATAATGTTATTGCAATCATTGTCAAATGCATGATGAAAAAAATGTGCAAGTGCTTTGATGTTATTACCATTCTCAGTAGCACGTTCTTTTGTATTTTAATGTCTTATATTCGCGTAAGTGTCAAAAACCAGTAGTTAAAAGACATACTTTTAAGTACTTTAACACTATTTATATTCTAAACACATAATTCTGTATAAAATAGTTAACATTAAATGTTTTCCTATCCTGTGGGGATACTATTGTTCTAGTTTCCTACCTCCTTTGCTTGATGATTGATTGATATTTGATGGATAAGTACGCATGTAGTTTGTAGTTTGCTTCACACTTCTTAATTTCCTTGTAAATGTAACGCTGTTAAGAAGTTACTGTTTCCGAAGAGGTTTACAAGACGTTTAAGTTTACGTTAAAGCATATCTATTTAGAATAAAACAGGTATACATTGTAACGAAAAAAATTCGACTGGATTGGAACATGGATCCTCTGGTTACGAACACTGCTTTAGCCAACTAAGTTGTAATGTAGTTTTTTTTTTCCACATAGTTCGTCGTTATTGTGACGTAATTTTTTTTTTTTGCATTCGTAAACTTGGACCGTATGCCTCCCTCCCCTCCTGTGTATCTCCGCACGCATGCATGTAGCGTTCCGTCTGACGTTCCTCTCCCGCCAGCTGACGGTCACGCACCAGGCGGCAGCATCGGCGCCGCAGTTCCGAGCCCTGCTGGTGGAGGACCGGGGCCTCACCGGCTCCGAGACCTACGTGGAGTACCTGATGGCCGTGCACAAGGCCGTGCTGAAGATGGTGTACGTTTGATGGGGGCTTTGGTGGATGGGGCGTGGAATTGAAAGGACTCTTCAGTAGGGCACGTCAATAAATGACACGATAGACCCAGAATTTGATATCTTGTAGCGGCGGTAGCTTAATGGCTAGGGCGTCGGACTTGCGATCATGTGGTTGCTGGTTCAAAACCCACCATTTGCACGATCGAAGTGGACCCACTCGTAATACAAGTATTTAGTTTAGTACGACGGGTTAACAAGAATACTAGTAATGTGGGACCCAAATTGCTAGTAAGCGTTTTAAAGAAAAAAAAAAGTATATAAAAACATAGATGGTGGTGATCGGGTTTCAACTCGAACCTGAACTAACAACCAATGTTGCATTGGTTGTTAGTTCGAGGGAACTTTAAAACATAACCGGACTTAGTCATGGGCACCGAATGCCTCTAGACCGGAGCAACTTACAAACTATGCAGTAGCAGCTAAGGGGGACAGCTAGATCTGTCATTTTTTAGGGTCGAGTGGCAATCTATAGAATACTGAATTTAAAATAATTTAAGGGAAGGAAGTTTCTTGTATTCCCCGCGAAAACTGTCCATACTTTTGAAGCGGCACCGATAAAGATGGATTCATTGAAATCGTGTCGTAATTATATTATTAGTATTTTTTTTTTATGGGATAACTCGGCAAATGAGCAGGCGAGCCACCTGATGGTAAGTAGTCATCGCCACCCATGGACATCTGCAAAACCAAAGGAGTTGCAGATGCGTTGCCGAGCCTATTTAGGGAAAGGGAGGGGAAGGAGAAGGAAGGGGATTGGGGGAGGAATTGGGCCTCCGGCCCTCTCGCTCACCGAACGAAGCGCAGTAACGAAACGCTACTACTCGGACGTCGGTCTTCTGGGAGAGTGTTGTACTTCCCCGGTCAAGCCGGCCCATTCATGCTGCGAACAGCGTGGCCCTACCACAACACTTAATATATAAACTATTGCAATAGTTATTTAATTATTTTCTTTAAAGGCAATTTCAGACATTGCCCTAAATAGACACTCACATACTTAATACAACAATCTGGACTTTAAAAGAGACCATTATTCTCTTGCGTTTATTTTGGCTTTCTTCTAGAGAGGTCTTTATTTGTATAAGTATTTTTAAAATATCCATTTGCAAAAATAAATATCATTATTATTCCGTGATAGTCCGACAACCTTCCGCCTTCGTTTAGCGAAAATTATGACTTTCAATTCCACTGCCTTTTATGATGTTGTTTTTTACAAAGTTTGAAGTGGTTGGACACGCATTCAAACGTGATTCGGGTCGATGTTTTTTTCTGGTTTGGCAACATATCGCTGGCGGAAAGGTGGCGAGCTCTGGTTGTGGTGACATGGACAACTTGCTATTGGTGTTCAGCAAAGCTTATTATCAATTTGTCGGGGATAGTGCAAATCCGCGTAAATAACACTGCTGTAAGGCATATTATTCAATGATTTTTGATTCAAAGTTGAAGTTGAAGTGGCCGTAGCCTAATGGCTAGGGCGCCGGACTTGTGATCATGTGGTTGCCGGTTCGAACCCCAAGATTGCATTGGGCTGCCTGTCCACCAGAGCGTAGCGAGGCTACCGAGCGGAGAAACGGAGAAATATTATTCAATAAAATTGCATACTGGAGCGTAGCGCAGATTTAATGCAATCCTATTGGTTAATATTTCTCCGTTTCTCCGCTCGGCAGCCTCGCTCCGGTCTGGTGGATAGGCAGCCTTACCGACGTGAACCCACTCGTAACACAAGCATTTAGCTTAGCACGAGGGGTTAACAAGAATACTAGTAATGTGTGAGTCACATTGCTAGTAAGCTTTTTTAAATAAAAATAAGAGAAAATTGTTGGAAAATAGTTGGCCTTATTGCAAAATGTCACTTACGCGATATTAAAGTATCCCCGACGATTTTCAACTTTATTATTATTATTAAATATCTACTATGTACAAATTATTATAAAAAAATATTCATTTTGATATTTTGTAATACAAAATCATGTACTATTTATATTTTTGTTAATAACTTTATTTAAAGATGGATATTTTATATTCTGTATATATTTACTTACCATGCATTTGTGTTATTATATTATAATTCATATAAAAAACAAGGACCCCCCCCCCCCCCCTGAGCACTAAGGGGTATGGCAATCGCGGAACTAATGGCGGCACTCACGATTGGCCCGATTTGAACGTATTACAGTTTGTTCGAAATAAGTAAGCCGATCGGAAGTTATCTGCGAGTGATTTAGAAGTGGTAAATTTTAATAGAAAGAGTCGGTGTAAAAATAATAAGAGTCATATGTTTCACATTTCTAGTTATTTTATTTACTTATTTCGATATTTATGTATTAAACCACTTAATTTTAACGATTCTATCACCGCGGTAGTTCGGAACGGGTAACTTCCGATCGTCTTACTTATTTCGAACAAACTGTACACCCTGTTCGCACTGATGGCAAAACTTGTTGCAAATATCTATCTTACTCAATCTTTAACTCTCAAAGAGTGACAGGGATACAGTGGCGTAGCTACCGGTGGGCTAGACGGGGCAGTGCCCCGGGGCCCCTAAGCTCAGGGGGCCCCCCTGCAAAGAACGAACGAATCTGGATTACGTCGAATTCGGAAAACGACGAATACGGAACAAACGCAGTGGCGGCGTAAGGCGTGGGCGACGTGGGCCACCGCCTACGGCCTGGTGACCCAGGGGGCCTCGCGCCCCGAAAATTTATGAGAGAGAGGGCAGAGGCAGAGGGCCCCGCAAAATATAAATAAATAAATAATAAAAAATGGAATCTTACCCACTTCAAAATTAGGTCTTACGCCGCCACTGAACAAACGACTTTAAATAGTTAAGTTGAGGCCCTAGTTATTTTTTTTGCCCCAGGGCCTTTGATTACCTAGCTACGCCACTGCAAGGATAGGTAGCTGTTTGCAACATGTTTCGTCGTTAGCGCGAACGCGGTGTCAGATTTCATCTAATTGATATAATATTATCGCAAATATCATTAATTACAATTTTGTTTGATTGTTTTACATTGCCTTCCCCACCATCAATGAAATGTTATGAATGCATTTACATACAAAAATATTTTATTAGTTATTTAAAATAATGCTTTCTGTTTTACGCGATACAATTGCAGATTCTGTATGTCAGGTAGCCGACAAAATCCGTATATATCTTACCTCATACATACAGTTTGTTCGAAATAAGTAAGCCGAGGGAAGTAGTCTGCAAGTCGCTGCGCAGTAGTAATTTTTACGACAAAATCAGTAGCGCGCATGCGTGGTAATGCCGCGATGGGCGGGGTCAGCGCCTCTTGTCTGTTTCACTCAATCCTTAGTGTTTAATGTATAATTCTGTCTCGCTCCCCCAGTGCAAGTACACAGTCAGTGCCAAAAGTGCTACGCGTTGTTTTTATTTTGACGTTATTGTTGTTTAGTTTTTGGATATGTTATTTCTCATTGCTAATGTATTATTGTGGTTTGCCTTTGTTTTTTTTTTTGCTGAAAAATGCCTAAACGCAACACTGTTTTGCAAATCTGTGGATTATTTAAAATTTAAATGACAATGTAATGATTTTGTAAAAAATCAAGTATGGATTTTATCAATAAAGCAATCCAGCAATATTACACGTAGTGTTAACAAATTATTTATCTTATTTTCGAAATTATTTGAATACGTTTCCGAACGCTAACACTTTATTACGCGACTGTAACTGCGCGGCCCCAGAAAACGGCTAACTTCCGATCGGCTTACTTATTTCGAACAAACTGTACATCTCATTTTACTTCCTAACCTTATAATCAAGTTTTAGATAAATACTCCCTGCTCTAAGTAAAATATTTGAAAAACTCATGCTGAATCAAATGATTGCACATTTCCACAAAAATAAGATCTTACACAATGAACAGTTTGGCTTCACGAAGGGCAGGTCAACGTCTGATGCAGGCACTAAACTAGTCTCTCACATTCTAGAGGCTTGGGAAGGATCACAGGATGCGATAGGTATCTTCTGTGATCTTTCCAAAGCTTTTGATTGCGTTGATCACAACACGCTGATCCGTAAATTAGACTACTACGGAATAAGAGGGCTATCTTTGGAGCTTGTATCTTCCTATCTTTCTGAGAGGCAACAAAAAGTGGGCATTAATGGAGTCACATCTCCCGGGGCTGAAGTTAAAATGGGTGTTCCACAGGGCTCTATTTTAGGCCCTTTCCTGTTCTTAGCGTACATAAATGACCTCCCCTATATGATGTCTGAGTTATCTAATATAGTTTTATTTGCCGACGATACCTCACTTATATTTAAAATCAAACGAAATAGTAGCAATCTCTTTAATGTAAATGAGAGCCTAAAATCCCTATCTAGCTGGTTTGCTGCTAATAATTTACTTCTTAATGCTAGCAAAACAAAATGTCTAAAATTTTCGTTACCAAATGTACCACAAGTTAAAAGTAATTTAATTCTTGAAGGCAGCAATATCGATCTAATCAATGAAACTGTTTTCTTAGGTATTACGGTTGATTGTAAGTTGCAATGGGGTGCTCACATCTCAGCCCTGTCTCGCAGATTAAGTTCCGCAGCATATGCAGTGAGGAAAATTAGGCAGATCACTGACGTAGCTACGGCTAGACTTGTATACTTTGCTTACTTTCACAGCATTATGTCATATGGTATTCTGCTGTGGGGATCAGCTGCTGACGTAGATTCAATTTTTATCTTGCAGAAAAGGGCCATCCGCGCAATCTACAATATGGGCCCTCGCGATTCCCTTAGAGAAGTCTTCAAGAACGTCAATATACTAACTCTGCCGTCACTCTATATACTTCAAAACATCATGTATATCCGCAAAAACTTGCATATGTTCAGCATAAATAGCGACTATCACAACCATAATACTAGAGGTAAACATAAAATAGTGGTTCCTAAATTTAGATTAACTAAAACAAATAAATCATTTTTAGGAAATTGTGTGCGTTTTTACAATAAACTCCCGAAATCTATTACTGATCTCACTGGCAAGAAATTTAAAAATTACGTTAAATCGGTTCTTGTTGAGAAAGCATATTATAAAATAAAGGACTACGTTTACGATAGTAACGTGTGGTGTCAAAATACGGACGCACCTGTGGCCTCCCTGGCAACCTGAGGTTACATTTATTGATTTACTGATTGATTGAGGCTATTATACTCACAATTTATTTTTTCGTCTTCATTAACATACTGGTTCAAATTAATATACTTCAATTGCATGTTTTACCAGAATATATTCATTATTCATATCTCGGGATGTCTTCATATGGTTAGTATTGTTTACCACAACTTATAAAAATGGACTGTAAATGTGAGTGCATTCTAGCCGTTCATGTCTGATTAGATACAATTTATAGTTTATTTGTTTGATGATGTGGATTCTTCCACATAACTTCTTATTTTTAGGATGAAATTAAGTTCTCAGTTGCTGGGAACCTTTTGATTTTAATATTGACTTAAAGCTAATTCAGACATTAACCTTCAATGTTCTCACATCCTCATATTGCCATAATGTACCAGTTAAAAATGTTATACCTCTTATTTTAAAAGAGTGTCCATGGAGTTTCTTGCCGGATTCTTCTCCATAGGATCAACTTTTGGAACCGTGCAATTAGAGTCATAACGTTTCATAAATGCTTGTAAAGGCTTATTTGAAATAAAAACATTTGAACTTGAACTTGAACTACTAAGCTGTCCCTGTTGTTGCAGCTAACAACGATGCGGCAACACGACAAGCTGGAGGCGGTGTTACGTCACTTCCTGGTCGAGGACCGCGGCGTGGACGGCAGCTCCTCGTACGTGGACTACCTCTGCCACATCCACAAGGAGATCCGAGCGCTGCTATAGCAAATGTACGGATACTACTAAACGTGCAGTGGTATCGCCTATCAATACTTGAATATACTAACGCTCTCAAAAAACATTAACATTATATTTCATTGGCCAGTATGTGGCGTGAACTATGCAAATTGTCATATTATTTGAGTTTTTTCGGCATCGTACTAAGTTTAACGGGCGATTTGGTAATCGTTCGTTTGAATGAGTATCTGTGAGTTAGTGACTCATGGTGTATTATTGTTTATGGTTATTACTAATTTTCATGAGCTTAACGAAAATATGCTTCATTAGTAAAAATACGTACAATTAAAAACATGTAGTTGGTGGCCTCTATGACCAAAGTACACTCGCCGTTGTACAAAACTGTCAAATTTCTCCAAATGATTTTAAACCTTAAAGCGTTGATGTTTAAGTTCAAAATCAATTGAGCAAATTTTACATTTCTGGTAACTTGATGTGCTAGCCACCGTAATTTTGAGACTATCACCTCAGGGCGCAATCTAGCTCCTTGTCAAATTTTTATCGAAGTCTGTTCAGCAGTTTATGCGTGAAAAGGTAACAGATAAACAGATGGAGTTACTTTCACATGTATACCGTTAGTATGGATTTATGTTCTGCGAAACATGCGCGTGAGTAATCATAAACAATCATTAACTTGATCGTCTCAATGTTATGCGTCGTAATTTTTTAAGCTCTTGAAGACTTGTGCAGGTGATGATAGCAATAGCTCTTATTCTGTCTGCCATAAGACTTGTTTTCAAAATAAGACCGATCAGGGGTCCAATTCTGCTATATCAATTGTATCAGAATGACCATTCAACGACACGAAATGTCAAAACGGTCAAAAATAAATTCTGAAGTAATAGGAAAAGCAATGCAATGGTAAAAGAGATGGCAGCACTTCCGACTTTTTGTACGACAGCCAATCAAAACCTTTTATTTTGACATTAGCACTTATGTCAAAGACCGTTCAGCCAATAGGATTGAATTGGCCAAGTCGGAGGTGGCGCCATCAGTTCCGCAGTTGCTTCACATAACTTTTTGACTGGTCAGCTTTGAGCCTACTTCAAGGATATGACGAGTATTTAAAGAAAATGTCATACCGCTGATTATAAAATATAAAACTTTATTCTAAGCAGTGATTTATGTGTATGTTAAAGGTACGAACGGCTACACATGAAGCTATACAAAAGCATTTTACGCTGGCTTCTTATTGTATAAGAACCTAAATAATACGAGATCAGCTTAAACATGGTTTGTATAGGTTGACCTGTAGCTGTGTGAACAGCCACCATACACATGATATTGTGTTGGAGAAAATACACGTTCTACGTCACGAAAAATTAAAAATGTTGGCCTTATGTCAATCCCAAACATTTTTCATATTTTCGTGAAGCGCTCACGCCAATAGAATGTCACTTGTTAAGGTGGGCTGATGTATAAAATGTTGGTATGTTTGAGCGTTACACTCAAGAGAACCATCGTATAAAAACTTGTATAAACACTTATACGTCTTGTTAGCACTCTCAACTTGTATAAATAGTACTTGTGGAATAAATGATTTTGTTCGGACCTGTTATAAATTCTATTTTTGAAATATACCTAAAACTACCAAACGGTGCTGCTAGTTACAGGAAATTAGTCTGTGGATTCTACCAAATTTTAATAAATTTAAAACGGAGGATATTTTTTCTTTTGTTCTGATATACACCTTCAGGTAAATAATGTGGTAATTTTTTTCATGTTCCGAAATAATTGTATTAGCATTTAGCTTACTAGTTAAAAATGTTGCCATTAAATTTATAAGAATTTGGTACAATTCCGCCTTTATGTAGACTTGTTCATTTTAGTGATAAATCAAAAATGTACACGCAGTTTATTGAGTCAATCCTCTAAAAATGGTAAAATTGCAAACGTCCAAGATCTATGCGCAAAGATCAGCATTTAAAGTCCCTTATGCACTGAAAGTTGATTATTTTGACGAAAGAAACTTTTTACCAACATTGCATAAAGAATATTATAAATACATTAAAGAAAGAAAGGATGAATTCATAATAAAACAGTTAATAATGATCAATGTAGGCATCTTACGACTTAAATTGACCAAAATGACTGGGGCTCATATTCCAATGATACTTTTCAACTTTACCTCAGTCATGCAAAAAAAGGATTGTAGAAGCATGCAGCTGTAATATCGGAACAACGCAAAACCAAGTTCAATGAGCTTGAATTCACCCTATTAGCCCAAAAATGGTCTAAAATAAAATAAACCTATCTCTTTTTGTGTCATGAAAATAGAGAGGGATGCATATAATTTGAATCTGGGTGCAGCATCTTCTGTAATATATAAGCTATGACAAGTTTCGTTTGTTCACGCAGTCGCATTAGGGTCCCGGCGCAGGAGTGCATGTTTTCTATTGTTTGTGTATATTTTCCCGAGAATATTCCAATGTTAACCTTGTACTCACGAGTAAGGGGACATTTATTGGATTGTAGTGTATTCATCATCATCATTATCATCATCATCATCAACCCATTACATTGTTCCACTGCTGGGCACGGGTCTCCTCTCAGAGCGAGATTGTATTATCATTGTTAAAACAATTTGTATGTTTTTACTGAAGGCGAAAGCCACAGCACGTTGCAAATGACTGTTTACTAAGGTCGTCGACCTATTTTAACAAGGAAATGACGTTGAATTTAGCGTAGACTTTAACTTGTACACACGGATACAGGTCAACCTATACAAAGTTTCCTGTATGAATAAATAAATAAATCCAGTTTAAGCTGATCTCGCATTGTATAGACTTCCCATACAATAAGCGGCTAGCGTAAACTGGTTTTGTATAGCTTGATGTGTAGCCGTGCGTACATGAATAAGATGTTTTATGCAGAGAACCTTTAAGGCCTGTCGCACATTCAGAAATTCTGATTTAAAAATATGAGTGTGGTTCTGTATGCCCCATGAGTCTGATAATATGTAAAGAGATTTTGTCTGATGAGAATTCGTGGCAGTGTGTCGCCGGCCTTAATTTTTGAGTAAGTTTCCACATGAAGTCAATTTAAGTTATTTTTTCTTTCGAAAAAGGTCTAACCTTTTTACAAAAAACTTTTTTCTATATAATAAGAACAAGCAAGTCGTCTACTTCCATTTGTAGTTTTTGTATTCAAATAATTTCGAGATTTAAATTTATTGTTCTTGTTACAACGTTTGTATAGACCAAATTAGAGATAGTTGGTTAATAAGTGGGTTGGGACTTGTAAGGTATGGCCCCGCTGCTCCATCAGTGCCCATTGATGGCCTAGAAACGAGTTTAATAAACTACTCACCATCACGCCTGTATTCCCCGAAGGTTTAGGCCGAATAATTTAAGACAGTTTGCCTTTATATTTAAGTCCAATGTATATGGGGCGCGCCTATTCCCATTAAATGGGCACAAATCCCAACTCCAAACTGCCACTGGGAAATTCTAGAAAATGGTTAGATTAATATTGTGTACAAAAGCCATCTTTACGCGAAATTGATATATTTAAAAATATTTACGATTTAAAATACTTTGTCCATGAAATGCGTTTACTAAACTGCCTAGTTACTAAGTATTGCTACACGAAAATAAAAATTGTAGTTAGTAGAAATTCTAATGAATTTTCTCAAAATACATAATGTAAGTTGTTTTAATTACAATTGTAATAGTTTCCTACGATATTAAAACTAGATATATTTCCATTATATTCGATTGTATTGTAAATGTAAATAAAATATTTCATTATTTAATTTTATTTGTTCTTATTTTTTATAAAGTTTAGATGTTGCGTAATAGGTATTAGTGATATTTGCAAGCAATACATCACTAATTTTATTATAATGCTAATTTAGGATATACTTAAAAAATATATTCGAAATATTTAATGAAATTAAATCGGCCCAAAACTATGCAAAAGACCAAGTTTTAACCTGCGTCTAATCATGTAACATGATGGCATAAGTAAGCCATATTAATTTATAAATTTGATAAAGGTGAAGTTAAGCCATTTTTTTATCTATAGACTTATTTAATTTTTTATCCACAATTCTTTAACCTAGAAGCGAATGAGGCGATTCTAAGTGTTGTCATGGTGTTAAGCTACTTAATAAGTATTACCTTTGATTATATACCTGTCATAATCAAAGAGTATTACATACTATTTTGTTTGGTTTTGTTCAATTACTAGATCAACATCGAGCGACAGAGAAATAGTGTGTTTATCCTAGGTTTTGTCCATACAGAATAGACAAGATTACAATACTTTAATTTATAACAAATATTGTTATTGTGTGAGGTATATACATTACCCATGATCCCTAGTAACTGTGTCACCACTTTTGATACATAAAATGAGGCTAGTCCATCCATTTTTTTGTTATTTTGCAAATTCTTATAATATAATGCAATGTAGTATGGACAAAAGTCTCTGATAATAATGTATGCTCAGATCAAATAAAAAGTTAAGATGGAACTTTGTGAACAAAGAAGTGAGGCCGGCTAAAACTACGCCTTGTCGTGTACAAACACAATTTTACACTATAACAATACCGAAACTACGCCATATCTTGTCAGTCGAGCTTTCGGTAGCTCGATAGCTCGACTGACAAGATAAGGCGTAGTTTCGGTATACGTGTGTGCGTATAATTGTTTGTACACGGCCAGGCGTAGTTTTAGCCGGCCTCACTGCTTTGTTCGCAAAGTTCCATCTTAACTTTTTATTTGATCTGAGAATGCATGCACACTAGACGTATCTATCAGTCCTGGGGCCGTATTACCACGTATTAATACCATCATTTTTAGGTTGTGAGAGAGGGATGCCGCTCTACATGTTAAATAGTGGCGTCCCTCTTTCACAACGTAAAAATGATGGCATTAATACGTGGTAATACGGCCCCTACAGGCACGCGTGCGCAAATGTCAAAGGTGTTTAAATTTTTTTGTGACGTACACGCCAACTGAATGTCATTTGTCTAGGAGGCAGCTCTGCAACAACAGTCTAAAGTCCAAGGTATAACGTATCTGTTGGATGGACTGTAAAATGTGGTGACACAGAACTTAAAATTGTTAAAATCTTAGGGCCGCCCACTGTCGGCACGGCACGTATGGCATGGCAAACGATTTCGACGACTAATCAAGTTATTTTGAATCTTATTTCAATGATTTTAGAGTTCATTGTACTTTATTTCGATACCACGATGCTGCGACGTGCCACGGTATGCTGCGGCATGACGAGTCGTGTCGTTTCATTCCACGGGTTGCCGCGGCACGCCATTGCATCTCGCTAGGCGTATGGGTCACTTTGTGTCGAGGAATTATGATTGCTAACCTAGTTGAAATAAGGTTGTAAGTTGCGGAGCAAAACTGATTGATGCCAGAGTGGCTGGGCTTTCAGCAGAAAGCCACGGCATGCCACAATCTGCCGTGCCATGCCGGCAGTGAGCGCCGGCCCTAGGATGCTATCAGATCTTCCGTTTAAGGTGGATGTTTTGATATTGAAAATTTCAATGGAAAATATTGGCTATGTTTGCACAATTCATGCATTGTGGTATTTGGGATGTGATATAGGTATTTACCCCGAATAAATAGGTACATATTGCTTTGCTTTTACAAACCTTGGGCTCTAGACAATGTCACATCTTCATTATCGATAACGAAGTTAGATGTCCGAAATGTATGATTTGACATAATTTCATCCCGTGACATATCGAAAGGTTATGCCAATTCCATACATTTCAGATTTATCTAACTTCGTTATCGATATGGAAATGTAACATTGTCTAGGCCCCCTTGTCAAACAAAGCGAACGGATTACGAAGCGAAAGCGAACATTTCATATTTTATGGTTAGCTTAAAGGTGCTGATAGACTTGAGCGTTTACGCAAACGTTCGCTAGATTGATCGACGAATTGTGCATTCCGATTGGATTTTCACTTTGAAGAACCAATCTGTATGCACATTTCGTCGATCAATCTAGCGATCGCTCGCATAAAACCTCAAATCGATCCAGCAGCTTTAGCATAATTACGAGTAACTGCCACGCGTTTGTTTCGCCACACGTTCGCTTCGGCTCTATTCGTTCGCTGTCTGTTTGAAAAGGCGATTTATATTGACTTAGTGAATATCACTAGGTTATAGCAAAACAATATTTTCCTCGTTTGACCTCAAAATGTATATAAAATTAAATTGGAATGTCGAACACATTCACCTTATCAGTAAACTCCAGTTTGGTGAGCGTCGATTTGGAGATTATTGTTATATAGTTTATAATCCAGAACTATATCTATTGCGATTGGGCATGTAAGTTTTTATTAGTAAATAAATCCTTTTGTATAAAATGCTTTGGATTTTTAATTTTTTTAGTACCCACTATTTTTTTATTGGAAATTTACCTCTTAGGTATGCTTGATATCGCTGATACTCTTGGCTTAATACGATTGGTATACCTAGGTACCTAAGAGTAAAAGAAAAAGAGAGCGTAAAATAAGTAATTACTTATAGGCCGACCGTTTAACTCGCGTATCGCCTGCGCGGTAAGAAGGGAGCGGGGGGAGATGTTAGCGGATGGGTAAAAAGATACTACAGTTTGTTCGAAATAAGTAAGCCGATCGGAAGTTAGCCGTTTCGAACAACCGCGGTGATAAAATCGTTTAATTAAGTGTTTTAATACATAAATATAGAAATTAGTGAACAAAATAATTAGAAATGTGAAACATATACGACTCTAATTATCTTTACACAGACTCTTTCTATTAAAATTTACCACTTTTAAACCACTTGCAGACAACTTCCGATCGGCTTACTTATTTCGAACAAACTGTAATTATTTTATTCTTTACCAACAATGTCTATCTCGAGATAAATCTTTGGATTATTGACTCCGTGTGTAGCGTTACCCGCCCCCGCTCCCTTCTTACCGCGCAGGCGATACGCTAGTTAAACGTTCGGCTTATAGTACTTAGATTTTAGTTATCCCCAAACAGTGATTGTTTTTATAATAAATATAAAAACAGGTCTACTACTTTTTGACAACCCTACCAAACCGACTGAGGCCGTGCCGTGGCCTTGAGATATTAACTTTTAAATAAAACGAAAACTAAATAAAATCTAATATATTTTAAAATTGGTTACCGTACATAAATAAAATTAACGTTTATTGGATTATCAACATAAAATAAATACTTAAGTTTCCTTACGAACCAGGAATTTGCGAGCAGTTTGCATCGCGACTTCTAACGTGTAGGAAGGATTTTCATTATTTTGACTGAAAAGGAAATAAAAATACGTTACATAGTAAGATACATAATCAATGCTGAAACTATTTGACTCGTCAGCTGTCATCTTATTATTGCATTCCTTCCGACTTTCGACATTCGAGAAAAAAAATTTTTTTCTTAAAAATAACGATTTTTTATGAGGTCATCGTATTGGTGCATCCATACATGCTGCTGGCTTTCAGACTGACATGCCGCAAACTTTGTGTCGACTCCATTTTGAACGGCAAGCGAACTGCCGCAGGCATGCAATAGCCGCGGCGGCAAGTGAAGGATGTGCTGTATCAGGAGATATTTTTTATATCTGGTCATATTGGTGTTCTGCCTCCTCTTCTTAGTGTCAGTTGGTTTTAAAGGGTCAGTAGTGGGTGAAGGTACAGGTGCAAGATCTTGCACCTTATTATTTGGCAATGCGGTTGAGACGAACTTAAGTTTCTGTTGTACTTAGGTATAACGTCGCTCGTTTAAAAAAAAAAGATGTAACACAAAATTTACGAATTTTGACCTTTTACAATAAAACGCATATTCATTGCGTAAAGATTAGGTAGAATTCAACAGCCGTCTCGATATTAAATTATCGAAACACCTAGTAAGTGGTCTAAAACTTTGAATCAAAGACAAGTCGGAATAAGTTGAAAACTTTAATCGCCGATTCCCACAAGTTGTACTTTTTGAGTTACATCTTTTTATTTTTAAGGGTGCGATGTGTTACCGTTTTAGGATAAATAACTTCTATGGTGGGTCCTTTATAATTGCAGGGCATGCAATTGTCGGGGCAGGGCGGCAGCTTGCGGCGCCGGCGACACCCCAGCACGCGCAGCGCCAGCGCGCTCACCTGGAGCAGCACTACGAACACCTGTGCTGCCCTCATGCTGCACTTCTTACTTGAAGGCTGTGAGACCTGTGGGAAAGATAATTTTTAACAGGATCAAGTTCGTTAGAAAGGCGCTACTCTTAAGTGTGACTAGGCTTGACATTTGTTCCATATGGCGGACGTAGAGATCTGTTTACGCGAAGGCTGACAGAAGCTGGGTTGATGCCGAAGCACTTATGTTTTTTGTCTAAATTACATACCATCACGCCTGTATTCCCCGAAGGGTTAGGTGTATTTTATGTACACCCACAATTCGCCGGTATGTTTAGGTCCCATGTAATAGGGGGCGAGCCTATTGCCATTCACCGGGTACAAATCCATACTCCGAGCTGCTACTGTGAATTTCATAGAAAAACCCAATAACACTTTGATCGACCTGGGGATCGATCCCAAGACCTCAAGCGTAGCAGTTGCGATTAGGACCACTAGACTAACGAGGCAGTCTAAATCTAAAGTACCTCGACACAAAACCATCGGACGGTTTAGCTAGACTTACCACTTGGTCTCGATGGATTACCTACTGTTTATCTTGTGAAAATCAAACCATCTTAAAAAAAAATTATGTCTAAAACCGTTTCGGAAGTCGGTGATTTTAATTTGAGGGGTTCTTTTATTTTTACCACCGATTATATTTTAAGTGTATAATATTTGTCGGCTAATTAAACGCACTGCTCCAATGAGACAGCGTGGTTTCGGAGTAAACCATAATATATTATCGTTTACTCCGAAACCACGCTGTCTGACCTCTGAACCACGTATGACCTACCAAACAAAAAAGAAACATCAAAATCCTACAAATATTATTAATGTGAAAGATTGTGAGGATGGATGGATGGATGTTTGTTACTCTTTCACGCAAAAACTGCTGAACGGATTTTGATGAAACTTTAGAGTATTATTGTTTATACATCAGAATAACATATAGGCTTCAATTTATACCGATATTTTGGGAAATTCCCACTGGATTGGGAAAAATCTATTCCACGCGGACGAAGTCGCGGGCAAAAGCATAATTGGCGGAATTTATCGCGTAACAAACATACAGTAAAATTAAGGACCTCCTCCTTTTTGAAGTTGGTTAAAAACAGTAAAGACTAATAACAATAAATCTTTTGGAATTTTCTCAAGTGATAGATGATAAAGCAGTTATATATTAATAGACTCCGGCTATTCCGGCCGGGAGACCCATGGATGGAGTACTTTAATCATTGATCTTGAGTTTGAATTCTGCGCACTTACTGTTAATTACCGAATCCATGAGTATGCTGGTATTTCATCATTTTTTCTGCAACAAATGAAAAAATAATTCACAAGTCTCTTACTTCAAAACACAATATCTGAGCGGGCCGCTCAGATATTGTGCTCCTTTTTAAAATTCACATCTTTGAAAATTCTACTAATGTCTTCACTTTAAAAGAGACCGTGGTTTTGAGTCTGCAACGCATGTGACTCCTTTGGTATTGCAGATATGGACATCTGCATGCTACTTACCAACAGTTGGCTTGTCTGGTCGTTTGCTGAGTTATACCATAAAAAAGGTGAATTATTGTACACCATGTTTGTCGATATGTTTTGGTTCCATGTAATAGGCGGCGAGTTGATTGCCGTTATTCAAACTCTGAGCTATTGCTGAGAATTTCATAGAATAACCAATAGTTAACATTTTGTTCCAATGGAATGGGAATGGGACCCAGGACCTTCGCAGAAGCTTCGCAGTCACGTTAACGACCTCTAGATCAGTGACAGTGACTCCGAAAATGGACCAAATTTATATTTTTCAAGGTTTTTTTTAAGTACCTATCAGTTCCCCTTCTGCACTTATACAAACGTCATTTATAAAAGTAACAGGATAGTCACCGGTTTAGGATATATAACTTCAATGATAGGTCCTTTGTAAGTGCAGGGTAAGCAGTACTTTGGGATGCGCGGCCTCCTGCGCCGGCAGCCCAGCGCGCGAGTCACCAGTGAGCTCAACTGCAGGAACACCACCAATATCTTCTCCGTCTTCATGTTTCCTCTTTATTTTTTAGGCTGAAAAATAAAATTTTTGTTTTTTTACTCGGTCAAGGAGCAGGTGAGCCACCTGATAAGTAGTCATCGTCGCCCATGGACATATGTCCTATGTCGAGTGTCCAGTGTCGAGTGTCCAGTGTCAAGTGTCCAGTGTCCAGTGTCCAGTGTCGTGTCAAGTGTCAAGTGTCCAGTGTCAAGTGTCAAGTGTCAAGTGTCAAGTGAGTCGAGAGCCGAGTCGGGAGTCGAGGTGTCCAGTGTCCAGTGTCAGTGTCTGGAGTCGAGAGTCTAGAGTCGAGTGGACAGTCGAGTCGAGCCGAGTTGGGAGTCGAGTCGAAAGTCAAGTCGACAGTCGAGTCGGGAGTCGAGAGTCGAGTTGGGAGTCAAGTGTCGAGTGTCCAGTGTCAAGTGTCCACTGTCGAATGTCGATTGTCGTGTCGAGTGTCGAGTGTCCAGTGTCAAGTGTCAAGTGTCCAGTGTCCAGTGTCAAGTAACAAGTGTCCAGTGTCAAGTAACAAGTGTCCAGTGTCAAGTGTCCACTGTCGAATGTCGATTGTCGTGTCGAGTATCCAGTGTCAAGTGTCAAGTGTCCAGTGTCAAGTGTCCAGTGTCAAGTGTCCAGTGTCAAGTGTCAAGTGTCAAGTGTCAAGTGTCAAGTGTCAAGTGTCAAGTGTCCAGTGTCGAGTGTCAAGTGTCCAGTGTCAAGTGTCCACTGTCGAATGTCGATTGTCGTGTCGAGTGTCGAGTGTCCAGTGTCAAGTGTCAAGTGTCCAGTGTCCAGTGTCAAGTAACAAGTGTCCAGTGTCAAGTGTCCACTGTCGAATGTCGATTGTCGTGTCGAGTTTCGAGTGTCCAGTGTCAAGTGTCAAGTGTCCAGTGTCCAGTGTCAAGTAACAAGTGTCCAGTGTCAAGTGTCCACTGTCGAATGTCGATTGTCGTGTCGAGTATCCAGTGTCAAGTGTCAAGTGTCCAGTGTCCAGTGTCAAGTGTCAAGTGTCCAGAGTCGAAAGTCGGAATCGAGTCGACAGTCGAGTCGAATCGAGTCGAGAGTCGAGTCGAATCGAGTCGAGAGTCGAGTCGAATCGAGTCGAGAGTCGAGTCGAGTCGACAGTCGAGTCGAGTCGACAGTAGAGTCGAGTCGATAGTCGAGTCGAGTCGACAGTCGAGTCGAGTCGAGTCGAGAGTCGAGTCGACAGTCGAGTTGAGTCGAGTTGGGAGTCGAGTCGGGAGTCGGTCGGGAGTCAAGTCAAGTGTCCACTGTAGAATGTCGAGTGTCGAGTGTCGAATGTCGAGTGTCGAGTGTCCAGTGTCGATTGTCCAGTGTCGAGGGTCCCGTGTCCAGTGTCAAGTGTCCAATTTCGAGTGTCCAGTGTCAAATGTCAAGTGTCCCGTGTCCAGTGTCAAGTGTCCAGTGTCCAGTGTCCAGTGTCAAGTGTCAAGTGTCAAGTGTCCAGTGTCAAGTGTCCAGTGCCCAGTGTCGAGTGTCGAGTGTCGAGTGTCAAGTGTCCAGTGTCAAGTGTCCAGTGTCCAGTGTCCAGTGTCAAGTGTCAAGTGTCAAGTGTCAAGAGTCGACAGTCGACAGTCGAGTCGAGTCTACAGTCGAGTCGAGTTGGGAGTCGAGTCGAGAGTCGGAATGGAGTCGAGAGTCGAGTCGAGTCGACAGTCGAGTCGAGTCGACAGTCGAGTCGAGTCGAGTTGGGAGTCGAGTCGAGAGTCGGAATCGAGTCGAGAGTCGAGTCGAGTCGACTGTCGAGTCAAGTCGAGAATCGAGTCGAGTCGAGAGTCGAGTCGAGTCGACAGTCGAGTCAAGTCGACAGTCGAGTCGAGTCGAGAGTCGAGGCGACACCGAGTCGAGTTGGGAGTCGAGTCGGGAGTCAAGTCAAGTGACCACTGTCGAATGTCGAGTGTCGAGTGTCGAATGTCGAGTGTCGAATGTCAAGTGTCCAATTTCGAGTGTCCAGTGTCAAATGTCAAGTGTCCCGTGTCCAGTGTCAAGTGTCAAGTTTCAAGTGTCCAGTGTCAAGTGTCCAGTGTCTAGTGTCCAGTGTCAAGTGTCAAGTGTCCAGTGTCGAGTGTCAAGCGTCCAGTGCCAAGTGTCCAGTGTCAAGCGTCCAGTGTCAAGTGTCCAGTGTCAAGTGTCCAGTGTCCAGTGTCGAGTGTCGAGTGTCAAGCGTCCAGTGTCAAGTGTCCAGTGTCAAGTGTCCAGTGTCCAGTGTCCAGTGTCAAGTGTCAAGTGTCAAGTGTCTAGAGTCGAGAGTCGGAATCGAGTCCAGTCGACAGTCGAGTCGAGTCGAAAGTCGAGTCGACAGTCGAGTCGAGTCGAGTTGGAAGTCGAGTCGGGAGTCAAGTCAAGTGACCACTGTCGAATGTCAATGTCAAGTGTCCAATTTCGAGTGTCGGAATCGAGTCGAGAGTCGAGTCGAGTCGACAGTCGAGTCAAGTCGAGAATCGAGTCGAGTCGAGAGTCGAGTCGAGTCGACAGTCGAGTCAAGTCGACAGTCGAGTCGAGTCGAGAGTCGAGGCGACACCGAGTCGAGTCGAGTTGGGAGTCGAGTCGGGAGTCAAGTCAAGTGACCACTGTCGAATGTCGAGTGTCGAGTGTCGAATGTCGAGTGTCGAATGTCAAGTGTCCAATGTCAAGTGTCCCGTGTCCAGTGTCAAGTGTCAAGTGTCAAGTGTCCAATGTCTAGTGTCTAGTGTCCAGTGTCGAGTGTCGAGTGTCAAGTGTCCAGTGTCGAGTGTCAAGCGTCCAGTGCCAAGTGTCCAGTGTCAAGCGTCCAGTGTCAAGTGTTCAGTGTCAAGTGTCCAGTGTCCAGTGTCCAGTGTCAAGTGTCAAGTGTCAAGTGTCAAGTGTCTAGAGTCGAGAGTCGGAATCGAGTCGAGTCGACAGTCGAGTCGAGTCGAGAGTCGAGTCGACAGTCGAGTCGAGTCGAGTTGGGAGTCGAGTCGAGTTGGGAGTCGAGTCGAGTTGGGAGTCGAGTCGGGAGTCAAGTCAAGTGACCACTGTCGAATGTCGAGTGTCGAGTGTCGAATGTCGAGTGTCGAATGTCAAGTGTCCAATTTCGAGTGTCCAGTGTCAAATGTCAAGTGTCCCGTGTCCCGTGTCAAGTGTCAAGTGTCCAATGTCAAGTGTCCAGTGTCTAGTGTCCAGTGTCGAGTGTCAAGTGTCCAGTGTCGAGTGTCAAGCGTCCAGTGCCAAGTGTCCAGTGTCAAGCGTCCAGTGTCAAGCGTCCAGTGTCAAGTGTCAAGTGTCCAGAGTCGAGAGTCGGAATCGAGTCGACAGTCGAGTCGAGTCGAGAGTCGAGTCGAGTTGACAGTCGAGTCGAGTTGACAGTCGAGTCGAGTCGACAGTCGAGTCGAGTCGACAGTCGAGTCGAGTCGATAGTCGAGTCGGGAGTCGAGTCGACAGTCGTGTCGGGAGTCGAGTTGAATCGGGAGTCGACAGTGGAGTCGGGAGTTGAGTCGGGAGTCGAGAGTCGAGAGTCGAGTCGAGAGTCGAGAGTCGAGAGTCGAGAGTCGAGTCGGGAGTCGAGAGTCGAGAGTCGAGTCGAGAGTCGAGAGTCGAGAGTCGAGTCGGGAGTCGAGAGTCGAGAGTCGAGTCGGGAGTCAAGTCAAGTGTCCAGTGTCTAGTGTCCAGTGTCCAGTGTCCAGTGTCAAGTGTCAAGTGTCAAGTGTCTAGAGTCGAGAGTCGGAATCGAGTCGAGAGTCGAGTCGAGTCGACAGTCGAGTCAAGTCGACAGTCGAGTCGACACCGAGTCGAGTCGAGTTGGGAGTCGAGTCGAGTTGGCAGTCGAGTTGGGAATCGAGTCGGGAGTCAAGTCAAGTGACCACTGTCGAATGTCGAGTGTCGAATGTCAAGTGTCGAATGTCAAGTGTCCAATTTCGAGTGTCCAGTGTCAAATGTCAAGTGTCCCGTGTCCAGTGTCAAGTGTCAAGTGTCAAGTGTCAAGTGTCAAGTGTCCAGTGTCGAGTGTCAAGCGTCCAGTGCCAAGTGTCCAGTGTCAAGCGTCCAGTGTCAAGTGTCCAGTGTCAAGCGTCCAGTGTCGTGTCCAGTGTCAAGTGTCCAGTGTCCAGTGTCCAGTGTCAAGTGTCAAGTGTCAAGTGTCAAGTGTCAAGTGTCTAGAGTCGAGAGTCGGAATCGAGTCGAGTCGACAGTCGAGTCGAGTCGAGTTGGGAGTCGAGTCGAGTTGGGAGTCGAGTCGAGTTGGGAGTCGAGTTGGGAGTCGAGTCGAGTTGGGAGTCGAGTCGGGAGTCAAGTCAAGTGACCACTGTCGAATGTCGAGTGTCGAATGTCAAGTGTCGAATGTCAAGTGTCCAATTTCGAGTGTCCAGTGTCAAATGTCAAGTGTCCCGTGTCCAGTGTCAAGTGTCAAGTGTCAAGTGTCAAGTGTCAAGTGTCCAGTGTCGAGTGTCAAGCGTCCAGTGCCAAGTGTCCAGTGTCAAGCGTCCAGTGTCAAGCGTCCAGTGTCAAGTGTCCAGAGTCGAGAGTCGGAATCGAGTCGACAGTCGAGTCGAGTCGAGAGTCGAGTCGAGTTGACAGTCGAGTCGAGTTGACAGTCGAATCGAGTCGACAGTCGAGTCGAGTCGACAGTCGAGTCGAGTCGATAGTCGAGTCGGGAGTCGAGTCGACAGTCGTGTCGGGAGTCGAGTTGAATCGGGAGTCGACAGTGGAGTCGGGAGTTGAGTCGGGAGTCGAGAGTCGAGAGTCGAGTCGAGAGTCGAGAGTCGAGAGTCGAGTCGGGAGTCGAGAGTCGAGAGTCGAGTCGAGAGTCGAGAGTCGAGAGTCGAGTCGGGAGTCGAGAGTCGAGAGTCGAGTCGGGAGTCAAGTCAAGTGTCCAGTGTCTAGTGTCCAGTGTCCAGTGTCCAGTGTCAAGTGTCAAGTGTCAAGTGTCTAGAGTCGAGAGTCGGAATCGAGTCGAGAGTCGAGTCGAGTCGACAGTCGAGTCAAGTCGACAGTCGAGTCGACACCGAGTCGAGTCGAGTTGGGAGTCGAGTCGAGTTGGCAGTCGAGTTGGGAATCGAGTCGGGAGTCAAGTCAAGTGACCACTGTCGAATGTCGAGTGTCGAATGTCGAGTGTCGAATGTCGAGTGTCGAATGTCAAGTGTCCAATTTCGAGTGTCCAGTGTCAAATGTCAAGTGTCCCGTGTCCAGTGTCAAGTGTCAAGTGTCAAGTGTCAAGTGTCAAGTGTCAAGTGTCCAGTGTCGAGTGTCAAGCGTCCAGTGCCAAGTGTCCAGTGTCAAGCGTCCAGTGTCAAGTGTCCAGTGTCAAGCGTCCAGTGTCGTGTCCAGTGTCAAGTGTCCAGTGTCCAGTGTCCAGTGTCAAGTGTCAAGTGTCAAGTGTCAAGTGTCTAGAGTCGAGAGTCGGAATCGAGTCGAGTCGACAGTCGAGTCGACAGTCGAGTCGAGTCGAGTTGGGAGTCGAGTCGAGTTGGGAGTCGAGTTGGGAGTCGAGTCGAGTTGGGAGTCGAGTCGGGAGTCAAGTCAAGTGACCACTGTCGAATGTCGAGTGTCGAATGTCAAGTGTCGAATGTCAAGTGTCCAATTTCGAGTGTCCAGTGTCAAATGTCAAGTGTCCCGTGTCCAGTGTCAAGTGTCAAGTGTCAAGTGTCAAGTGTCAAGTGTCCAGTGTCGAGTGTCAAGCGTCCAGTGCCAAGTGTCCAGTGTCAAGCGTCCAGTGTCAAGTGTCCAGTGTCAAGTGTCCAGTGTCCAGTGTCCAGTGTCAAGTGTCAAGTGTCTAGAGTCGAGAGTCGGAATCGAGTCGAGTCGACAGTCGAGTCGAGTCGAGAGTCGAGTCGACAGTCGAGTCGAGTCGAGTTGGGAGTCGACAGTCGAGTCGAGTCGAGTTGGGAGTCGAGTCGAGTTGGGAGTCGAGTCGAGTTGGGAGTCGAGTCGGGAGTCAAGTCAAGTGACCACTGTCGAATGTCGAGTGTCGAGTGTCGAATGTCGAGTGTCGAATGTCAAGTGTCCAATTTCGAGTGTCCAGTGTCAAATGTCAAGTGTCCCGTGTCCCGTGTCCAGTGTCAAGTGTCAAGTGTCCAATGTCAAGTGTCCAGTGTCAAGTGTCAAGTGTCAAGTGTCAAGTGTCAAGTGTCTAGAGTCGAGAGTCGGAATCGAGTCGAGTCGACAGTCGAGTCGACAGTCGAGTCGAGTCGAGTTGGGAGTCGAGTTGGGAGTCGAGTCGAGTTGGGAGTCGAGTCGGGAGTCAAGTCAAGTGACCACTGTCGAATGTCGAGTGTCGAATGTCAAGTGTCCAATTTCGAGTGTCCAGTGTCAAATGTCAAGTGTCCCGTGTCCCGTGTCCAGTGTCAAGTGTCAAGTGTCGAGTGTCAAGTGTCCAGTGTCGAGTGTCAAGTGTCCAGTGCCAAGTGTCCAGTGTCAAGCGTCCAGTGTCAAGTGTCCAGTGTCAAGTGTCAAGTGTCCAGAGTCGAGAGTCGGAATCGAGTCGACAGTCGAGTCGAGTCGAGAGTCGAGTCGACAGTCGAGTCGAGTTGACAGTCGAGTCGAGTTGACAGTCGAGTCGAGTCGACAGTCGAGTCGAGTCGAGTCGATAGTCGAGTCGGGAGTCGAGTCGACAGTCGTGTCGGGAGTCGAGTTGAATCGGGAGTCGACAGTGGAGTCGGGAGTTGAGTCGGGAGTCGAGAGTCGAGAGTCGAGTCGGGAGTCCAGAGTCGAGAGTCGAGAGTCGAGAGTCGAGTCGGGAGTCGGGAGTCGAGAGTCGAGAGTCGAGAGTCGAGTCGGGAGTCGAGTCGAGAGTCGAGAGTCGAGTCGGGAGTCGAGAGTCGAGAGTCGAGTCGGGAGTCAAGTCAAGTGACCACTGTCGAATGTCGAGTGTCGAATGTCAAGTGTGCAATTTCGAGTGTCCAGTGTCAAATGTCAAGTGTCCCGTGTCCAGTGTCAAGTGTCAAGTGTCAAGTGTCCAGTGTCAAGTGTCCAATGTCTAGTGTCTAGTGTCCAGTGTCGAGTGTCGAGTGTCAAGTGTCCAGTGTCGAGTGTCACGCGTCCAGTGCCAAGTGTCCAGTGTCAAGCGTCCAGTGTCAAGTGTTCAGTGTCAAGTGTCCAGTGTCCAGTGTCCAGTGTCAAGTGTCAAGTGTCAAGTGTCAAGTGTCAAGTGTCAAGTGTCTAGGGTCGAGAGTCGGAATCGAGTCGAGTCGACAGTCGAGTCGAGTCGAGAGTCGAGTCGACAGTCGAGTCGAGTCGAGTTGGGAGTCGAGTCGAGTTGGGAGTCGAGTAGGGAGTCAAGTCAAGTGACCACTGTCGAATGTCGAGTGTCGAGTGTCGAATGTCGAGTGTCGAATGTCAAGTGTCCAATTTCGAGTGTCCAGTGTCAAAGGTCAAGTGTCCCGTGTCCCGTGTCCAGTGTCAAGTGTCAAGTGTCCAATGTCAAGTGTCCAGTGTCTAGTGTCCAGTGTCGAGTGTCAAGTGTCGAGTGTCAAGTGTCCAGTGTCGAGTGTCAAGCGTCCAGTGCCAAGTGTCCAGTGTCAAGCGTCCAGTGTCAAGTGTCCAGTGTCCAGTGTCAAGTGTCAAGTGTCCAGAGTCGAGAGTCGGAATGGAGTCGAGTCGAGAGTCGAGTCGACAGTCGAGTCGAGTTGACAGTCGAGTCGAGTTGACAGTCGAGTCGAGTTGACAGTCGAGTCGAGTCGACAGTCGAGTCGAGTCGACAGTCGAGTCGACAGTCGAGTCGAGTCGATAGTCGAGTCGGGAGTCGAGTCGACAGTCGTGTCGGGAGTCGAGTTGAATCGGGAGTCGACAGTGGAGTCGGGAGTTGAGTCGGGAGTCGAGAGTCGAGAGTCGAGTCGGGAGTCGAGAGTCGAGAGTCGAGAGTCGAGAGTCGAGAGTCGAGAGTCGAGTCGGGAGTCAGGAGTCGAGAGTCGAGAGTCGAGTCGGGAGTCGAGAGTCGAGAGTCGAGAGTCGAGTCGGGAGTCGAGAGTCGAGAGTCGAGTCGAGAGTCGAGAGTCGAGAGTCGAGTCGGGAGTCGAGAGTCGAGAGTCGAGTCGGGAGTCAAGTCAAGTGACCACTGTCGAATGTCGAGTGTCGAGTGTCGAATGTCGAGTGTCGAATGTCAAGTGTCCAATTTCGAGTGTCCAGTGTCAAATGTCAAGTGTCCCGTGTCCAGTGTCAAGTGTCAAGTGTCAAGTGTCAAGTGTCCAGTGTCAAGTGTCCAGTGTCTAGTGTCCAGTGTCCAGTGTCCAGTGTCAAGTGTCAAGTGTCAAGTGTCTAGAGTCGAGAGTCGGAATCGATTCGAGAGTCGAGTCGAGTCGACAGTCGAGTCAAGTCGACAGTCGAGTCGACACCGAGTCGAGTCGAGTTGGGAGTCGAGTCGAGTTGGGAGTCGAGTCGAGTTGGGAGTCGAGTTGGGAATCGAGTCGGGAGTCAAGTCAAGTGACCACTGTGGAATGTCGAGTGTCGAATGTCAAGTGTCCAATTTCGAGTGTCCAGTGTCAAATGTCAAGTGTCCCGTGTCCAGTGTCAAGTGTCAAGTGTCCAGTGTCAAGTGTCCAGTGTCTAGTGTCCAGTGTCGAGTGTCAAGTGTCCAGTGTCGAGTGTCAAGCGTCCAGTGCCAAGTGTCCAGTGTCAAGCGTCCAGTGTCAAGTGTCCAGTGTCAAGTGTCCAGTGTCCAGTGTCGAGTGTCGAGTGTCAAGCGTCCAGTGTCAAGCGTCCAGTGTCAAGTGTCCAGTGTCAAGTGTCCAGTGTCCAGTGTCCAGTGTCAAGTGTCAAGTGTCAAGTGTCTAGAGTCGAGAGTCGGAATCGAGTCCAGTCGACAGTCGAGTCGAGTCGAGAGTCGAGTCGACAGTCGAGTCGAGTCGAGTTGGGAGTCGAGTCGAGTTGGAAGTCGAGTCGGGAGTCAAGTCAAGTGACCACTGTCGAATGTCGAGTGTCGAGTGTCGAATGTCGAGTGTCAAATGTCAAGTGTCCAATTTCGAGTGTCCAGTGTCAAATGTCAAGTGTCCCCAGTCCCGTGTTCAGTGTGAAGTGTCAAGTGTCCAGTGTCAAATGTCCAGTGTCTAGTGTCCAGTGTCGAGTGTCCAGTGTCGAGTGTCAAGTGTCCAGTGTCGAGTGTCAAGCGTCCAGTGCCAAGTGTCCAGTGTCAAGCGTCCAGTGTCAAGTGTCCAGTGTCAAGTGTCCAGTGTCCAGTGTCCAGTGTCAAGTGTCGAGAGTTGAGAGTCGGAATCGAGTCGACAGTCAAGTCGAGTCGAGAGTCGAGTCGAAAGTCGAGTCGAGAGTCGAGTCGACAGTCGAGTCGAGTTGACAGTCGAGTCGAGTCGACAGTCGAGTCGAGTCGACAGTCGAGTTCAGTCGACAGGCGAGTCGGGAGTCGAGTCGACAGTCGTGTCGGGAGTCGAGTTGAATCGGGAGTCGACAGTGGAGTCGGGAGTTGAGTCGGGAGTCGAGAGTCGAGAGTCGAGTCGGGAGTCGAAAGTCGAGAGTCGAGAGTCGAGAGTCGAGTCGGGAGTCGAGAGTCGAGAGTCGAGTCGGGAGTCGAGAGTCGAGTCGGGATTCGAGAGTCGAGTCGGGATTCGAGTGTCGAGTCGAGTCGGGAGTCGAGTCGAGAGTCGAGTCGAGTCAAGAGTCGAGTCGAGTCGGGAGTCGAGTCGAGAGTCGAGTCGAGTCGGGAGTCGAGTCGACAGTTGAGTCGAGTCTGGAGGGGATTCAAGTTAGGAGTCGAGTCTGGAGAGGATTCAAGTTAGGAGTCGAGTCGGAAGTCTAGTCGGGAGTCGACAGTCTAGTCGGGTGTCGACAGGCTAGTCGACAGTCTAGTCGGGAGTCGACAGTCTAGTTCGGAGTCGAGTCGAGAGTTGAGTCGAGAGTCTAGTTGGGAGTCGAGTCGAGAGTCGAGTCGAGAGTCGAGTCGGGAGTCGAGAGTCGAGTCGACAGTCGAGTCGAGAGTCGAGTTGACAGTCGAGTCGAGAGTCCAGTCGGGAGTCGAGTCGAGAGTCGAGTGGAGAGTCTACTCAAGAGTCAAATCGGGAGTCGAGTCGGGAATCGAGTCAAGAGTCGAGTTGACAGTCGAGTCAAGAGTCGAGTCGACAGTAGACTCGAGAGTTGAGTTGAGAGTCGACTCGAGAGTAGAGTCGAGTCGGGAGACGAGCCAAGAGTCGACTCGAGAGTTGAGTCGAGAGTCGACAGTCAAGCCGAGAGTCGAGTCGAGAGTCGAGTGAAGAGTCTAGTCAAGAGTCGAATCGGGAGTCGAGTCGGGAATCGAGTCAAGAGTCGAGTCGACAGTCGAGTCAGGAGTCGAGTCAACAGTTGAGTCAAGAGTCGAGGCGACAGTCGAGTCGGGAGTCGAGTCGAGAGTCGAGTCGGGAGTCGAGTCGACAGTCGAGTCGGGAGTCGAGTCGAGAGTCGAGTCGGGAGTCGAGTCGAGAGTCGAGTCGGGAGTCGAGTCGGGAGTCGAGTCGGGAGTCGAGTTGGGAGTCGAGTTGGGAGTTAAATGTCGAGTGTCCAGTGTCAAGTGTCCAGTGTCCAGTGTCAAGTTTCCAGTGTCAAGTGACCAGAGTCGAGAGTCGACAGTCGAGTCGACAGTCGAGTCGACAGGTCGAGTCGAGTCGAGTCCAGTGTCAAGTCGATGTCGAAAGTCGAAAGTTGAAAGTCGATGTCGAAAGCGAAACTTGATGTCGAAAGTCCTTGTCGAAAGTCGATGTCGAAAGCAAAAGTCGAAAGCAAAAGTCGATGTCAAAAGCGAAAGTCGTAGGAGATTTAGGTGTAAAATGTACCTACCCACCTACCCACCTACGATATTTAAACGTACTGTCTGTCCGTATGCTTATTTGTCATTTAAGTACAATAGAAAAAACTCACCCTACTACAGCAAGTATCGGCTTTATTTTTCTTGCAGGCCATTACATTTGCTAGAAACATGATGGAGTAGAGCAACATCAACCACAATCGTTCACACATGCTCACTGAAAAAAAAAAAAATTTTTAGGATCCAAAAGTTAAAAAGCTTTCTGTTTTTTTAAATATTTTAAACTCTGATAAAAATTGTTCTAACGGGATAACAATGGGCAAAATAAGATCACGGTTTACGTATGATTAAATACCGTGTAACCGGAGATATGCAGGTTTGAACCCTACCCGAGGCCGAATTTCTCTTTCACTAGAAAATTCATGTCTTTGTGGATATTTCGCATTATTTAATGCTAAATATTGTAAAAAATTAACCAATAATTTATATATTTATATTTATTTATTTAGAATAGCGTCTGGTAAACTTAACCAGAGGGACGCAGGTTCAAACCCTGCCTGAGGCCGAATCTTTCTTTTACTAGAAAATTTACATAAAAACAAGCTTTTTTCGCTGTAGGCAGAAACTATAGAAAATTCATGTCTTTGTGAATACCGTATTATTGTGACAAACCCGTACAATTTTATAGTTTTGGTTTCATATCAATTTACTCTATTCTAATCAACATTGATGTCCAGATAAAAGCTGTCTTCGCATGCCGCTATGATCTGTAGGTGCTACGCAATGATATATGTATAATAATATAATACGTGGTGCTTCCTAATACCTTTATAGCAAAAGTAAAAAAAATACGGTGGCACTTGGAAACAACTTTACCTCAACGTAAAGCGCAGAGACGTAATGATTAGGAGGTCGGACTTGCGGTCATGTGGTTGCCGGTTCGTAATCCATCAATTGCACTACCGACGTGAACCCACTCGTGACATACTTGTGTATTTAGTTTAGCACAAGGGTTAACAAGAATGATAGTAATGTGCGACCCACATTGCTAGCTTTAAAAAATAATATTTAAATAAAACCTAAACTATCTGCACTTGAATTGTCAGTATTGTCTTTTTTATGGGATAACTCTGGGTCGAGCTACCTGATGGTAAGTAGTCATCGCCACCCATGGACATCTCCAAAACCAAAGGTGTTGCAGTTGCATTGCCGAGCCTATTTAAGGAAAAGGGAGGGGAAGGAGAAGGATATGAGGGAGAAATTGGGCCTCCGGCGCTCCACACTCTCCGCCCGAAACGCAACAGTATACATACTGCTACTTGATGTCGATATTCTGTGGGAGGGTAGTACTTCCCCGGTCGTGCCGACCCATTCATGGTGGCATGTAGACATGCCAGCAGGCGCTACTACTGCTATTGTCACGTCATTCTTTACTAACCATCTGTTCAGAAATATTTTCCTTGTTTCGTAAGTCATACCTTTCGTATGATCACCCGGACTGGAGAAGATTCGTATCCTAGATCAGTGCGAGCTCTGCGGCAGGGTCTGCAGGCAGGTGCATCACAGGCCCCCCTACTGGTGTGCCGGCGACGGCAGCTCTGGGTGGCATCGATCATACACAGCGCGATGTGCACGAATACAAGGAAAAATTCGTTGATGATCGGCATAGTTTACAATTAACTGGAATAACAAGAAATTAAATTAATAATAACGACTGCCACCAGGCAGTCGTAGAGTAACCATAGTCTAGTGGTCCCAATCGCGACTGCTACGCTTGAGGTCTTGGGTTCGATCCCCAGGTCGAGCAAAGTGCTATAGGGTTCTTTGTGAAATTCTCAGTAGCAGCTCGGAGTCTAGATTTGTGTCTGGATTAATAGCAATAGGCTCGCCCCCTATAACATGGGACCTAAACATACCGGCGAACTGAAGGTGTATATTAAGTATGTAGAGCGGTGAGATGTATTGCCCCTCCAACCAAAGGGAGGATCCTCCAACCAGGCAGGTGTTATGCCTGGCGGGCTACGGCCCAACGGTTGACGTCAGGCGGCGTCAGGCGGTTGTATATATGCGAGTCGCGCGGTAAACTCCACTTGGGCGATTCAGGATTTGCTCGACGTAGTTCCATGTAGCGCGCTAGATGTCGCTACAAGTACACTTCTGTTTGACCTTTCGGGGAATACAGGAGAGGAAGAAAATAAAATAACATACCATCAGGTATGTTATTTTTTTTTTCTATACCTGAGTTTCGCGGATCACTTCTTGTCGGCGCACCTTGGGTTGTTTTCAGTACAATTGGTGTACTCGTGTCGCACGCACCCTAAGCACGTCTCCAAGTAGGACAGCAACAGCGTCACTAAGAGAATTACCACCTCTTGAAGGAACGCTTTATCCATCGCCAGACGCAAATGGACCTGTGGAAGTGCAAGTTTTGACTGCATAAGTTTTTAAGTGAATCCAAAAAAAGAGTATATCTTTCGAAGTTTATGGAATGATATCGACAACTCTTTTTGTATCTGTCTTATTCTGAACATGGCTTTTTATTTGATCCTCTCCTCTAAATATATATATTTGCTATCTATTAGGTATTTTTAGGCATTTTCCATGAAAAGATTATTAAGTTATTTTACCTAAAAAATAAAAAAAAGATATTTAAAAGGCAAAGTGGCATCGTACGTGCTCTAAAGCATATCATTTCGGTCGAAAAGCATATTTGCGTCTTCTTCTTCCGTCCCTGATCCCGTTATTTGGGGTCGGGTCTCCTCA
Source organism: Subacronicta megacephala (assembly GCA_958496365.1). Classification (NCBI taxonomy): domain Eukaryota; kingdom Metazoa; phylum Arthropoda; class Insecta; order Lepidoptera; family Noctuidae; genus Subacronicta; species Subacronicta megacephala. The sequence continues at coordinate 9,266,472 of OY292538.1, read as the reverse complement.
CTTTTCTGCGCCAAGATGTTCTATCTTGGGTTGTCGGTTCTGGCAGTTGGGCTTGCTTGAGGTCCCTTTTTATATTTGTCCACCAGGTCAATGGCGGGCGGCCTCTGCCTTTTTTCTGTTCTGGTAGGCTTAGCGCAATTTGTACCACATGGTTTTCATTTCGTCTTTTAATGTGTCCATACCATCTCAAGCGGTTCTCAGTAATTTTATCGGTAATTGGTGCGACTTTAAAGCTGCCTCGTATGTATTCATTACGGACCCTGTCAAATCTGGTCACTCCTCCCGCCCATCTGAGCATCTTCATTTCATTTGTATGAAGCTTTTGTTCATGCGTCTTCTTTGTTGTCCAGCATTCAGATCCATACAATAACGCCGGACGGACTGCTGTTTTATAGATTTTGCCCTTTGTTTTTATGGGAATACGCGGATCACACAAAACTCCTGTAAGTGCTCGCCATTTCATCCATGCGGCGCTGATCCTATGAGTCACGTCTGCGTCAACATTGGCGTCTGTTGTGAGCATGGAGCCTAAATATTTGAAACTTTCCACTGTGGGAATAGATGTTTGTCCAATAAATATGGTTTCAGGAGTTACATTGCCACTAAAGGGACATTTCAAATACTCAGTCTTGCTCCTACTAACCCTCAAGCCGTACTTTTCAAGAGCCTGTGTCCACTTATTTAAGAGTTCTTGCAGATGTCTTGCGGAATCAGCAGCCAGAACAATATCATCGGCGTATAACATAGTCCACGGCAATGGAGAAATTATGTCCTTGGTGAGGTAATCCATAACCAGATTGAACAATAGGGGGCTGAGAGCAGATCCCTGATGAACACCAACTTTGACCTCGAATCGAAAAGCATATTTGCGTAAACGTAAATAAAAAATGTGAAGGCAAATTTCGACTAGGTGGGTGGGGCTCGTGGTGGCTTAGCGGTCATAGCGTCTGGTGTACTTAACCAGACGACGCAGGTTCGAATTCTGCCCGCGGTCGTATTTTTCCTACACTAAGTAAATTAATATATATTTTTGCTGACAAAGTTCTATATAAAATGATTTGTGTATTCAAAAGAGTAAGTAGGTACTTTGGAAGTCCTTTTGTGTCCCATTACTAGGCAAAGGCCTCCCCTAACTTCGCCGAGTATTGTCTATTATGGGCTACTTTATACGCAGTGGTTTATTTTTTTAATTACTTTTTTATTTTCTCTTGCAAGGTGGGTTAGTAGGGGTACAAGTTATGCGTTTCTGGCCGCAGCCGGCCACCTCGAGCAACAGCGTGGCCAGTAGACAGAAGATGAGTACCACACGCTCCCAGCGAATTGACATCATATACTCTGAAACAAAGTTGAATATAAGTGAGGGTATTTGGAAATTAACGTGTCAAAGTTGTACGGTCGCCAGCACATCAGGTTACCAAAAATGACAAATTTTCTCAGTCGATTTTTAACTTCATTTACAGCATTTTAAGGTTTCAAATCATTTGGAGAAATTTGACAGTTTAATATAACCTGATTTGCTGGCGATTGTACGTGAGTTTTTCTATATTCAACTTTGCTTCGAAATTGAAAATGCGGTGAACGGTAAGTCTACTGAAGATGTTCTTAACTCTGCTGGATTTGATATTGATAGAATAGATAATTATGTATAATAATATTATGTATAATTTATTATTACATAAGCTCCGTTTCTCTCTCTTTTTCGTAAAAGACGTGGGGTTTTTTAAACGTGTAATTTTAGGCAATAGGTAATTTAATTAGATCAAAAATCTCACATCAAATAAAAAGTTAAGGGAACTGCGAACAAAGAAGTGAGGCCGGCTAAAACTACGCCATGCCGTTTACAAGCACAATTTTACACTATATAACAATGCCGAAACTACGCCTTATCTTATCAGTCGAGCTATCGAGCTATCGGAAGCTCGACCGACAAGATAAGGCGTAGTTTTGGTATACGTGTGTGCCTGGAATTGTGTTTGTAAACGGCATGGCGTAGTTTTATCCGGCCTCACTTCTTTGTTCGTGAAGTTCCATCTTAAATTTTTATTTGATCTGAGCCAAAAATATGAACAACGAAAAATAATATTATTATTAAAGAAACTAGTTATAAATAGATTATTAAAAAATAAAGGGTAGTGAGTACTTACAGCAGATGGAGAGACGTAGTCTTACTTCTAGGTTATTTTATCTTAGTCTCCATTTCAATCACGCGGGCATCTTCCCTCTGCAAACGAAAAAGAATCGATTTGAGTCGTTCCACCGAAATACACAAACAAACTACTAAAATCCAAAACACTACTGATAAACTAAAATGAAAATAAACACAGACTAAGTCACTACAAGGTGGAATATTGACCCAAATCAATACTTAAGTTTGCAATGGGAACATTTTACTCTACGCAAATCGAATTTGAGAAAATAAAATTACTTTAAAATAAGTTTATTCTGTTTTTTTTTACGTTTTTACAAATTTATATGTATTTTATTTTATGTGTGTATTTTGTCATAATTTTATGATCATTGTTAATTGAAAACTGGGTCATTATCAATATTTTGATCTAATTCAGAAAACTGGTTAGATTTCCACACGTCAATATTACTATTTACTCTTTCCATTTTCCTGAACTGTTTCTAACAATAATAATTATCCCAACAGCTTTCAGACACCCATAAGTTGCCGAAGAATCTATACATTGTGTAGATCCTATCGTTATTTAAACTTTCCTAATCGGTACGCGAATTCCCTTTCGATTTTGGCACCTATTTTTGGAGAACTGCTCACGTTCCTATAGACTCGCCGCGTATTCCCAATCCAACCCTAATGTCGATAAGGGCCACGTCTGCAGGGGGCTCGGCCGGCACAGGGTATCTTTTTCCTGCAGCACGAAGAAGCGCAGACGATCAGCATCAAAAATAACGCCAACAAGACTGTATACATGCGATGTATGTCAAATTTAGCCATTATCACATACTGAAACAAGAGAAATGGTTGTTACTAGAACAAGCAAGTAAGTAAGGGAATAAAATATAATGAGGTGGCCAAATAGACTAAGTATTGTTTTTCTATTATGGGATACCTAAAGGTTATTATTACTTTTATCGAAATACGCTTAAAAGTATTTTATGGTGATAATACGACTTATGCAGGTTTTGATAAAAAAAAAACAACCTAACCGTTAAAACAATTATACCAAAGCGTTTATTTTTCGACTAGGTATGATCCCTAAGATTTAAAAGAAATCATAGTTAAGTATATGATTCAAGTTTCTATAATAGAATCATTTTTGGAAGTAGGTACATGGTTTTTCCTTAAACTCATAGCTTTTTTCTGGAAACATGTCTTCTGATCTGTAAATGTTTCCGATATTGTACAATAGGACAAACAGACGGCTTGTGTGAAGCCCTTTGTTGCGGACTTTAATAAGCATCGTGTCATTGTTGGCTCGATGCGCCGGCGCCGCTCTAAAATAAACAACGCGCACTGTATCAAACGCAATGATTGGTATTAATCATATGGCTTGCTCTAATCACACGCTTTGGAGATTGTGGAATGAAGAAATTCTTATTTTTTTATTGGGGAAACTCCAATTCGAATACTAACGCAAGAAATGTATTGCAATTCCCGGCGTACAACCATACGTTTTATAGTTTAATGTTTCTCTCTACCTTCCCTAACGGGGGATGTTATATAAAAGACCATGATATTATTTTTTATTCTAGGATATGAGAGTATTCTTAGTGCGTTTGTCCACCGCCACCGTCACCGTCACGTCACCGTCAACGTGATGACGGCGCCGATTTAGCGACCATACATTTACTATGGCCGCGTGTCCACCGCACGCCCGTCACCCGAGCGCCGTCATCCCGTCCGGCCGTCACCGATTTTTCGCTTAGTTCGGCGCTACCGCTAGAACTCGGCCCGAGATTGTGACGGGCCGAAGTGGCGGCAATACAAAACACATTTAAACGTGTCAATCTACCCCGGCGCTGTGACGTCGTCGTCGCACCGCAATAGCTTTTGATTATTTATATCAAAAATATGTTAGGTACAATAAAAATGCCCAAGAAATTGCCGCAACTTGAATAAAACATAAAATAAAAATACATAAAACGCTCCTGTAATGTATCTGACTGAACCACAGAGATCGGATCGTCGCGATAGACAAACGATTGCCGTCACGTCAACGTGATCTCGGCCAGAAATAATCTCGTTGACGGTGCCGTGCCGGTGACGGTGGCTGTAGACAAAAGTCCTTAGAGTACCTTCTTTCCAAATGAAAACCTTTCTTCCCTGAAATTTATAATAATCACATTGTGATAGCATTCTTTCTGGGCAATATATGATAGAAGATATTAATGTTTCTGTAGATAATTCTTTGACATATTTAATATGTTTTAAGCAATAGAGGCATTGTCTGATAACCTCTGAGAAGAAACTCAAAAATCTCAGAGAATAATGGTCTCTTTTAAAGTCCAGACAGTATACCTACAGTGTCACTCTTTACTTTGTGTGACATAATTTTTTGAAGAAAGAGTGATCGGGGTTTTGATTAGATCAGTCCGATACACACCTACATCAGTCATTGTGAAGATCGTTCATAATTTGGAGATAAATTTGTAGTAATATATTCGTGTGTATAAATAGTGCTAGGTATAATCTTACCGCTGTCACTTGCTACAAGGCGCTGGATGTCTGCAAGCGATGTAAACCTTCTTCGTACACCCGTTAACTATCCCGAGGAGTGAGAGGATCCCAGCTAGGAGCAGCAGCACGGCTCTCTGTACGGCCATGGTTTAGCGCCTCATGGCTTCCACGGTGAGGATCACCTGCAAATGTGAGTGGCCTCGGCTCGGCCTTACAGCGTAAAAGAATGGGGGTAGCCAAGAGAACAGCTTCACAATTGGAACATATTTTATTTTTATTTTTTAGCCATTTTCCATGCAAAGATTCTAAACTTATTTTAGTGAAGGAATACTTTTTTTATTTTAAAAGGGAATTTGCTCTTGACTTCAATCCTGCTGCCGAGGCAAACATGAGGTCGACGGTGAAGCGAGTACACCCAGAAGATGCCTGTTAACCCCACTTTTAAAAATATTCGGGTTGTAAGTACAATAATTCTTTGCCTTTCGGTTCCTGCTGTTCAAAATTAATGGTGTTAGAATATACTTACCATATTTAATCATTTAAAAACCATCAAGGAAAACTTTAAATTATTCGTTGGCGCAGAAAGTTCGTTCGTTAGTTAGTTCCTAAAACGAGACGCCAACGCAGAGCATAGATTATAAAACTTAGAGTAAGTAAGTACTTGGTTTAAGTTTTATATACTATCCTACTTATCAATATTTTGACATTATCTGGTCAGGGAGTAGCCTTAGGGTCATATGTTATACTTGTTTTGGTGATATTTTTACGTAAACTGTTCGCTTATAACAAAACATAAAGTGAAACTTAATCTAATTGAACTTTTACACACGAATCTTTCTGATCTGATGTATCGATTTGGGTCAAACTCCTAAACTCTACACAAACTAAGAAAAAAACACTATTATTTGGTTAAAATTAATCAACTCACCTGTTCTATTTTAGTTGCAATGGCTGTTTTTTTGTCTAGATTTTATTACTGTGAATTTTGTTTCGTGAATTTTCCGCTGAGTTTGGCTGTCTTGCTGTTTTGATTGATGTCAAAAAGAACTGTTGAAATGTCTTGCTGTTTTTGAAATGACAGGGAAAACTGGCCATTCATGATGGAAAGAGTTTACTGACAAAGTAGATTTTATCAATCAATCAATCAATCAATTTATTATTGTAAAACATAGGTGTACTTATAGATAGAACATTGTATAATGTGTGGCTCGCTATGTTTTGCCGAAAGGTGGCGTACAAAATTATATTATATTACAAATTTACAATGCAATACACAATATGAATAAATAAATGTCAAAAAGTAAGTTCAAATTATCAAATTACGATGTCAATATTAATATTAATTAGATGTAATAATTCCACTGTAGTCATGGGTATTAGTCACAACATTAGTATGGATGAACTAATAAGTCGGAACCTCGTAGCTCTGCTTATCGTTAAGAAATTCTGTAATGGAGTAGTAACACCTGTCTAATAGAAATTTATATAAATGTTTTTTAAATGAATCCAGAGTCTCCTTAGTCCTGATAGCTACTGGTATGTTGTTATATATTTTTGAGGTCATACCGAGCACACTCTTACCAAAAAGTGTTGTGTTATGGGGAGCATTGCGAATGGTACTTTGATGACGCCGAGAACGTAACTTCTCAAATAAATGAAAATTACTTCGAACAAATACGCGAAATATTTCCCATCCATGTACATTTCATAAATGTACATGGATGGGAAAGTCAGTAAGTTTAAGTTTATGTCAGTCAATTCCCAAATAATATAGCAAATTGCGGAAGGCAGCTGGAAGTGACTGGATGAGGAAAGCCGAGATCGGGCTCTGTAGCGTTCACTAGGGGAGCCCTACATCCAGCGGTGGACGAGTGTGGGCTGATGATGATGATGAAAGTAAATTTTTAATGCCCTCCAGTATCTTAAAGCTGTGTTTGCATCTATTTCCTGAGAAGTTAGCCAGAGGCGTACTAAATGTACACCAACTTTTAACTTTTGATTTATATGTTTTTTTTGTCCTATCCTATGTAATAGAGAGGACGAATTGGTCGAGGTAAATAGGACCAACTTCTAAATACACGCCATCCGATAAAAAGAAACACCAAACACTACACACCTGGACCACTCAGTAGAAAGTTATGCGTAAAAAATATATACGCATCGACTTGAGAATTTCCTCTTTCAACATATCTCGTAGATATACATAATTTAAATTCACAATAATCTTTTTCTTAAAGTAAAGACACTCAAAGCTTTTTCTCATTTCATGATAACTAACAAGTTTTATGCGAACGTTTCAAACAAAAATAGAATCTAGTTTATGGTTTAATTTTAATATCGTCGTTAAAAGAGATGGCTAAACAGTGCTAGTTATGGTGGTCTTTGTACTTATCACTGGCATACATTCCCATGCTTCTTTCACCATCACGCCTGTATGCCCGAAAGGGTGGGCAGAAGTGTACTAATATGCATCCACAGTTCGATGAGATATTTATAGTCACTAGTCAGGCACAAATCCAAAGTCTGAGCTGCTGCTGGAAATTTTATAATATCATAATACCTGAGAATCGTACCCCAGATCTCACGCTAATCAGCTGCATTTACGAACACTATATTCCATTAACCGATAGTAAAATTAACAGTACTTAGGTATAATGTTATATTGTAGAAATAACTGTATTTGGTAGCCTAATTTTATTAGAAACTATCTCACTAGTCTACTGGTCCTAAGCGCGACTGCTACGCTAGAAGTCCTGGGTTCAATTCCCTGGTCGAGCAGTGTTATTGACGTTTTTTTATAAAAATATCTGTAGCAGCTCGGAGTCTAGATTTGCGCTCGGTTAATGGCACTCGCCCACTATTACAAGGGACCTAAACATACCAGAGAACTGTGGGTATAGGTATATCAGTTCACCTCTGTCTAACCCTTCAGCGAATACAGGCGTTATGGTATGTATGTATGTGGGCTTTTAATCAACGTAGTTATAACATACATATCCAGGAGTGTGTATATATGTGTGGTGTTACGCTAAAAGATAGAGTGAGAAACAGTGTGATAAGGGAGCGTTGTGGAGTGAAAGAAGATGTAGTAACAAGGATTGAGAAAGGTATGTTAAGATGATTTGTTCATGTAGAGAGTATGAATGAACGGAAATTGACGAAACAAGTATATATGGTGAGTATGGATGGACGAGTGGGAAGGGGAAGACCTCGGCGAACGTACCGCAACCAAATTGCGGATGTTCTTAAAAAAGGCCAGGTTCCGAGCACCCTAAACCGACGGTCATGCATGAAGAGATTAAAGAATGTAGATGAAGCAAAAGTAGTGTGCCAGGATCGTAGGAAGTGGAAATCTATAGTCTCTGCCTACCCCCATGGGAGACAGGCGTGACAATATGTATGTATGTATTTATATCTAGGAGATCCTCAGCGGAATATCTATTCCGCACCAGTATATCTATACTGGTATTTCACACGAAGTGAGCTGTCATCAGACCTCCATAACCCAATTTCTGGGCAACACAGATCTTCGAAGGATAGACTGGTTGTAAGGCTTTTTGGGTTATCTCTAACGATTTTCATACGTGTTCGAATGACAACCGGGAAGGGTACTTGCTGTTTCGATTTCGATTAGCGTTCTTTTATGAACCTATGAGGTATCATGCGACAATTTTAATAACAGTTAACCATCCACATACTGACCGCGGCATGTGAAGCTTAACCTTACAGATCTGTTGATCGGCACAGTTATAATTTAGCCACGACTTTCAAATCATTGCCAGAATCATAGAATTAAATTAATTTTACTACCGGAAGCCACTAAGCAAAACATTTAAATGTTTCATATCGTGCAGTGTTGCCAGTGCTATAAACGTTAAAAATAAACACCAACATTACATTCCTATGGCATTCGCATTAATAGTAAATACTTTGTATTAAAAAATATATCATCAGACATATGAGTATTGCCTGAAGGGAAAAAGAGATACCTAATAATAATATGCAGTGATAGCCCAGTGATATGACCATTGGACTGCAAAGTCAAATGTCTCGAGTTCGAATCCAAGGCACGCACCTCTGACTTTTCGAACTCATGTGCGTATTTATAATTAATTATCACGCGCTTAAACGGTGATAGAAAATATCGTGAGGAAACCTGCATGCCTGAGAGATTTTCTTGACGGCGGGCGGTTGAAGTCTGCCAACCCGCAGTAGGCTAGCGTTGGCGAGCGATTATAGCCTAATCCCTCTCGTACTGAGAGGAGACCCGTGCCCAGCAGTGGGATAATGTAATGGGTTGATGATGATGATGAATAATAATATATATTTCTACCTGTCAAGCGTAGGTATTGAAAGTCAAAAAACATTTATTGAATACTAGCTTTCCGCCCACGGCTTCGCCCGCATTGTTTCTCGTCTTTTCTGTACTACAATGTGTATGTATTATACATATAAACCTTCCTCAAGAACCGCACTATCCATTGGTGAATACAGCATGAAAATCCGTGCAGTAGTTTTTGAATTTATCGCAAACAGACAGACATATGCAGGAGGACTTTGCTTTACTTTATAATTTATGTAGTGATAGTGATAGACTAGGTAGTAATTTGTTAACGTTATTTTTACATAAAATGCTCACCCTACACCGCTTTTCATCTATCTAAGTGTATTGTCTTTTCCAACATGCATTTCTTCTCAACGTGTTGAGAAGTTTTAATGTCTTAGCCCACAAGTTTTTAATTCCATGTAATCAGGGCGAACTTATATAAAAAACCCAGTAAAACATTGCTTGACCTAGGAATAAAACCCAAGGCGAGCGCGGCATCCGGTGATCAAAAATAAATAGCACCACCATTAATTACAACTCGTAATTAATTAAAATACTTTGTATAATCAAACTAATGTATTTAGGTGTTTGAGCCTTCGCTTAAACCACATATGAGAGAACCCTTTCAATGTTCACTGTCTACCCTCATTTTTGAGCTATATCGGTCGTGTTAGAGTAGTACTCACCTGACGTCACTATATCTATCCTTGTCTTTCATATATCAGGCAGCACAGGCGGTGGGAGTTCTTTGCTCTTCAGTACGCTTTCAACGTTCACACTGTCAAGACGTATATTTCGAAGAATATTTTATTCTATATACTTTCACAAAATTACTTACCCTTTTCGCAGCGACGAGTCATCGTCGAAACGCAACAGCAAGAAAAGTAAGTGAAAGTTTAAAACACTGTGTGCACATTCACGCCCGCTCAGCGCTCATAAGCCTAGCGCCGGCACTTTACCGCTCGGCGCCTTTTGGCCCAGCGACGAGTCGAAACCTGCCTCCAATACGGAGCTGTATTCGACAAACCGAGCATAGCACATGCTAAGAACATATTCACTATCTGTGTATCATGAATCCACGGCCGATTCGAAATTCAACCGTTCTCGATATGGCTGAATCGCTTGTCGACTCACGAATCGACTTACACAAACCGCTCGTCGATTCACGAATCGAATCGTCTGAATCGTCATCGATTAAACGAAGTCGATATACTAACCTACATAAGTGGTGGGACATTAATTATGCTCGTACGAGGGTCCCCTTTTCCTGTCAAGTAGAATTAATCTCTGAAAGCAAACACTTATTTTCAGATCATGTCGCCACAGTTAACCTCCATGGGGGAGCTGGCATGTTTACCTTGCCGAATCGAAGACGAGCCAGCTCTTGAAGCTATCGTCAGTTCGTTAGACCGACATTACCCAGCAAACTGGAGAGAATGGAAAGTCTTCAACTTTCCTTTTGAAGAATTATTCGGCAGTGAAGAAATTAGCCGTGCAGTCGAAATTAAGCTAAGATTCGCCATACCAACCGTGGATCTTGCACGTGCTTTCGAGCCATCTGCTACGGCGTTATCCGAGCGCACATATACTAATAGCCGCAACATTATCCTAAGGTGGCCTTTGGGCAGAGCTTTATTATATTCTCCACACAAATTCGTAGAGAAGATACATGCGCAATCATATGATGTTTTTATGGACACGGTAAAATCGTTAAAGCACTTATTTATAAAGCGCACAGACGCCTCTTCAGAACTCAGTAGTAGCGAAACTTCTCTCCTGAAAAAGCGGCAAGCAGACATATCAGCCATCGACACAGGGGAATCCAAACGCAAGCGAAGTAGCGATCATCGCCTCAGGCCATATGATGATTCTACTATTCGCGAAGAATGCTGTCCACCAACCTGCTCAACACCAAAGAAAAGCAGTGACGATCAACTTTTATCGAGAGTGCTTCAACAGCAAATGACGCCATTCAATAAATTACTGAGCATCCAGTCAGAACAGGGCGAAAACGTTAGGAAGATTTTAGAGAATCAGAAAGCGCATTCTACGCCTTTAACCCCAAGCAACTTAGATAGATCCTTGGAGTCACATCCTGACACCACCGTTTCAGAAGATAAGCCTGAATCTCCGCCTTTTGAATCGCTCAGCCTATGTAGTAAACAAACACGCAGCGATAGGGAGATTGAATTACGAAACAAAATAGCTGAAGCACAAAGGCAACTAGTGGCGCTTCAAAACAATGAAAACGGTGAGTCAGATTGTGAACCAAACCTGGAGTATGATTTCGCTCCAATGACATCTGAGCAAGAACCGAAAATTGCGAAGGCGGATCCAACCGCCGTAAAATACGGTGTTGATTGTCAGAGGCTGGGTCAAAGCGGCTGGCGCAACATTAGATATGCCAAAACCCAAAAACATTTTCAAGCCACTCCTGTTTTTAGCGCCCTGAAAGCCAACAATCTTTTAGCCGAAATTACCCCTACTTGGAAATCAGTCTCAATTCTGGAAAGGTTTGACCTAACACTTGGGGCTATTACAAATGGACTGATTCAACAACGTATTACCTTTCAAAGTCTACTAAATAGTCTCCCAAGAGAGACAAAGAATCTCGTAGGAAAAGAATTCGTAGCCGCAGATTCCAAATTCAGGAAGACATCAGACTTCTTGCTGCAATACGTATGCGGTCGCCGCGCTGAAGTGTTGCAAGAAAGGAGTGAGGTTTACATGCCACAAAATAAAGCTTTCAAACACATTTTAAATGATATTCCACCCTCTGAGACACATTTGTTCGAAGAAAAATTATTCGCTGAAACCATAAAAGAACAAGGCGGGATCCATAAGTTTTTTCCTGAAAAGAAACGAAGACAAGCAAGAACCAAGGACAAATTTCACAAGAATCAATGGCCAGAACGCGACAACAACAAAGATAAACATAGGAAAAGAAATCATTTTAATGCAATCAGAGATGAGAAGTTCAGGGATAAGAACAAAAAGAAACCGATCCAGACCAATTTCAAACCTCAGCCAGGAAAAAAATGGGGGGGTGGTAGATGACTCATTCGTGGCGGGACGCCTAGCAAATTACATTCCTCATTGGAAAGAGGCGCCCAAAACTTTGCTAAATATTATAAAAGGATACAGAATTCCATTTCACAACACTCCTCCTCTTACAAGATTTTCAAAAAGAAACATCATGAGATTCCAAACCAAAGTCACTCCCGAGATGACTATAGAAATACAGAAACTACTGGATTCAAAAGCTATTCAAGAAAGTACACATCTAGCAGGCTTCCTCTCCACCATGTTCTTGAGAAAGAAGACAAGCGGCGAAAATCGACCGATCTTCAATTTAAAACGATTAAACGAATATGTTATTGCCCCAAAATTCCGACTCATAAACCTTCATCAGATCCCTTCCCATCTGCAAAACAAAGACTTCATGATGAAGGTAGATATATCACAAGCCTACTTTCACATACCCATAAATCTGAATCATCGCCGTTACCTGTCACTGTCATATCAAGGAACACTGTACGAAATGACGTGCCTTCCATTTGGCCTGGCGAGTGCTCCATCGGTTTTCGCCAAAACAACAAACTGGGTGGCCCACAAGTTAAGACAACAGGGGCTTCAAGTTATAGTCTACTTAGACGACTTTCTCTTCATCCACAAAAACCCACAAACTCTAGTCCAACAAACAGATTTCGCAATAGAATACTTAGAGAAGCTAGGATGGCAAGTAAACCGAAAGAAGTCATCCTCAACGGCAACAAGAGAACTAGAGTATCTGGGAGTTACTTGGAACACAATGGAAAACGTCAAACGTCTATCGTCAACGAAAGTTACACAACTAAGGAGCTCGCTGTCAAATCTAATGAGAGAGGGTCGATGGAGTTGGCGGGACGCCAAGATCATCTTAGGAAAACTAAACTTCGCGTCATTCGCAGTGCCCTTGGGCCGTCTGAATTGCCGCCCCTTGCAGAGAGCTCTACGTCAGCTCCCTCAAAAAATACCTCACCGAAAGTTTCCTATAACAGAAACTGCTATGGCTGCCTTGTCATGGTGGGTAAAAAACGAACACCGACCTTCTTTAATCCATCACCCGGATCCATCGTTCTTTATAACAACCGATGCTGCAGATATGGGCTGGGGTGCCATTGCAAACAGCAAACACATGTGGGGAAAATGGACGCCATCCCAAGAAAATTGGCACAGCAACATGAAGGAACTATGGACGGTGTACGAAGTACTGCAACGCCTGGGCCCCGAGATACAGGGAAAAACTGTCATGTTACAAACAGACAATCGAACGAGCGTTGCCTACATCACGAAACAAGGGGGCACAAAGTCAGCAGCTCTACTGAAGATCACCACAGAAATTCTACTATTATGCGAAGTGAAAAACTGTCACCTGATCGTTCGTCACATTCCGGGTCAATACAATGGAATAGCGGACGGGTTATCGAGAGCAAAGGCCCTTCCAGAATGGCATCTCAGAGAAGAGTGTCTTGCTATTATATTCCAGAAATTAGGGACTCCAGAGATAGACCTCTTTGCGTCAAAAAGGTCTGCAGTTGTCCCAGATTATGTGAGCGAGGATGCATCCGATTGTCACAGTCAGTTCACCGATGCGTTCAGCAGAAAATGGCGGTACAACCTGGGGTGGATTTTTCCGCCTCCAGCGTTAATACCAAGGATCCTTCGGCACTTACAGACTTCAGAAGGCCAGTACCTACTCGTTGCCCCAATTTGGAACCGGGCTTTTTGGGAGCCAGATCTCCGTCGAAGGGCGACCGAGACACCATTTCAAATTCCAGATTTGAAGGTGAACTTAGTGGATCTCCGAACAAACCGTCCACCTCAGGGGGTGGACAGCCTCAAATTGGGGGTTTGGAAGGTTCAGGCTGGTCCAAGCAAATAAAAGATTGGGATAGCTTTGAGTTCGATCTCTTAGAATCATCGTGGAGAAAATCGACTCTGAAAACCTACAAACCAGTGTGGTCAAAATGGTATAACTGGGCTCGCGAAAATGAAGTACCTGTAGATAATCCAGATCCACAGGCAGTAGCAAAGTACCTGTGCTACCTTTACAAAATAGTAAAGCTAGCGCCCAGGACAATAGCCCTACACAAATCAGTTGTCACTAACTTCAGTAACCCACTGCGCACAGGAGAACTCTCATCACACCCGTTAATTAAACAAATAATAAAAGGCATTTTTGCTAAAAAGCCCCCTACTAAAAAACCAATATCTTGGAAAATAGAAAACTTAATCCGCTACTTGAATACCTATCAGTTTGACAAAAATAGCATTTTCGCAGTTTCACGGCACACGTGTATTCTTTTATTGTTAGCATCTGGTAGAAGGGTCCATGACCTAACCCTACTGACATTAAAAGAGGGAGCCTTCGAAGATAAAGGAGACTGCTTAATTTTCTGGCCTAAGTTCGGGTCTAAGACGGATTCAACGTCCTATCAACAATCAGGCTGGTTACTGCAACGAGGAACTCAGGTAACTGGAAATTCGGGAGACGAAGATCTAAAACTTGATATAGTGTATTGGGTCAGGATGCTTATCGCAGTAACATCTGAACGTCGACAAAATATAGACAGCTTATTTATTACCACGAGAGGCACAGTTAAGAGGGCATCTCGGACTGTGATCGCAGGCTGGATAAAAACTCTCTTCAAAGATGCGGGAATTCTGCTCCTGCGGGTAGTTTCAGAGCTGCGGTCGCAACGGACAACTGGATTAACAACAACTTTGACATTGATGAAGTTTTGCAAAGGGGAAACTGGAGATCCAGGAACACTTTCTTTAACCATTACTTTAGTGAGGTTATCAACACTAAACCTCGCAAAAACAATAATATATTAGTTGATTCTTTTATACCCGTTAATTAATCCTTAATCAAAGGTTCATTAAATACCTTCAGAACAGTTATTTATTTAAGGTAAAGGAGGCAAAATTGCCTGGGTTTGTTATTTACATTTTTTCTTTTTGCAATAAAGCATTTTCGAACACTAATAAAATTATCATTACTTCTTCATCACAGTACGCCTCACCGTCAGCACAGTCGGCAGATATTAAACACGTCTCATATGTGGTTTAAGCGAAGGCTCAAACACCTAAATAGAACCGTTTTTCCCCCGAAGGGTAAAAAACGGATATTTAGGTTTTAGCCGTAGCTTAAACCACACTTAATTGCCTTGCCGACTACAGCAATTCAAGGTACTGAAGAGCAAAGAACTCCCACCGCCTGTGCTGCCTGATATATGAAAGACAAGGATAGATATAGTGACGTCAGGTGAGTACTACTCTAACACGACCGATATAGCTCAAAAATGAGGGTAGACAGTGAACATTGAAAGGGTTCTCTCATATGTGGTTTAAGCGAAGGCTCAAACCTAAATATCCGTTTTTTACCCTTCGGGGGAAAAACGGTTCTATTAATGTACGTTTAAATTTCTATCGCATTCTTGACGCTGGTTAAGGTAAATTACGACATATTGAACATAGGTATTTGTATGTACAAAATCATTAATTACATTGTTTCTATATAATTAAATTCATAATACGAGCATTTTTGCTGGTTTTGTATCCCAATATTGGCCATGTATTTTAAAGGAAGTAGTATTATTTTGAGTATTTTATCTATAATAATAATTATTTTAAATATAAACTATCTCACTGCAGGGTACAAGATTCCCTCTCTTTTCTTCACATCTCTCTGCTAAGTAAAAATATAACTTTAAACTCGTCGCGTCGTCATCGTGTTCGCAAAGAAATAGGCCCAGCAAATCGAACTTTTTTTGGGACAGAGTTTTCCCAAATTAATATTTGATTATCATTGAAAGAAGCGTCGCCGCCCTCGTTTACCGGGGTAAAGATGCAAAGGAGTTAGAGGAACGGGAGAGAGAGACAGCCATTTTTTTATAAAAGACGCTCTGAAAGCTGTTGGGAGTTCCACTATGAGATGTAAACTATTGGTGGTAAGGCTGTGAAAGGTTATATACTCCTTTTTTATTATAATTTATACCGACAGAGTTTTTTAGGCAAATGTAGTGTAAAGTAAATTGATTTGGAATAATAAAACAATTCACTAGGAACTTGTAATAACATTATTTTGATGGTAATCGTATCGTGAACTGTAATCGAATGTTTCAGTACACGAATATCGCGTGAGGTACCGTAGCGTTGTGAAAATTTATCGATATGAAAGCTGTTGCTTTAGCTGTAGGCTAGGGCGTTGGACTTCTTGCGATCATGTGGTTGCCGGTTCAAAACCCACCCATTGCACTACCGATGTAGCCCTTATTGTACCTAACATTTTAGCTAAGCACGAGGGGTTAACAAGAATACTAGTAATATGCGACCGACATTGCTAGTTATCTTAAAAAAAAGGGCATTGGAAAATCGATTCGCAGTTTTAAATAACAATTAACAGCTGAGACTTCTCTAGATGTCTACACGGTACGTACTATACTACTTCTTCCATTACCGTCCTAACTTCAAAATATATATAAAAAGGCTACGTTTAAGGTAAAGACTATTGCTTGGCTCCCATTCATAGACCATTAGATTAAGACTTTCTGTTTTTATATCTAACCCACGCCGTTGGACTCTGACGAAATCAAAATGATGAATCGATAAACGGAAATTACTGTTGTCTGTATAACATTCATCGTCATGATCAGATACAAAAGAATTGACTCATCACCAACCAGTCCGACCTTCCTTTTTTCCATTTGGCACGTTTCAGCTCCAGACATTCCAAGAAATTCCAGAAAATCGATTTATCTAAATATCGATACTTGCATCGTCCATGAATCAAGCATGCGTTAGATCATCACTAATGCGCGATCACTGGCGGCGTGCGCGTGCGTCGCCACGCGTCGTTTATTTTTAACGAAAACTTCCGATCGACGAAACGAATACATTTTTAAATAATTATAAATAGATTTCTATATTCTAATCTTCGTAACGTTTAAATCTAATATTGAAATGTACTGATTTAGTGAGAAAAGTGTGTTGTTTTTTTTTGTGTGACGAATTCAAAGAATATTTGGATGTGATTTATAAAATATTTTAAAGGTGAGTGCCGGGATATTTTTGTTTGAAATTTCTCTGAAATGATGACTGATTCGGTATACTGTGGGCATACTCTGTTTCTCTTACTCTGCAGTCAGTGTTTAACCGTCAATTCGTGTTGTGCGATGCGTTTGGAGTGAACCAAAGTGCGAGTGAAAGATCTTCCAGATTTTTCTTCAACTGTTGTGAGTTTATTTTTCATCCTGTATAGGTATAACTAGTACATCAGTCGGAAATTGAGTGAAATACAAACAGTGCCATTCTGCACAAATGTTATTATAACTTGACTTTATATGACTACCAACGTAATATATTATTTTGTCATTTCGATAACTTTAGTTTCTACAGCAAAAGTTTTTATTTTTCAACTTTTCCTTAAATCGTTACCGTCCCTTGCGAGTAAACCTTTTCCAATTAGGAACTTAAGTACTATGTTGCAAAATATTACGCACTTTTACAATTATCGATTTTTTTTTAAATCGTAATTGCTTTGAAAACTTAGTACCTAACACTTGTATCTGGAAGAGGCTAGGCAGAAGTGAACCCACTAATGTAAGAACCTATCTACAGCCACAGTTCACCGTAATATTTTGAGTTCCTTGGAACTGTTACTTATATATTTCTTAATAAAAAATCCTACGTTATAAATTAGGGAACTCCTGTGAAAAGTGTCATATCTATTGAAGGGTTCAAGTGTGATGTCTGTGTTAGATTGTATTAATTAATTTTATAATAATAGATACATCCACATATTCTTTTCAAATCTACACTATTTTAAAATTGTAAAAAACCAGATTCTGTACATTGAAGATATTTAAAAATATGAGTTTGACTATAAATACGCGCCCGAAACCCGAAATACCTAAGTATAATGTAAAACTTTTTATGTTACTATAAGAAGACTTTACGAAACGTAAAGTTTAAATTAGCTATAAGTATTATTTGTTACATAATGTTGCAGTGCCCTTACGGGGTTTCATGTTGTACTGTCAAATAAATATAACACCTATTGTTACACATGAAAGCAATAAAGAACTTGAAACTTGAAACTAATGACTTAATCAAGTATTTTTACAATACGTCATTTATAATCGTGACGCTATTTCCATTGAGGTATATAAGTAATATTTCTCAACAAGCGGCTTTTTTGAGTTAGTTCAGTCTGCGATATGTTCCAACTTATAAACTGCGGTTCATCTTATTTTAATTACTTAGTTGAACAGATACTGATATAGAGTTTGTCCTCTCTGTTGTATAGAGATCGATAGGAAGAAGAGATCAGTTGGTTTCTGAGCACATTCTTTCTATTTGTCCGCGGGAGCGAAGCCGCCGGCAAAAACTAGTTACAAATAATCTTTGTCGCTCAAGTTACGTATCCGGAAGAGGCTAGGCAGAAGTGAACCTATTAATGCAGAAGTGAACCTATCTACACAGTATATATATATATATATATATATATATATATACGCAAAAACGTTTTTGTACAATATATACGTCAGACGTTATTTGACGGCGGATTCCAAACGTCAAATAGTTCCGCGACACCGCTGACGTCGCGTTTGCGCTCAAAATTAATTTTGTATATTTTTCATATCATCGTTGTAACTGATGTTATATGATTAATATTTTGGTACGGTTAGTTATTTATTTAGTTTTTTTACAAGACTTTCAATTTGTTGAAACGTCATCGGAAAATGTGAAATGTTTAAATGTCATGATGTAAATTTAAATCCACTGTGGCACACAGTGTTAGCGTATGGAATATTCTCAAAACTTTTGAATCATCATCATCAAACCATATATAGTCCCACTGCTGGGCACGGGTCACCTGTCAGAACGAGAGGGATTAGGCTATAGTCCACCACGCTAGCCTACTGCAGGTTGGTAGACTTCACACGCCATCGAGAAAGTCTCTCAAGCATGCAGGTTTCCTCATGATGTTTTCCTTCACCGTTTAAGTGCGTAATTAAGTATGACTTCGAAAAGTCAGAGGTGCGTGCCTTGGATTTGAACTCGAGACCTTTGATATAGCAGTCCTATGGTCATATCACAAGGCTATCACTGAACCCATCAGTCTCTACTGGACTCGTAAACTTATTTATTTAGTTGAAGTCAATGTACAGCAAAGGAATAACTATAAACAACATAATAATAAGGGCATAAAACTCGAACCTTTGCGAAATAGGGCGGCGAGGGGACACGGCTCACCGCGAGCTCTTCCCAACAAACATTGATATAATATGAATGAAACTTAAAACATTCGCAAGTTTACCGAAATATAGACTAACTTCGCAAATGTATATGTAACTAAATTGAGTGTTTACTATATTGTTTTAGTATGATATATCAAGATATTATATGGAGTGAGTGATAACCCTTTTTATTTATTTTTTTAACATAGCGGCGGCGGTAGCCTAATGGCTAGGGCGTCAGACTTGCGATCATGGTTGGTTGATCTTGGTTGCCGGTTCGAAACCCACCCATTGCACTACCGACGTGAACCCACTCGTAATACAAGCATTTACCTAGCTTAGTACGAGGGGCTAACCAATGTGCGACCCACATTGCTAGTATGCTTTGTAAAAGAAAAAAGAATAGTAAGGAACATTTTCATGGATTGTCTGCTACCAGGGGTGGCAGCAGGGTATGTCATTGCTGCTGATTTTTTTACACCTTTTTTTGATTTCAAGACTACCTACTAGTATTTTTTTTGTATCGTCCTATTGCAAATAAAATCAATAGGAAATTGGACTCAACTACCTAAAGGCTGAACAGCCACACTTGCGACTCAGTAGAGCCTTGAGTTTTGCGAAATACTATGGAGCGTGCTATGCTCGGAGTCTCTCTCAAGGACAGAATCCGCATCGACAATATCCGACAAAGAACCAAAGTTACCGACATAGCGCACCGGATTAGCAAGCTGAGGTGAAAATGGGCTGGCCATATCTGTAGAAGAACCGACAACCGTTGGGGTAGACGTGTTCTAGAGTGGAGACCGCGACTCGGCAAACGTAGTGTAGGACGCCCACCGGCAAGATGGAGTGATGATTTGCGAAAGGTTGCTGGCAGAAGCTGGATGCGAAAAGCGGAGGACAGGGTGAAATGGCGCACACTAGGGGAGGCCTACGTCCAGCATTGGACTAGTATAGGCTGATGATGATGATGCGATGCGCATTCCTTCAATTATTTTCACAGTCAACTCAATCACACTCAGTTAAAAGCTAGTTATCAAACATCACCATAACTCTTACATCAAATGCCTGCTTGAACACTAATTAAATTAAAAACATCTTAATTAATCACCTATACTGACATTTCACATTCATTTATTATCATAAAAGTCGGTGCTAATGAAAAAACAACTTTGTGACTCAAATCAAATGGCACATCAATTTTGGACCGTTTCCGGTCGGGATAGGGTTCAATATACATATGTCAATACTTAGTAGCACCACTAAGAAGGTGAGACCTACAGAAGTTCCAATACATAAAAATCGGAACATCATTAACACGCACCCCTGCTATAATACGAAAAGATTCAGGCCAGTAAAGAATAGGATTATATCATAACATACCATCACGCGTCTTTCCCCGAGGGGTTAGGAAAATGGTGTACTTATGTACACCCACACTTCGCCGTCACGTTTAGGTCCCTTGTCATAGGTGGCGAGCCTATTGCCATGAACCGGGCACAAATCCAGACCCCGAGCTGCTGAGAAGTTCACAAAAAAAAACAATAACAGAAAAGGAATATAAGCCACTTTATGTCGTCTCTATATACACTTCATTACTGTGCCTTCAATTATAATACTGCTAGCGATCGCCCGCGGTTTCACCCACATCCTAAAAACTTAGGGAAAAGGGAAACCATGTTCTGTTTTAGGTCTTATGTAGCTTTAAACCAAAATTAATTCACCAGGTATTTATAATATTAGTACTCGCCAGTTATAAGCAGATTTCTTTCTTTTCCGAAATGACATACATAGCATACCATCACACCTGTATCTCCCCCAAGGGTTAGTCAGAGGTACTAACGTACACCCACAGTTCACCGGTATGTTTAGGTCCTATGAAATAGGGGGCGAGCCTATTGCCATTAACCGGGCACAACTCCAGACTCCGAGCTGCTACTCGGAATTTCATAGAAAAACCCAATAACACTTTGCTCGACCTGGGGATCGAACCCAGGACCTCTAGCGTAGCAGTCGCGCTTAGGACCTTTAGACTAACTGTATCATTGTTCGATGTTCAAAAGTGCAGGTTTGAACATGACGTCCTGGGTACCATTTACTAGCTGGGTAAAGTAACAGAAAAACTCTCGTTTTGTGACCAAAATATTGCACTACACTGTGCCTCATCACATAGAACCTATGACTTACAATACTGTTTGTGTGCGTAACCGTACATCTCTAAGATGTATGTTACTGCATTAGTGTACAACTGTGCACCTCTAACTAAACATTTCGGCACAGGCGTACACACTTCCAGAGTTAACCTTCTGTTATCGATCTCTTCTGTGGTAACGCGGGTAGTTTAATAATAGATGGCGTTGAAAACTAACTTATTATCGGTGTTAAAAGATTTGACAGAGCGTTGACAAAATATACGAGCGTGCCTTATTTTGCGACGGAAAGATTTTAACTAAATAACCACCATATGTCTGGACTGGCCAGATTCCTGATACCAGAGCTAGGTCAAAGACATTAAGACTTTCCTGGAGTCAGATATAATTAGGCTGGATAGAAATAGCCATTGAAATGGCTTATTTCCGTCATTGATTCTAAATATTGCAGAGTACAATATCAAATATTTTTAATGAATGGATTTTGAGAAATGATGTGTTGTTTTGAAAACCCGGATTGAAATAATCGAGAATATGGTTTCATCATAACAGTACAATGTACAATTAGAATGTTTATGTTAACGTGATTTAGAGAACTATCAAAAATATTTTTATATTTTCACAACCTCAAAAGCTGTAAATAATTATGGTAAATGGAGATTAAATTTCTTATTTAAAACTACATAAATTCAAAACAAGACAAAAATATAATAAGCATAAGTCGGGTTGTCTAGCCTAGGGCATCAAATTCAATCTATTTTTTAGGTTTCTTTAAGCTAAACGATATGGCTTAATGCTTAATTATCTGGTAAATAATCAGTCAGAAATATCAAAGGACTTTGCAGTCCAATTTTCAATTTAGATTTTTTAAAGCTAAATAGCAATGAAGGTCATACATTACTACTATTTTTGTTAACTTGGCGTGCTAAGCTAAATGCTTGTGTTACGAGTGGGTTCACGTCGGTAGTGTAATGGGTGGGTTGCGAACCGGCAACCACATAATTGCAAGTCCGACGACCTAGCCATGAGGCTACGGCCGCTTCAATAGTTCATATCACTATCAACATACTAAATTCAAACTCTAAGAACCATGTACATAATTGAAAGACCGCCACAACTTCTAAACATAATATATAATATCAGTTGCTTGCCTTTCAATTCATTGTATTATCGCGTACAAAGCCTCCGTAGCAGTCGCGAACAAAAGTAGTTCGGTAACGTACAGTCGTGTTGTTTGACGTTATCTTTGTGCCGTGTAGAGCCATAGAAGATGCGGGGATATTTTATATTAAGAAAGTACCTTTTTACCTTAC
Source organism: Subacronicta megacephala (assembly GCA_958496365.1). Lineage (NCBI taxonomy): Eukaryota > Metazoa > Arthropoda > Insecta > Lepidoptera > Noctuidae > Subacronicta > Subacronicta megacephala. The sequence goes on along the minus strand of OY292538.1, from coordinate 9,243,754 downwards.
ATTGTAAAACTCGCATATCTGATAATGAAATGATATTTATTTCTGTAAATAGATCTTTTAAGACACTTTTACAAGTCGTTTTTTTTACATATTTTTTTTAACTAGATGGCGTCGACGTTTCCTATCTGACGACCTCTGAGAAGAAATATTACTGTCTGGACTTTAAGAGAGACCATTTTCTGGAGTTTGTTTCGGCGTTTCTTTCCAGAGGTCGTCATACAGGAAACGGCGCCAACTAATTAAGAAAAAAGGTAAGCATCGACTTGTAAAAGTTGACGTCATCTGAAGACGTAAAATGTGGAAGAGAAATTCGATATCACAGGCAGTGGTCTCGGTAGCTTAGTTGGTAATGCATCTGGTGTAATTGACCCGAGGGACGCAGGTTAAAACCGCACCTGAGGCCGAATTTTTCTTTCCCTAAAAAATTTTCATATCTTTGTAAAAGTTTCTTTAGAAGATCTATTTACAGAAATAAATATCATTTATCATTAACATATCCTACGTATGTATTAGATATGTTATTAGAAGGTAATATTTTGTGTAGACTGCCTCGTTGGTCTAGTGGTCCCAATCGCGACTGCTACGCGTCGCTACGGTCTTGGGTTCGATCCCCAGGTCGAGCAAAGTGTTATTGAGTTTTTCTATGAAATTCTCAGTAGCAGCTCGTAGTCTGGATTTGTGCCCGGTGAATGGCAATAGGCTCGCCCCCTATTACATGGGACCCAAACATACCGGCGAACTGTGGGTGTACATTAAGTGCACCTCTGCCTAACCGTTCGGGGAATACAGGCGTGATGGTATGTTATATTTTGTGTAATTCCCACCATTAGATATAATGAGGTCAATGCGGGTATCACAGCGGAATACAGCTATCTGTATGATGGTATGTTATGTATGTAGGAAGGAAAAGCTATCTGCATTGTCTTCCCGCTATTATCATATCCGTTGGTTTCGTGGCTCCACGTGACGTGTCACGCAGCTGTCACACCGCGCTCATCGTCACTGAATAATGTATCACTTTTGTCGGCGATTGTACCTTCGAGGCGCACGCTACCTGTTTATTTAAACGTTGTAATAATTGTACGCGGTTGTTCATGCCGATGACAGTAATGTATGATGGTTGTCTAATTGCTTGACTGCGGGTGGAAAGTGGGTTAGGCTATTTATAAAATGACCTTCAATATCCATATCCAGTCATGAGGTGAGTACGTTAACCTCTTATGACCTGGACTTGTTCAAATCCAGGCCTTTTGATAGATAAGTTTATTTAGCTCTAAGATATAATTAAATCTGCCTCATTAGTCTAATGGTCCTAACCGTGACTGCTACGCTAGAGGTCCTGGGATCGATTCCCAGGTCGAGCAAAGAGCTATTGGATTTTTGTATGAAATCCTCAGTAGCAGCTCGGAGTCTGGATTTGTGCCCGGTTAATGGCAATAGGCTCGCCCGCTATTACATGGGACCTAAACATACCGGCGAAATGTGGGTGTACATTTGTATACCTCTGTCTAACCCTTCGGGGAGAACAGGCGTGATGGTATGTCATACATAATTATAATATAATAATAAATTATTTGTCAGCTTAAGTGAGCCCATTGCCATTATCCCGGCACAAGCTTCGAGCTGCTGCTGAAAATATCATTGAAAATCGTTGATCGACCTGAGAATCGAACCGAGGACCTTACGCTCAACAGCCTGGAATCCTGGAGTTTTGCAAGAAGATTAGTTCCTCCCACGTTAACGAAAACAAGTTCGCACAAAAAATACTAGGCTCTCGTCTTAACAATATTGTAAATCGGTCTTTTTCAATGGCTGGACATAGGCGTGTCTTAAGTGCATACAATATTTTAATTCATTAATTAATTAAATTAAAATTAAGTAATTAATTAATATCTATTCAAGTGTAGCAACTTACTCATACGTTAATATTAACACAATATTACTACGTATTCCCTAGGGTCTCGTAGCGGCGTAGATAGTTGCTACGACGCTACGACGCTACGCCGTAGTATTACGTAACCTACATTCATAGTCAAGATATTTATTCATTTTTTTAGGAAGATTACTAACTTATCGGTACAAATACTTATAGGTATTTTTCTTTAATTTGAGCATGATATGAGTACATAATAATTAGGCACTGTTTAATAAAAAAAATAATTTTTACATTACCATGTTTGTATATTTATGAAATAGGTGTTTTTGTAAAGAAAGACTTCCTCGTTAGTCTAGTGGTCCCAAGCGCAACTGCTACGCAAGAGGTCCTGGGTTCGATGCCCAGGTCGAGCAAAGTGTTATTGGGTTTTTCTATGAAATTCCCAGTAGCAGCTCCGAGTCTGGATTTGTGCCCGGTTAATGGCAATAGGCTCCCCCCTATTACATGGGACCTAAACATACCGGCTTTATTAGGAATAAAACAATTTGACTAACATACGTATAAATTAGGTTATTTATTTCATTTATTTCTGTACGGGCAAATTGCGATCCAATTGGACAGCGCCGCGGTATACAGCTAGTTTAAAATAAGCCTTTCCTACGCATTCTGCGTGTTTGATATTAAGGGATATCGTACCAATTTCGTAACAGCTGCCTCCAATATCACGCAGAAATAAAGTAAAGGCATACATAATATAATAGTTTTTATTTCGGAAAGTAATAAATTTCAGGGGAAATGTTGTGTTTCTAGCAGATGTCCTTAAAAAAGGCCAGGTTCCGAGCAACGTAAACCGACGGTCATGCATGAAGAAATTAATGAATGTAGATGAAGCAAAAGTAGTGTGCCAGGATCGTAGCTTGTGGAAATCTATAGTCTCTGCCTACCCCCATGGGAGACAGGCATGACAATGTCTTCTAGAACCAGATTATATGTTAAGATAAATTTAGCACGGGCATACATCATTTCTTAATCTAGTTATTGGATGAAATAGTGTTCTTCTAGATAGGTTACAGGATAACCTGTGTTAGGAAGAAACAGGTTCGACTCTCAATAAAGTTGAATTATAGCGTGGGATGCACGGATAGGTGCAGTGATAGCCTAGTGATATGACCATTGGACTGCAAAGTCGAAGGTCTTGAGTTCGAATCCAAGGCACGCACCTCTGAGTTTTCGAAGTTATGTGCATATTAATAATTAATTATCACGCGCTTAAACGGTGATGGAAAACATCGTGAGGAAACCTGCATGCCTGAGAGATTTTCTTGACGGCGTGTGAAGTCTGCCAACCCGCAGTAGGCTAGCGTGGCGGACTATAGCCTAATCCCTCTCGTACTGAGAGGAGACCCGTGCCCAGCAGTGGGACAATGTAATGGGTTGATGATGATAGCGTGGGATATTTCGAACACTCAAATGTCAGTTAAAAAATAATAGGTAATCGTTACATCGAAAATAATATAATACAATAATCATCATCATTATTAAACAAAGATGTTGGCATCGGTTCCAGTTAGCCAGATTCGACTAAATATAGTATAATGAATCAACGTTTACGTAACTTATTGCATAGAATATAGCACCTGTAAAAGATATTTAAAAGGTGCCTCAGATGTCACTAAAGATTTTAGATTCAAAATCTATCTTTTACAGTATATTTTCATAACATAAAATAATATTTAAAATTAAATCTTCTCTAGAATTATTTTCCTAAGTCGAACTAACGAAAACAAAATTAATATCGCACTATGTGCACATAGATTTTATGTTTAATTGTATTAAATTTGTAATTTTAATTGTTCCTTTCTTTTTGTAAGTATAATCTTGTTTTGCAGAAAAAAAAATAATTTCTTTCTCTCTTCTTACTTTCGCATTGTCATACACATATTAATACCCAGGACTCGTATATTATAAGGCTTTCAACTTCGCAAGCTTCCAGATTGCCCTACTGACCTACCCAATAAGAGCTCTTGAAAAAATATATATGCTTCAGGAAAACCATCATATCAATACAATTTTCTTGAGCAATAAGTAACAAGAATCTATTATTATCTAGATAATTTAATTATGATAACAAACATTAATAAAGAATGATCCGACGATTTTTTGTAAAAAAAATATTTTATCTAATATTTATGATTTAATATCTATCTTATTTATTTTTTAATTAGGTGGTAAACCAAGTCAAAAAGACGTATAAACGCAAAATTTATACAATGACATTATTAACCTTATGTTCTTAAAGATCTCCTACAAGATAACTAACTATAGGTAATCGTTAATCTGAGGTTATATTATCCGAAATCGTCATTATTTACACAACTAAAAAGGGTAATCCAATCGTATTACAGCAATATGTAATACAATTATAATTAAACTAACAATAAAAAGGATGCTACTGCAAGTGCGTTGCCATTTCGAAAATAATTCATCGCGTCTGAAACCAGGTCAGGTTAGAGCCGCGAAGTTGGCACCGCTGCGCTGCGCATCCCAGCGAAGTGAGCCACAGTGCGCGCGCCGCCCATCGCCACAGCCGCCCCAGTCTTCACCAGCTATCAAAACCTTTGCCTCGTTAAAAAATAATAATTAAAAAAAACACAATCAAGGCGTGTACCGAATTCGAAAATTAAAATTCGAATTCATAAAATAAAGATGGCGGTAATTCAGTTTGTGATGCGTTGTTGTTCGGACGTGTATTAGACACAATATGTTACGGTTAATGTACGGGACCTAGGTAATGTTGGAAAATAGTGGTGTGTGTAAATTAAAGTGTTGTGTGTGACTGTATCATCATCGCTGAGCCAGCTGTCGACCTTTGTAAGTACATTTCTTTTGTTATCGAAGGGGATAGTTTACCCTCCCTCTACGTTCCCACAAAACATCGTAAGCTACTACGTCAAATCTTACTCGTAAAAAGGCAATTCAATATCATTTGAATCAAGGTCTCTAATTAGCTCTAATCGCCAGAGTTAAGATTTCGCATTCGATTCAGATATTCAAATATTTTTAAATTGTGTGTATCTTAAGCGTTATGTCCCTAATAAGATAGGTATTTTCCCAGCCCACAAATGAGGATTCAAAAAATATTTCCTTAATATTAAGCTAAAGCTTTTATTTACAACTGGAATAATAAATTAGCGTACCTACAAAATTAGACTTTCTGGCTGAATATAAATACCCCCATATTGAAATAAAACTATTTTATCGATTTTATAGACTGATTTTATTTAATTCGATTATTCGGATCCTTTACAGCATCAATGGTCACGGGTAGAACGAGGTGCTGGCTTGATGTATAGATTTATGAATTTCAACGTAAAATGTATTATATTATTCTAATGTCTAATATTCACATTGGTTTCCGAAAATAGTGTAATAACCCTTAATTGCATTGTACCAATGTAAGTAGTTGTATTTTTTGTAAAGGCCATATTTAAAGAGGCACTTGTACAATGTCTAGTCTAGGTGTGCGGTTACAAATTTTATTGTTTTCTATGGAGAAGATCCGGCAATAAATTGCATGGTGACTGTTTCTTGAGGAATGATGTTCGATACAAAAATGATTGACTTTAATACTCGTATACATGAGAGCAATGTAAAAATGTATACGAAATTTTTTTTAAATGAAATAATTCAATACAGGTAGACGGGTTAATAAAAACCTCAGATCAAATAAAAAGTTAAGATGGAACTTTGCGAACAAAGAAGTGAGGCCGGCAAAAACTACGCCTTGCCGTGTACAAACACAATTTTGCACTATGTAACAATACCGTAACTACGCCTTATCTTGTCAGTCGAGCTTTTGATAGCTCGATAGCTCGACTGACAAGATAATGCGTAGTTTCGGTATACGTGTGTGCCTGTAATTGTTTTTGTACACGGCAAGGCGTAGTTTTAGCCGGCCTCACTTCTTTGTTCCCAAAGTTCCATAATAACTTTTTATTTGATCTGAGATAAAAACTATAAGAAAATTGCATAATTTTCCTATTATTATAGAAAATCGTCAGTGCGCTACCTGGTATAGATTTTTAATTTTTATTTTATTGGAAGTTCCGATCATTTTCATCCTTCTAGCCTGTTTCCAATCATGTTAGGGACGGCTTTCAGTCTAACCTGATACTGCTGAATATCAGTATTTTACGCAAAGCAATTGCCATCATTCTTCCGCAACCCAATTTCGAAGGATAGACTGATTTTCATGCTTTCTGGGCGTCTGACTCCCACCTGGGGCATAGCTACCGCCGAATCAGTCGTATCAATGATACGGGGCCCCCGGGCTACTGAGGCCCCTAACGTGTATAAGATTATCCCAGTGGAGCAATGAAAAGAAGCCCCTCCGAAGCACGCTACGCCACTGACTACCACTTACAATTATTGTTCGCATGACAACAGAGACCAACGGCTCTCTGATGCACGGAGGGGTTCGGGGTGTCGAGGTGTTAAGAAATGAGTTAATGAATGGTCACTTATTTACAGACTGACCGCGGCAGGCATAGCTTAACCTTGCAGAACTGCTGATCAGCGCAGTTATAGCTTAGCCAGGAGCCTCCCCGTGCAAAGCTATTGCTCTTTAAGGAATGTTTATTTCAAATAAAGTTTTTATAAGCATTTATTAAACGTTATTGATTCAAGTTGCAAGATTCCAAAAAGTTCGTCCTATGGCGAAGTATCCGGCAAGAAACTCCATGTCCAAGAAATTGCCACTTGTAATTATGATCTGGAAAAGATCATCGATCTTCTATTAAAAAACCGGCCAAGTGCGAGTCGGACTCGCGCACGGAGGGTTCCGTACCATTACGATTTATGACGTATTAAAAAAAAACTACTTACTAGATCTCTTTCAAACCAATTTTCGTTGATAGTTTACATGGTAATGTACATCATATATTTTTTTAGTTTTATCATTCTCTTATTTTAGAAGTTACAGGGGGGGGGGATACACATTTTACCACTTTGGGAGTGTCCCTCGCGCAAACTATTCAGTTTAGAAAAAAAAAATATTAGAAACCTCAATATCATTTTTGAAGACCTATACATAGATACCTCACACGTATGGGTATGATGAAAAAAAAAATTTAGTTTCAGTTCTAAGTATGGGGGGGATCCCCCATTTTTTTCTATTTTTGTGTAAAAATCTTAATGCGGTTCACAGTATACATCTAATTACCAAGTTTCAACAGCATAGCTCTTATAGTTTCAGAGAAAAAAATCTGTGACATACGGACGGACAGACAGACAGACAGACATGACGATTCTATAAGGGTTCCGTTTTTTGCCATTTGGCTACGGAACCCTAAAAAAAGACCGTCACTCACTACAAATAGATAAATTGGATATTTGAATGAGTAAATTTACATAGCCACGGCTCTCTAGTTGAATATAAAACAATAATTTCCATAATATCTTCATTAATTGTATGACCGGCTTAATGTTCGTCAAACAATTACGATTACTTAAAATAATTAAAGTGTAAATGTATTGCTGTTTACGAATTAACGACAGCGATGACATCATTGTGTTTAGTTTACAATACACCGATATCCCAGAGCTTTATATATGTGAATAAGTATATAGTAGTATTTTGCGATCCCGTTTTTCCTAAACTCATGGATGTTTCCCTACATCCCATATAGATAGCGGATTAATCTCATTCTTGATTTATCACTTTCGTAATTAAACATGCAATACAACTATGAAAACTCCATCTAATTTCTTGAATTATTTTTTGCAATTGCTGTTTTGTCTAATGTTGGTCTAATAAAGACCCAAATTTTAGTTTTTCTTCAATATAAATAATGTACAGACATCAGCCTGTTACAATTTTATTATATTATTGACTGCTTCATTAGTCTAGTCCCAAGCGCGACTGCTACGCCAGAGGTCCTGGGTTGGATTCCCAGGTTGAACAGTGTTAAAATTGTGTTTTTCTATAAAATTCTCAGTAGCAGTTCGGAATCTGGATTTGTGCCCGGTGAATGGCAATATACCTCCTATTACATGGGACCTAAACATACCAGCAAACTGGTATGTTTAGGTCCCATGTAATAGGATGATAGTACTGGGTGTACATTAGTACACCTTTGCCTAAACCTCCGGGGAGTAAACGCGTGATTCTGTGTTCGTAGGAACCAGTCTATTTGACAGCAAATGTTTAGTTGGAACTCTCTGGTTACTTATTTTAAGCTGCCTTTAAACATAATTTTCGTTGTTATTTTCAAAATGTAAACATTTAAGGAATCTTTTGTTTTCGAAACGATATATATTGGAATGTAAACATCAACTAATACCAATGTTATGGGGTCTCCCACGCAATCGCTTTACAGGAAATGACTTACCATGGCGCTGGAAGACTGGCAATATTGATACATACTCATAGCTATTGGCTATAAATGATAATAGAGTATCTTTTTTTATGTAAGATTATAAATCTTTGTATTAAAAAAAAAACTATTATAAAGCGGCGGTAGCCTAATGGCACATTGGACTTGTGATCATCTGGTTGCCGGTTCGATACCCACCCATTGCACTACCGACGTGACATAAGCATTTAGTAATGTGCGACACACAATGCTAGTCAGCTTTTTTAAAAAAAAAAAGTGAAGGCAATTGCGTGTTCTGGTTTGGTACACCGTACACGACGCTATACGCGAGTCCCACCCGCCAGCTCGAAGACGCAGGTTCGAATCCAGCCCGCAGTCGTATTTTTTTGGATCTACTAAGCCGATTTTGAAAATTATTTCACCAATAGAAAGCTACATGATTCCTGACTGACATAGGCTATATAATTATCACATAAAATGAAAAGCAACGTTTACGCGGGCGAAGCCACAAGCGGAAGCTAGTCATACTATAAAACAGAATAATACTGACTCAATCTTTTTAAAAAATACTGTCGCCAGCACATCAGGTTATACACAACTGACAAATTTCTCCAAATGATTTTAAACCTTGAAATATTAACGATTTAGCCCAAAATCAACTGAGAAAGTTTGAAATTTTTTGGTAACTTGATGTGCTATCCACATCACTATCGAGTAATCTATCTCACGTCATCTCATCTCAACATATAATGAAATTGAAACAGGCCGATCTCTGTACATTGAAGGTATAGAAGAAAAAATAACACGGGGGCTCTTTATTAAAGCAAGAGAAGCCAAAATATATTTTTTTTAATTTTTGTCGGTCAGTCTGTCTGTATGTTTGTACCCGCATCACGCAAAAACTATTATTTTCACCGATGTATTGCTACAGGTCTAACTTAAAACATAGGCTACATTTTACCGTAGAAAGTAAGTTATTCCCAAAATTTTAGGGACTTTTGCCTGCTACGTTGACGCAGTCGCGGACAGAAGCTAGTCTTGAATAAATTACTTTAACTTTCACTCTCGTGATTTATCATACTATAAAACAGAATAGTACACCCTCAATCTAGTTACATATACATTTGCAAAGTTAGTCTGTATTTCGGTAAATTTGCGAATGTAGTTTCATTCATATTAAATCAATGTTAGTTGGTAAGAGCTCGCCGTGAGCCGTGTCCCCTCGCCGCCCTAGTTCGCAAAGATCCCGACTCTATGCCCTTATTCTTATGTTGTTTATTGTTGTTGCCTTTATATTCCTTTGCTGTACATTGACTTTAAGTAGATAAAAAAGTTTGCGGGTCCAGTTAATTCCCTATGTACCGTAACTAAACATACATGGATACACTCAAACCTTTTTTCCATAGGAGTAGGCAGAAACTACAGAACGCCATTTGTAACGATTCTTGCATGCTTCTTTTAAGTAAGTAAGTAAGTAAGTAATGAATTTATTGCCAAAGTTTACACAAAGAAATACACTTAACGTTACTAAAAGTTACAAAAAAAAACAAAAACAATTGTGTTATTTTGACAATTGGGGTAGGCTCAGCGCTAACACTGTGGAGACAAATCTCCACAGGGCTGATTTTCAGCATACCCCATCGCTCGAACTCTGGCGGTTGGTACAAAAAAAAAAAACAACAACAGTGTTAGACGAGTTGCCACAGAACTTAAGTAAAAATAAATACATGAAACAATTGTAACAAAAACCAGAAAAAAAAAAAACTCCTTTTCTATTAGGATGGACTATTTGTGTGTGTGTGTGTGTGTGTGTGTGTGTGTGTGTGTGTGCGTGTGCATGTGCGTGCGCGTGTGCGTGTGTGTGTGCGTGTGTGTGTGTTTGTGTGTGTGTGTGTGTGTGTGTGTGTGTGTGTGTATGGGTGTGTGTGTGTGTGGTGTGTGTGTGTGTGTGTGTGTGTGTGTGTGTGTGTGTGTGTGTGTGTGCGCGCGTAATGACTGGGTATAATTGTTGTTATACTTTAATTATTTTTTTTTTTATTTATTTTAAAGGTTGCTTCAAAATCTTTTCTGGATCGTTGTAGTAGTAAATTTTTATAACTAATCTTAAATAGGTTAAAACTAGTTTTTTTTCGCATAGGTGGTGGAATATTGTTCCAAATCTTGGAAGCACTATATTTGAAGCAACCTTTGAATCCAGCGGTCTTATGTCTAGGTATAGACAAAACATTTTGAGATTTTGACCGAGTATTAAGCGAGTGGGCATCCTTCATCCATGTCAACTTCTCAAATAAATACTCTGGCTTTTTACTCCATAAGATTTTATGGGCTGTGCAAGCTATATGAAGTTCTCTTCTAGTTTTCATATTCAAAATATTTCTTGCAACTAAGTAAGGAGTAACATGTTCTCTTCTTGGTATGTTAAAACAGAATCTAGCACATGCATTCTGCACTCTTTGAATGGCATTTTCCATTTTAGCGTACAATCTCGGTCCGTACACTGCGCAACAGTAGTTAAAAGGTGATAGCACTAATAGGTCACATAACAAGATCCTTACACCCTCCGAAACATGCTTTCTTACACTGTAAAGAACCTTTAACTTGTAAAAAGCTGTTTTAATTTTGTCATTGACATGTTTAATAAATCGCATTTCACCATCAAGAATCAGACCCAAATTTCTCGCTTCTGACACTATAGGTATAGCTACTCCGTTGACGGATAATTGCGGGCTATGAGAGAGAACATTTGCGATTTGATTTTTAGTGCCTAAAATTAACATCTTCGATTTAGAAGGATTTATTATTAGTGAGTTTTTAGAAGCCCATTCAACGATCTTATTTAAATCGCTGCTTATGATACTCATTGCTTTCTGCGTGTCATTAGCTTTAAAGGAATGATAAACTTGAGTATCATCTGCATATAAATGGTATTTACAATATTCTATATGGATTGGCAAATCGGCTGTATAGATTGAAAACAAAATTGGACTCAATATTGATCCTTGTGGAACGCCTCTCCTTAACTTCCCTACATTGGATATGATTTTCGTACCATTAGGAGATTCAGTCTCTACATACTGTTCCCTGTCTGATAAATATGTTTGGAACCATTTGCAAGTGTCATTAGAGAAACCGTAGTACGAAAGCTTTGCTATGAGCATATCGGGGTTCAGGCAGTCGAACGCACGGGAGAAATCAAGCAGGATTACAGCACTACCGAGACCAATATCGGAAGCTGTTATTAAATCGTCAGTCACTTGCAGAAGTGCAGTTTCTGTACTATGTGCTTTTCTGAAACCCGACTGGAAAGAGGGGATAATATTTGTTGTATACACATATTTTTCCAATTGAATAAATACCACTCTCTCCAGCACCTTTGACAATACTGGGAGAATGCTTATTGGTCTCAAATCCTTAAGTTGTTCTATAGATTGGGACTTAGGTATTGGTCTAACAAGTGCTCGCTTCCATGACTGCGGGAAGATATTTAATTCAATTGAGCGATTTATAATAGCCGTTATAATAAACAATGTCTCAGAGAGAGTAAGTTTGACCATATCAGCGTTTATGCGGTCGTGGCCCATTGCATTTGAATGAATACCCAGAATAATTTTACCAATAACTTCCTCGGACACGGGCTCCAATGAAAACACATGATTACTGGCTTTATGCGATTTAAAAAACTGCAGTGTGTGGGCATCTATAGTGCCGTCTCCAGGGATATTTAGAAAATGTTTATTTATCAAATTTGGATCGTTCAAACTATCTGGGATCAATGTTGATTGTTTATTTATTATATTTATACTTTTTATGTATTTCCACATTTTTTTAGGCTGATGTAGATTGTCGTTAACGAAATTGGTAAAGAAAGCCTTCTTTTCTCTTTCTGTTGCACCTATCACCAAATTTTTAAGGCTTTTATAATACGCTTTAGATGAAGTAGTCTTCCTATTACAGGCTCTTACAAGTGCTTTATCCCGGAGTGACATCATATACCTAATCGTGTCAGTTATCCATGGTTTGGGGGATTCCTTGACTCGTTTGCGTCTTACAGGCGCATGTCTATCAAAAAGATTAGTTAAATATTCATTAAACTTTGCGATCATTACATTAGGTTCAGGCATCTGCATGATATTATTCCATGGAATGGATTTCAAATCAATGTCAAATAATTTCTCATTGATATTGCCAATTGCACGAGTCTCAATAAACCGAGACACCGGTTTAGGCTTCCTTATATTAAATTCACTCAGCACTAACGCGTGATCACTAAGACATGCATTGTGTACGATAGTTATTTTTTTACATCTTTGGGGTACATTAGTCAAAATCAAATCTATCAAACTTTCTGAATCGACCGTTTTTCTGGTAGGCTCTTTGACAATTTGATCTAAGCCTAATTGTGAACAGAAGGTCAATAATTCCTTAGATTTAGGATTGTCAAGCGATAGCAGGTCTACATTAAAATCGGTTAATAAGCAAACGTATTCACAGTTCGCGCATACACTGAGTGATTCATTTAAAGCGTCTAAAGCCATCGTCAGTGTGACATTTTCCGGTCTGTAAGCTGTACCTATAGCCATGCGCGCACCAGGAAGCGCCAACTCCAGCCACATCTGTTCCAGTTGTGAGTCTGGATGGGCACGAACTCGTGCGCGCAAACTTCTCTTAAGATAAAATCCAACGCCGCCTCCTCTTTTGTTAGATTTTCGAGCCCTGTGCTTAAAAACGTATCCAGGGAAGGTGGGTGCAATCATTTCTTGCCCCTCCTGAATCCATGTTTCATTCAAGGCCAGTATATCCGGCTTGTATGTAACTATAGTAGCCTCCAACTCATCCCTGCCAGTGTTCAGTGATCTAACATTAAGTAGACCAATTTTTAAACCAATCCTCTTAATGTGTGTACTATCCATACCGAAACTATCATAGAGCGCAAAAAAAACCGTTTACATTAGCCCTCTTATAGAAGGCAGGAGCGAAAAAATAATAAAAATGTGCACTGATGCTATGCATATTTTGAGAGTATAAAATAGTTAAACAAGTTTGAATAGGAGGCAACCGGTTTGCAGATTTATCAGGGGCCCATGCAATCGCATCACAAAAAAAGCAAGCACTAACCAAATCATGTAATAAATCACTACTTGCCGTGAATTTAAATGTGTTTAAAAATCATGTTGTAAACTTGGAATCTTTTGCTTTGTCCAAATTCATACATCTTCTCGTACGGTTGCGTACTACGCACCTGAACTTTTTGAAGGTAATACTAACATACATAGGCTATATTTTATCCAATAAAATGACAAGAAACGTTTCTTGTCATTTTATTGGATAAAATACTCCACGCGGGCGAAGCTGCGAGCGGAAACCTAGTTGAAAATAAATCTAATTAAATCTTGATATTTTAACATCGTTACGACAAAACATCAACGAGATGATAGACACCTATATTCATTTGTTTGTATTATTTTTGGTATTACGTTTGTATGGAATTCTGTCTCTACCGGACTGAACTTCTTTATCTAAGCAAAGGAATACAAAAACAGTCGTTGCTTTAGATCAGCAAGACATTTGCGTAGTCACTGCGACAATATTCTCAATTTTGATCGACGTATCTTGTGTACATTAGGTAGTATCTCCCCCTGTGTGTATATTGTGCCGTACAGTGTTGACATACCTACCGTTTGTCACAGGAAACTGTCCGGCCAAGATTGATTGAGGTCCTATAACAAAAGAGTTCGGTATATGACTATATGTTTATATAAACTTCATGTAGCAAAGTGAGTGATCATCATATTCATACCTTTAAATAAAAAAAATAAGGTTGAAGGGTTGAAGGTTTTTATCTTTATTATTTTTAACCCCCGCCGCAAAAACGACGGGGTGTTATGTGTGTGTCTGTCTGTGGCATCGTGGCACCCGAACGGATGAACCAATTTTGATTTTGTTTTTTATGCTTGAAAAGTAAATTAGTCGGGAGTGTTCTTAGCTATGTTTGATGAAAATTGATCCAGATATAATGCAATTGTCGGGGATTTTTTTTAATGTTGATTTTTTTGTCTCTTTATAAAAACCTTAAATATCCAACTTGTTATTATTCTAGCCCATTTTGTCTCAGTGCTGGGCAAGGGCCTCCCTTCCCTCTTTCCAGATGACATATATCTGAAGTTTTAGCTATCTTATCTCTCTCAAAAGAATCTTGTTCATTGCGCCACCTCCGTCTGGGCCGACCACGCTGTCGCTTCGCTCCGTGTGTGATCCAATTTGTGATTTTATTCCAATTTGTTTTTGCTGTTTGATGAAAATCGGTCGAGATATAATGCAATTGTCGTTGGTTTTTAATGTTTAATTTAATTGTTAACATACCATCACGCCTGTATTCCCCGAAGGGTTAGGCAGAAGGTGAACTTAATACATATACACCCACAGTTCACCGTTATGTTTAGGTCCCATGTAATAGGAGGTGAGCCAATTTCCATTCTCTCTCTCTCTCTCTCATTTAAGAGCTCAGGTCTTGCCGGTGGAGCAATCGCCACTCTTCTCTATTCTCTGCCTTCCGTTTGACCTCTTGATACGACTGTACTCCCACTTTTTCCTTTCCTTCACTAGTTCAATAAAACTTCTTCTAGGTCTTCCCCTTCTTCGTTTTCCTTCAATTTTGCCTTCTAAAATTTACTTAAAAAAGTTGTCATGTCGCATCAAGTGGCCAATTGCCATCAACCGGGTATAAATCCAAACTCCGAGCTGCTACTGGGAATTTCATAGAAAAACCCAATAACACTGCTCGACCTGGGGATCGAACACAGGATCTCTAGCTTAGCAGTTGCGCTAGAGTCCTTACAACTAAATATATAGTATTATGCACAAAGCGACTACCATCAGATCTCCGCAACACAATTTCTGGGAAATACCTACCGATGGAGCCAACGCTTTATTATGATTCAAATTCCTCCTCCTTTTTCAACGAAAGCTTTGATACAGCTAAGCTCTCCATATTATATCTCAATTCTGGGTATTACCTGAGACTAAGTAAATGCCGGGGTTTTACCTGTTCGCATTGGAATTTACAAAACCTTGCCTGTTAAAATCCATTTGTATATCAGTTTATTTATAGTCAAGACATCAAAAAAAGAAAATATGGTTCTAATTAAGCGGCGGTAGCCCAATGGCTAGGGCGTCGGACTTGCGATCATGTGGTTGCTAGTTCTGAAACCCATCCATTGCACTACCGACGTGAACCCACTCGTAACACAAGCATTTAGCTGAGCACGAGGGGTGAACAAGAATACTAATAATGTGTGACCCACATTGCTAATAAGTTTTTTTTTTTAATTGACTGTATTTTTATAGTCACTGATTGCGAATAAATTTTGACGTATCTTTTATCTGATACTAGACAGTTATCGGCGGCTTCGCCAGTGGCGGCGTAAGACCGAAATTTGATGTGGGCATGATTCATTTTGCGGGGACCTCTGCCTCTGCCCTCTCTCTCATAAATTTTGCGGGGCCCTCTGCCTCTGCCCTCTCTCTCATAAATTTTCGGGGCGCGAGGCCCCCTGGGTCGCGAGGCCGTAGGCGGTGGCCCACGTCACCCACGCCTTACGCCGCCACTGGGCTTCGCCGGCAGGTATCCCAGTTATCCCGAGAAATACCAAATAGCCTATGTTAATCTGTAATAGTGTAGTCTTCTTATGGTGAAAGAATAATTGAAATCGGTTAAGTTATTTCAGAGCTTATTAATTACAAACAAACAAATCCTTACTCTTTATAATAATTATTAGTATACTATAGATATACTTCCTATTTGGTCCCATATACATTTGGTTGACGTCTGCCAATCAGTTCTGTAGATAACATACCATCACGCCTGTAGTCCCAGAAGGGTTAGGCAGAGGTTTACTAATGTACACACACATTCTGTAGATAAATACTAAAATACCTGTAATTCTGTATTCAGAAATGTCCAGAATTGTACACATCGTATACAAAACTGATTTTCAGCCCAACTAGAGTTAGAATGGAAGGCGTAATTGAAAAACCCTTTAATGATAATGCCTGACGTCACAGTGATGATGTGATGCGATAAAAGTAATCCTCAGATCTCAAGGTTTAAAGCTGTTTTTAAATAACATGAGAAAATACAAATATATTCCAAGATTTCTCCCTATTTTATTTAGTTAAATAACTGCAGTACGAAAGCGAAAGTTTAACTTTAACTACATTTGAGCTGACTAACCTCCTCGCGAGTACTCCAGCCGTCATTAGGAGGTACTTGTGTAAATGCACGTGATGACGTCACGTCCCAACCTACCCCCCTCACTTTGTTTGCATAAAAAGTGCAATAAAGTATCCCATTCACTACGGACGCTGTAACCGGGTCATGAGAAACACACGGTTGAATATTGTGTACGCGTCTGCAGCGGTTATTCTTTCTTATTTCACAGAGTTTGTCTTCGCTGTAGTTGACGTGTTCTAGGTGATTTCAACTTATACTCGTGTAATTTTATATCTTTACTAATATAAGAATGAAAGAAAAAAGATTAATTGGTCACAGAGTCACGCACAATCAGACATTAATTATACACACAGAAATATCAGATCAAAGTTTCATGTCATGCATGAAACATATAACATGTCATGCATAACATGTCATGCATGTTTGTGACAAAAACCACACAGCTTTATATTATGCTAGGTACCAGTCTAATTGGGAAATTCGTTTTGCATTTATTCTTAAAGAAGTTTATTCTTTAACCTTTTGAACGCCATTGTCACATATATGTGACAAACGAAATCTTACCCTGAACGCCAACGTCACAAATATATGACAAAATATACGTCGCCCATTTTATGAAATAACGATTTAATCATTACTTTAGTGTGTTTTCACTACCTTGTGTAATTTGACAGAAAAGTGGCCTGGCGTCAGGGGTACGGCGATACGTTTATACTCTGGCGTTCAAAAGGTTAAGGAGTTTATATGCTATTTAACATCGCGCTGCTACCCTTAGGTATAGGGCAACGCGTTTAAAAACCGCAGGGCACAACTAGTATGTATATGTATATATTTATGTATCTTGTAAAATATTATTCGCCTTCGTTCAGGCGAATGTATAACACCTGTTAACATTGTGAAGTGCAATAAATTATTGAGTATTGAACTTTTAAACTATATTTTTGTATTTTGTATACAGTAGGTATAGTCAGTGTGGGTTCATTACGTTCATTAGTTCCTCTTAAAATTAGTTTAGACTTTGTTCTGGCTGTATCGATGGGAGAACCATTTGTTCAGCAATGCACGTGTTGAAACGTTTGTAAGCGGTTTCTTTGAAAATAACAATCTGTATGTTTCCTCTCTTTAGTTGCATCCGTGCTCAACGATGCGATCTTGAATACTGATAATCGAATGTATGAACATACATATACCTATGTATTATGACTTAGTTATGTCATAACTTTGTTGGCATTGATTCTTGTAGTGCATAGTACCTAAGAAGTTGACCATTTTTAACTCCGTGACTCGGAGAGCTAGCATACTGCGTGTTGACAGTCTTCACACGCAGCCATCGAGAAAATCTATCAGTTATTCAGGTTTCCTCACGTTGTTTTCACCGTTTTAAGCGAGTGATAATTACTAACTTACTAAAATTAATACGGACATGATTACGAAAAGTCAGAGGTACCTTGGATTCGAACTCGAGACCTATATTATACTAGACTAGACCTATTTGAACTAGGTACTATACTTAGCAGTCCAATCATATCACTGCTTATTTTACGGTTATTTTACTGCTTATTTAACGCATGAACCAACACAATTTTTTGAGCGATCTTCGCAATCCAATTTCTGGGAAAAACCGATATTCGGAGAATAGATTGGTTGTCGGGCATTTTTGTCGGTTAATGGCAATGGGCTCGCCCCCTATTACATGGAAGCTAAACATACCGGTGAAGTTTGGGTATACATTAGTACATCTCTGCCTAACCCTTCGGGGAATACAGGCGTGATGGATGACTTTTTTCTTCTTTGCTATGAAGACGGAATAACCAACCTAACGAATAAAAAATTATCATTCCTAATCGCTACGCTAAGAGAGTTGTTGCTGCGTACCTACTTGATGGGAAAATTCCCATTAGCCTCGACAAATGGCGGCTATTAATATAGCCCCGACTTTTGTTTTAGCCGGCTTATCTTGTGAATGTTTGCCTTTCTTGAGGCCGCTGAGAAACGGTTCAGCCTGAGGATTTTGACTGTTATTACGTGGACGATGGTGCTTTCCTGGTTAAGTTTGTTTTTAATTTACGGAATGTACTATGTTAGGGAAAATGTTGACCTTTCATTTTTGTTAGAAAATTTGTATGGCAAATTTAAGGAATAAGGAAGGTGAATATCGAAACGAAGTTACATACAACGAGTGAAGGAAAAAGTAGTTGATGTTCAACCGTGCGGCCTATATAATTATAAATTACTTAGTTATGTTCTTCTTATAATCTCTGTAAATCCAGTTAAGCAGTGCTTATAATTTTAATTAACAATATGTCAGCCGATTAACGCTAAACTGCTGATAACCAAATATTAACAAGGGGTTAATTTAGATAAGAAATTATTTATGTTACTTATTAACCAGATTTTTACGTTTATAAAGATTAGCTAGAAATAAAGACCATTATATTGATCTTATTGAAAAGATAATTTATTATTATTACTTTGAAAGCGATAAAAAATCTTACTTTGAAAAAGTAGTGATACCAGATCATTTAAAAATTGGTGGCAAGCCATTCATTACTCACTGCAGGAGAACTCCAAAGGCGTGGCATGGTAGTGTGGTTATTCTGTTTTTTAAGAAGGTAGACTCTTCTTAAAAATTACAGACCCATTTCTCTTTTTAGTCATGTCTTAGAGTTGTTCTCTAGAGTCATCATGAATCGTCTCGCTAGGAGACTTGACGAGTTCCAGCCTTCGGAACAGGCTGGGTTTCGCTCAGGGTACGGCACCATAGACCACATTCACACAGTGAGGCAGATTATACAGAAGTCAGAAGAGTATAAACGACCCCTGTGTTTCTGGAATATCTTTATATATATAATTCTACTGTACGTTTGTATGTCACTGAACTCCATCTAAACGGCTGTACCGATTTAAATGAACTTTGCTGTATGCGTTTGGGTGGCGCCCTGAATGGTTTAGATTCACAAATCAGCCTAGCAGATGGCGCTGCAGTTTTTTTTTATATCATGCAGGACAATGTCTGTCGTGTCCGCTAGTATTGTATAAATTATATTAAAGAAAGTTCCAGGAACATGGAAAATTCCATCACTTAGTTATTCATCATTCCACGAAGCAATGAGCGTAAAACTTTCACATTTAACATTAATTACTGCCATAACATTCTCAAGGTGACGCACAACGTAATATCATATAAATCTTACTAGATTTAGGGAATTAATGGATCTCTGAGTTATTAGTCCTTTGGGAATTAACTTGCTAAGTGTAATTATCTGTTTTTATGGAAAACTTGCTTTTCGCCCACGACTTCGCCCGCGTGGTTTCGTGGCTTTTCTGCATTTAAAAGGATTTTTTTTTTCCCGTTTTTGCAACATTTTTCATTTATGCTCCGCTCCTATTGGCCTTTGCGTGATGATATATAGCCCATAGCCTTCTTCGATAAATGGGCTATCTAACAATGAAATATTTTTTCAATATAAGTATATAAATAGTATAATATAGAATAGCTTCCATCATCGATGGAACTTTTTATGATTATGCAAAACCGCTTGTTCATGGTATATATAATTTAAATCTTTAGTATTAAAGTCTATTGTCGCTCTCGTAGGTATTCGAGTAAGAGGCTGCCTGAAAGTGACGCCAATAACATAAAATTTAATAGGGGCACCGTTTGTCTTGGTATGGGTACGTGATGAGGAGGGAAGAAGTGCATGTGACTAAGGAGTGATGAATATCAATATGGAGGGATGGAGAGGTAATGAGCCACCACTAAAAATGGATGGCCTGGGAATCAAACCCAAGACCTGTAGCGTAATAGTCACACTAAAAACCACTAAACGAATGAGGCAGTTAAAAACAATGAAACAATTTCCATAAATGTTTTCATCCAGAATACTTCAAATTCAAGCCAACCCTACATCCCTCTAACACGTGCCGAATCGCATTTTGAATTTTTTCCAACTGAAAACTCTCTGAAACCCCTGAAATTCCAAGCTACGCAACATTTAAAAAGTTTGCACGCTTCTACCTCAGTGTTTTTAATTTGTCGTACCAAAAGTTTGTTTGAAAATATTTCACATAAAAAATTATGGTATGAAAATCCAGTCAAGTGTGAGTTGTGCTTTTGCCGTAAGGGTTTTGTAGTAAGCTCACTGTGATATTTTGTTTTGTAACTGTAATTTTTAAAAACTTGAAAAGTAGACTATCACTATCATTACATTTTTTGTTAAGTGTGCACACTAAAGCTTTTTGTCACAAGATTTTTTTAACTACATAGGTACGTACCTATTTTAAACATTTGGGAGATCTTTTTATTCAATTTATATTTATACTCTTTACTGTACACCAAAACATTATCTCAGATAGGACTTACCTAATTGTATTTTGTGAAACAGGAATTTAATTAATTTTAAGATCCACAAAAGCTAGAGGCTGTACTAAGCCTGAATGTGTGTAATTTGTAACAGAATAATGGACATCACTTATGTCTAAGTAGTTTATAGTAATATATTTTGATGATGTGTATTATTTCACATTGTTGTTATCTGTTTTAGATTGACATTGAGTCCTCAGATGCTGAGAACCTTTTCCTAATTTTAATCTTGACTTCAGGCTAATTATGACATAAACCTCCGATGTACTCACATCCTGTTATCGCCATAGTTTAAAATCTTTTATTTTAAAAGAGTATCCATGGAGTTTCTTGCCGGATTCTTTTCCATAGGATCAGCTTTTTGGAACCGTGCAACTAGAAACGCTTGTAAAAGCTTTGAAATAAAAACATTTGATTTGATTTGACATTTTAGGCTCCAGCTACTTTCCCTACGGAACCCCAAAAAAATCACAGAGGGAATTCTAAACGACAAAGTTTTAGGTATAGCATTTTTCTGTAGGAAACTGATGAATGATATTAAGTTGTTCATTGTGTGCAAATTGTTCACTTTCTCGAACGAATGACTGAAAGATATCAGTGATGATCGAATGAACGAGAGATGAATGGTAGAATGAACGTTTTGTTGAATGTTTTATTGTCTTTTTTGCTAAGACGGATTCAATTAACGAGGTGCGACTGGAGAAATGTTTTTTTTTACTATTACGTATTAGAAGATTTATTTCATAAAAGCTTTTGAATCTTCGTTGACTTTTTGACTTCTATTTTAATATTATTACCATCGTGTGGGCTAAAATGTTGTAACATTTTTTATTTGAAAATGTTATATGCTGAATTATTTTTTCTTTTGATTTCAACCGATTATAACACAAGTTATTCATTATTTTCTGTAGTAATGATAGACTATGGATATTCAAATCTAAGGTCAAGTTCGTTCTTCCATAATACAGGATCCTTAATCACATTAAACGGTAAAAGAAATATCGTGAATAATCGTGAAGAAATCAGAATAGTTTTCTTTGATAGGTGAAGTCTGCCAACCCGCATTAGTATATAGCCTAACCCCTCTTATTCTAAGAGAAGACCTGAGAGAAGGTATTTCATGATTTAATGATGGAATACCTATTTTAATATAGATAATAATTGTTAAAGACAAATTGCTTCAAGTACTGACATTTGTTATTAATATGCTAATGTATATTATTTCATCGTATCACAGCGCTAATGAGGTAAGGTAACGTCATCATCTTATAATAATAGAGAATAATCAACCGTTAATTTAAGGTGAAATTGACTTATAAAGAGATTGAACTTGTATTATTATTATTTACCATTTATTTCGAACCATAACCTTTGGTACGAGTATGCTTAGACACAGGCCTTCTCTCGGTGAGAGGGAATGGACCGTAATATGATACCCTAAAATTATAATGTTGGGTGTACAGAAGTACACCTCTCAACCAGCTACGATCGTAATATTATCCAACGTTTCATACTACGAATACTTTGAATATAAAACTTGAAGATGAATATTTTTCTAACCCTCAGAAAGTTCAATGATCGATTTATTTACGAGAGCACCGAGCAGTTCGTCTGATTGTAAAATAGATTGAGTCTAGGATCTCCGCAGATGCAAGCAATCATACTGTCTAGGTTAAAGATTGTGGTATACGTGAAGCTAGGCGATAGGGACGTGAACAGAAGCTACCTATAACATTTTATTTTTTATTTACACACGAATCTTAGCCAAATTTCAATAAATCCAACAATTTCATCGAAAAAGACACTCAGTTCTCGTTCCGACGTGTCACATTTTCGAGGAACATTTCCAATTTTGAAAAAACCTTATTATTATTACAAGTTTTTTTAAATGGCCAAATCAGCTTCAATTGATTGTATGTTTTTAAAGATTTTATAATAATATTCAATAATTGTTCTTTGCAGCAGAAAACTTGTTTTTATACCAAATCAAATGAAATAATATAGCTTTGCAATCGCTTAGCTTAGCATTGAGCATACACAGATCCCCTCTGTTATTGGGGGACATTGGCACCCCAGAAGAGTTATTAAGCTAACACTGTCTGGAATTTCATTCGGTCTCTACTTAACTCATATGACAATTATCAAGAGATGAAAATTATTTTATTAGGTACCTACGCATGGCTACACATAAAGTTAAACAAATCCAGTATCGACTGACCTCGCATTGTAAACGCTTTCCACACAGTGCGAGGCCAGCCTATACTGGATTTGTATAGCTTGATGTGTAGCCGTGTGTACCAATTTGACATCACAGTTAAGGTAGCCTTTGTCCTTCTAGAAAGTTCATCAAAATTGGTTCAATATTTTGGCGTAAAAATTTAACAAGTAAGCAGATCGATAGAAAGATTTACTTTCGCATTTATAGAATTAGACTGCCTTGTTAGTCTAGCGGTCCCAATCGCGACTGCTACGCTAGAGGTCTTGGGTTCGATCCCCAGGTCGAGCAAAGTGTTATTGGGTTTTTCTATGAAATTCTCAGTAGCAGCTCGGAGTCTGGATTTGTGCCCGGTGAATGGCAATAGGCTCGCCCCCTATTACATGGGACCTAAACATACCGGCGAACTGTGGGTGTACGTTAGTACACCTCTGCCTAACCCTTCGGGGAATACAGGCGTGATGGTAAGTAGAATTAGTTATTTGGTTTAGGAAATTTTAACGCCATGATAGCCTAGTGATATGACCATTGGACTGCTAAGCCACAGGTGTCAAGTTCGAATCCAAGATGCACAACTGACTTTTCGTCATCATGTGCGTAAGTATAACTCGCCTCAAACGGTGAAGGAAAACATCGTGAGGAAACCTGTATGCCTGTGAGATTTTCTCTAACGCCTCTCATTTTGAAAAGAGAACCGTGCCCAGCAGTGGGAAGTTAAATGAGTTGATGATGATGATGTTTTGGTCTATATTTTGACTTGATAACATTTGCATGAATTGATGCATTGCATTTTATTTTATAGATTACTAATGATTGACTTTGGCAGTTTTCGTTGCATCTTGCAAACATTGCACTCTCTCTATTTTCTCTTATCTATATATTAATACGTTAAGAAAAATCATTGTTCCCCTTTTTAAGCTTCGAATTAAAGTTCACACAAAAACGGAGAGCAGAAAAATATTATTGTCGAATTTCAAACATCGGGAGACCACTAGTAGATAAAAAATAACGTGCGTACTTAAACCAATATAAAAATAATGTTATCAATATTACGTTGCAAAAAAGTTGCGAAGAAATCCGCTCGGAAATATTCGTAGCGTACGTAAGTGAATGAACGAGTGATTGACTGAATGATGGCCGCTCGCGCGCCTGAACGAACTAATCCCCGAACGCTGCTCACACGTGCTCGAAATTTATTTTGGGTTCTAAAAAAAGCTGTCTTTTGGTGAGGGGTTAATGATTAATTTTTTTTGAGGATGACTGAAGATTGTGAGTAAAACCAATATTGGTAATGGTACTTCTCTATTTATATGAAAGCGGAATAAATAATTAAAATACACATTATTAGGTACACAATACCCCCCTCAGTCCCCTCCTTTTTCCTTCCAATTCCTTAAATAGGCTCGGCAACGCATTTGTTACTCCTTTGGTATTGAAGATGCCCATGGGCGATGACGACTACTTACCTTGGTGGCTCGCCTGCTCGTTTGCCGAGTTATCCCATAAATAAATCAAATCAA
The DNA here is from genome assembly GCA_958496365.1 of Subacronicta megacephala. Taxonomy (NCBI): domain Eukaryota; kingdom Metazoa; phylum Arthropoda; class Insecta; order Lepidoptera; family Noctuidae; genus Subacronicta; species Subacronicta megacephala. The sequence goes on along the minus strand of OY292538.1, from coordinate 9,219,176 downwards.
ATCACTTTTTTTATTTCAAATACGCTTTACACTTGACTCCAAGTTGCACGGTTCCAAAAAGTTGATCCTATGGAGAAGAATCCGGTAAGAAACACCCTTTAAAAAAAATATGTAATTTTGTTATCTGGTACATTATGACGATAACAGGAATAAAAACAATATTAGTATGTGCTCTGGCTCCTGGTCTACAAGGGTATTGGATGCAAGTCGTTATTCATGACATGACTTCGGAATGTTTATTTTTGACAGTTTCGTCTATCAAATCTATCAAATCCACCACCATTATGATTGTATGTATGTATGTATCTTTATTAAACTTTTAAAAATTACATTTTTAAACAAGGCCCCACAAAACCGTTTTCACGGTTTGTCTGTGGGAACAGAAAACAACATAAGCACTAATTATTATAAGTCTTAATTAATGACTTCTTTGGTTAGAAGACAGCAGGTAGTTCGGTGCGTATACAATAGTTAGAGTGACTTAAGGAGAAATTCCTTAAGCAATTTCGCAAATTTACTTTTTTTGGTTTCAATTCTAAAACTGACGGACGAACATATTCTGAATAAATAAGGCCAGCAACGCAGTTGTGACTCCTCTGGTGTTGCGGAAGGCCATGGGCGACGGTAATCACTTACCATCAGGGGAACCGTCTGCTCGTTTGCGTCTATACCACAAAAAAAATAATAGCGGGCTCACGTATTGTACTGATCTATTCTATTGATTGGGTACTGCGTATACAAAAAGTCCTGTTATTCCCATTAAAAGTACGCTGTCGCAATTATAAGCTGGTTTTATAATAGTTTTATTTAAACTCTTGTTAGACAGCCGTTAAAGTTTTTATCTCCTTCATGTATTGTAAGCTCATAAACTAACATTTAGATCACGCAATCAAATGTATTACGTTTTATGAATAGCATTAATCATACAGTTTTATGAGTTTTCATAAATTAATGGGGTGCTGTTATATTGTGGCTGTTTTTTTTATGAATTTCTTACTTATGCCGTTTGTTGTTATGGTGGAACATTTACGATAAATAATTTCAAGGAAGGACAAGAAAGAGATGTCGGGATGTTTTGGATGCGTACCGCTATGGCTGGTTGGAGGTGGCGCAAAGTGGAGTACCTGGAAGGAATTATTGGGGGAGGCCTTTGCCCAGCAGTAGGACAGTAACGGCTAGAGAAAAAAAAATATTCAAGGACAATTTTTGAAGCTTACTACGTGAACCTCATTGGTGGTTGTAAGCGCGATTCCTGAGTAAGAGATCCCGGCATCGACTCACGAGCCGAAGCTATGTGTTATTGTATTCCCAAGGCTGTATTTCCCACAGTTCGCCGGTATGTTTAGGTCCCATATATAAGAAAAAATTATATACATAATCAGCCTATAATCTTCCCATAGCTGGAACACAGGCCTCCTCTCAGTTAGAGGAGGTGGGCCGTAATCCACCACGAAGGTCGCAGGCCCAATGTTTAGATGTCACATGTCTTTGAATTTTTGGCTCTAGGACATGCCGGAAATGGCTAGGGCGTCGGACTTGCGATCATGTGGTTGCCGGTTCGAAACTCACCCATTGCACTACCGACGTGAACCCACTCGTAACACAAGCATTTAGCTTAGTGCGAGGGGTTAACAAGAATACTAGTAATGTGCGACCCACAATGCTGGTAAGCTTTTCTTTAAAAAAAAAAATAGGGGGCGAGCCTATTGCCATTCACCGGGCACAAATCCAGACTCCGAGCTGCTACTGAGAATTTTATAGAAAAACCCAATAACACTTTGCTCGACCTGGGGATCGAACCCAAGACCTCTAGCGTAGCAGTCACGAGTGGGACCACTAGACCAATGAGGCAGTCAAATCAATTTTTTTTTATATTTTCATTGAAACTACATAATTATTATCTTTATCTTTTTATCTCTATCGAAACATCGCAATGTTAAGGGCACCCTGGGCACCATAAAGCTTACAAAATAGCTTGACGACGGCCGCTCGATAATGTTAATAGTACAGCGGTCGTCTGACGTGGCCTTTACCGAAAAAAACGTTAACAATTTTCATAATAAGTATCTACTCTCTTTAATTTTGTCCTGGAACCGTTTGCCGACACTTCGTAAGTAGAATACTCCGAAGAATCCTAATAAATATGACCGGGCAAGTACTACCCTCCCACTGAATATCGACGTCAAGTAGCAGTATGCATACTGTTGCGTTTCGTACGGTGAGTGTTGAGCGCCGGAGGTCTAATTCCTCCCTCAGTCCCCTTCTTTTTCCTTTTCTTCCTCCCCTACCTTTTCCTTTTCTTCCTCCCCTGCCTTTTCCTTAAATAGGCACGCATCTGCAACTCCTTTGGTTTGATGATGATGACATTCATTGATGAGATGTCCATGGCTGGGGATGACTACTTACCATTGGATAGTTCGCCTACTCGTTTTCCGAGTAATCCAATAAAAAAAATTCATTCACTGACATCCTGTTATCGCCATAGTGTACCAGTGAATAATGTAACACTCGCAGTCTAAATGATCCACTCTTTTTTAGACAAATGTTAGTTCAATCTGTCTCTATACTACCAAAATTCATCAAAACTGGTTGAGCTGTTTAGGCGTGAAAATGTAACAAATATACAGACAGGCAGTTTTTTAAGCATTCTTTCCTTTTTATTTTTAATACCGAACATGTTAGCTTTAAAACGATCACAAGTCAACGAAAATCCTTAACTTTGTCTAATATTAACAAGCGTTTAGCACCGAAGCGTTAACTGTCGTTTACTATTGTGGCGCTTTGATAAGGGTTGAATAGTCAACTATTACGCAAATCATCGCATAACTATGGGCTTACGGCACTTGAAGGGTTTGGGACATTGACCCGGAATGGCCCGGGCCGTAATACTAACGTCCCAAATGTCCAATGGGCTGCTTAATAGGGTTAGCGGTTTGAATCCATTAGCAGTTATAGTATGACGAATGAATTAAGGACTGTAGTTGATAACTACAGATCCTTAATCTATGATTAGGTTTTCATTGTCCGTTTACGCTCCAGAATATCTCTGAAAGCTGGATCTATATTTATTATCACTAACTTTCCGCCCACGGCTTCGCCCGCGTAGTTTCTCGGCTTTTCTGTACTATATTATATATGTTTTATATATGTAAACCTTCCTCTTGAATCATTCTATCTATTACAAAAAACTGTATCAAAAATCGTTGCGTAGTTTGAAAGATCTAAGCATACATAGGGACAGACTGACAGCGGGAAGAGACTTTGTTTTATACTATGTAGGTAGCGATATTATATTATTTATCATTACTAGCTGTTTCCCTCGGTTTCTCCTGTTTTGCTCCGCTCCTAAGAATCGTACCGTGATGCTTGTTGGCTGTCCTCATTGAATGTGTCTATCATATACAAAAATACTTTTCAAATCTTGCAACCCCTTTGGTATTGCAGATGTCCATGGGCGGCGACGACTACTTACCCTCAGGTAGCTTGCCTGTTGTTTGCCGAGTTATCCCATAAAAAAAAAATGCTACTGAAAGCATAAGTACCAGCGCAATACACCTCTGCCTAACCTTTTAGAGAATACAGGCGTAATAGATGCCCGGTAACCATTGTTATTTATAAACTTATCAAAAAATATTTATTTGAACAGGTATTTATAATAAGACAAGTTGTTGTAAGATGCCGTCCATCTGTCTATCAATTTGATGGATTGGACTAACAATAAAAACAGTGTTTTGTATCAAAATGTTAGGATTCTCGGAAGAAATCACGAATTAATTCGGGATGAGGGAATGAGTGTGCAACCTACTTCAGGATAAGGCAATCAGTGCAGTGGCGATATCCATACGAGGTAGTCGCGTTATTTGCTAATTGACTTGTTTACATCATTAGAATCTTATCAGTGATCTATTGTTCGAAGCGCGACACACGTGGCCGTGTGGGTCCGGCGCTCGACCGGTTTTACTGGCAATAATGTTTATTATTTGTTACGAGTATGAATGTAGAAGAGATTCTTAATAACTCAAATATAACATGCAATAATTCATCAAATGAAGAAGAAATGATCTGTATAGAAGAGGAGACACAAAATTATAAAGAGATACAATACAATGAAAAAAATGAGACCGAACAAAGAAGTTCTAAAAGGATAAGAGAGGAAATGGATTCTTTATCAGATGAAAGCGATTGGAAGGTAGTTGGCAGAAAAGGAAAGAAGTTAAAAGAACAAAATGAAACAGTAGAAATATATTTAACGAGTAAAGATAAATTACCCAAACAATTTGCTTTAGCCAAATTATTGAAGGAAAATCAAATAGAAGACGTAAACCGGGTAAAATACCTCAACCCGTATAAGATACGCATAGACATCGCTAATGAATTAAGTGCTACAAAATTAGAATTATGTACCAAATTTCTAGATATGGGATGGAGATTTCAAAGAGCTATGGAAAGAAGCTTTTCTTATGGCGTGATTAAAAACATAGATTTAGAGTTGACTGAGGAAAATATATTAAACCATATTGTGTGCCCAACGCCTGCGATTTTGGTTTCATCATTACGATTGAATCGCAGAAATGTTGATAGCTTGGATTCTGATTCGTCTTGGTTACCTAGCGAAGCAATAAGGTTATGTTTCAAAGGTACATTCATACCACAATATGTCTGTGTAGAAGGATTGAGAATTTTAGTCGAGCCGTATGTATTTCCCGTAACACAGTGTTCGCGCTGTTGGAAGTATGGCCACTCAGCAAAAAAATGCCCATCTCAAAAAATCGTATGCCCAAAGTGTGGACAGAATCATCAAAATTGCGAAGTCAATTTTTTCAATTGCGTTAACTGTGGTGGTAATCACATGGCTCTTATGAAAACTTGTCCGATTTATGAAAAAGAGAAAAGACTCAGAGAAATAATGTCAGAATTTAACTGCACCTATAGAAAGGCACTCATGATTTATGTCCCGCCAGACTCTGCCACTGAAATTGAACCCAAACTTGCCTCAACATCAAACGAACCGATTCAACTTGCCGAATCATCGGAAATGCCAGCTCCTAAAGCACAGAGCACACCTACTTTTGCGAACATAGTGAAAACAAAAGCTTCAATTAACAACTCAGAAAAGCCTCGCAGTAACACATATTTCCCCAAAGAACATATCCAGAAGAATAATAAGACAGGATCAGATTTTTCCCCTAAGACTATTTTGACTGAAATTCCAACACAAGAACACGTTATTGAAGAAGACAAGTGCCAAAGAATAAAAGACGTTAATTTTAGTGAACTTTTAAATAGGTTGAAAGAAATCATATTTCTGAAGAGCGATTCTATACAGGTAAAGTTAAGAAATGTTTTAAAATGCACGGTTGAATGGTTGATTTTAGTTGTCGTGGATAATATTGCAGACTGGCCTATTTTAAATCTTATTCTTGATTATTTTAATGGATAACATAAATTACCAAGTTATTAAAGTTAATATTATACAATGGAATGCTCAAAGCCTTAAACCAAAATTAGTGGAGTTAGAACATTTGTTAATTAAAGAAAAAATTCACATTGCTGCCCTGTGTGAAACCTGGCTTGAACCGGAAAGTCATATTAAATTGTCTGATTATAACTTGTTTCGCAGAGACAGAATGGATTCCTATGGTGGTGTGGCCATTTTCACTCATAAATCTATCAAAGCTAAAATCTGTCAGGTACACAGCATTAATGCTGGCATCGAAGTCGTCAAGATACGAATTTATAATTGTAATGAAATTGAGTATATCCTTTCGATATATTGTCCACCATCAATACAAACACGTATACAAGATTGGGAACATATATTCTCTTTTTCAAATAAAAAAACTTTGATTCTTGGCGACTTTAATGGCCATCACACAAACTGGTCCTCAAAGGTAGACCTGAGGGGTTCTCAAATCTTTGACGCTTTGATAGATAGCAGATTGATTACGTTGAATAACGGAGAGATGACGCGTGTTAAATTGGTAAATAATCAACTTCAACAATCTTCTCCCGACATTTCTATAGCTTCATGTGACATAGCTCTGCAATTTAATTGGTCGGTTCTGAACGAAACTTTAGGAAGTGATCATCACTTTATTAAGATAACGGTTAATTTCGCAACTGCCCCATCACTATATCTACGTAGAAACTTTAAAAAAGCAGACTGGGTCCGTTATCAATCTTTATTAGACGAATTATTTTCTAAATTTGTTTTTACAGATAATTTACAAGCTGATTATGATATGTTTGTGGACTTCATTAATATTTCTGCGGAATCATGTATTCCTTTTATCAAAATTAGTAATAACCCTGAGAGTAAATTTGTACCTAAACCCTACTGGAATACCAATTTATCTAAGCACGTTGCGGAACGTCGTCTAGCCTTATCCAAATTTAGGCGTAATCCAACACCTCATAATTTTGATTTATTAACAGAAAAAATCCAATTCACCAAAAAAATACTTCATCAAACTAAAAGAGACAGTTGGCACCAATTTTGCACCTCTATAGATACATCTACCACTCAGTCTGATATGTGGAGAAAGTTGAGATGGTTGAAAGGACTCAGAACGCCAAAGCCCATGGTTGATTCAGACTTGTCAAAGGAACTCCTTAGTAGCTTGACTCCCGATTATGCTTCTCCTCCGCCTCCATTATTTACATCAATAAATAGCTTATTAGAGAAAGATATTACATTTCAAGAATTGGTCAGTTGTATCCGAACGAAGGATACTTCGCCGGGTTGCGATAACGTCTCGTATTCAATGATTAATCACTTACCAAATAACGGGAAACATATCTTACTAGACCTGTACAATAAATTCTACTTTCATTCTTTTTTACCAGTACAATGGCGTGACATTGCAATAATCCCTATACCTAAACCCGGCAGAGATCCACAGTCAATTGCATCTCTTCGACCTATTGCGATGATTTCATGTCTCTGTAAAATTTTTCATAGCATTTTAATCAATAGATTAGAATGGTATATCGAAAAAAATAACTTTTTGTCTAACAACACAACGGGCTTCAGAAAGTGTCGGTCTACGTTAGATAATTTAGCTGCCTTGGTTTCTCGGATCCAATTAGGTTTTTCGAATGGATTGAGTACTGTGGGGTGCTTTATGGACATAGACAGCGCCTACAATAATGTTGACATTGTTAGTTTGCTACACATTTTAGACCGGATTGGTGTGGGAACCAAAATTTGTTCATATTTATGGAATTTCCTACAAAAAAGAAATCTTAAAATACGCCTTGAGGGGGATGATTCCTTTATAATCCGTAGTACTGGACGGGGTCTAGCACAGGGTGACCCGATATCCCCACTACTGTTCAATATTGCAACGCTGTTTGTGTCCAAAAGTATCCAAAATGTTTATATTTCCCAGTATGCTGATGATTTTGTCATTTATTCATCGGGTAATGATTTAGCATATGTCTCTCAACAATTACAATCGGCACTAAATATATTCACTAAATTACTTCAGAATATAGGATTGGACATTTCATCGTCCAAAAGTAAAGTTTGCGTTTTTAGTAGTGGATTCCGTAGAAAATCTGTTAACCTTAAAATTAACAACATGAATTTAAACGTAGTGGACCAAATAAAATATCTAGGTTTATGGCTTGATCGATCTTTACGATGGACTAAACATATTAACGAAACAAAAGATAAGTGTTCCAAATTTCTTAAAATTCTTAGACTGCTAGCAGGCTCAGGTTGGGGAATAAATCCATCCCATCTTAGACGTATTTATTTTAATCTAGTTCGTAGCAGGTTAGATTACGGCAGTTTCTTTTTCGATAATAGTTGCAAGACACATGTAAATAAATTAACTCTAATACAAAACCAATGTCTGAGAGTGATTGGTGGTTTCATAAAAAGTACTCCTATTCACGTAATGGAACATGAACTTTCTGTTCAACCTTTACATATACGTAGATATTACTTAGCCGGAAAGTTTTTGTTAAAATCCAAATCTTTCACAGAAAATGAATTAACTAAAATTCTGGATGATCTCTTGGATCAGGGTTCAAATGCTTACTGGAGACATAAAAGAAAACCTCTTTTGGTTACCAGCCACGAATACTTAGGGTCAAGTCCTGTCTTTGCGAGCAAGATAGCCGAAATGTATTCTTTAGACACATGGGCGAGCAGCATGGATTTACCTAAAATAGTGTATCCTAATATAAATATAATTAATAAGTCTAAAAAATCATATAACAAGCTTAACTTAAATGTAATATGTCAAAATTTCTTAATAAGCACTTATTCTCAGTGGCATGTTATATATACCGACGGTTCCATAGATAGTCAGGGTGTAGGGGCAGCATTCTATGATTCTCGTACAAATGATTTTATAAAATTAAAGATTAACTCCAAAATATCCATTATGAATGCAGAATTAATTGCAATTGCTGAAGCAGTTTCATATATAAAGTCATTGCATGAGGGTAATTTTTTAATTGTAACAGATTCAAAGAGTGCCCTTCAACATTTGTTACGATGTAATTCAAATTTCCGGGGTGTTCCTATCGCATATAATATTTTAGAAACAATTTTTCACTTGAGAGAACAAAACAAAACAGTAGTATTGCAGTGGGTTCCAGGTCATATTGGCTTGAGAGGAAACGAAATAGTCGACCGCTTAGCTAAAGAGGCTTCTGTTGATGGTATTAATTTTACATGTACACCTGTATACTCTGATTTGTTTTACTTAGTTAAAAAGAAATGTTGTATAATGTGGCAAGAGTACTTCAATGAAAGGTCCTTAAGTAAAGGAATTTGGTATAAAACCATTCAGCCCAATATAAGTCATATTTCCTGGATTGACACAGCTGATATGAACAGATCTGATATTATAATTGCATTAAGACTCCGTGCAGGACATATACCATTGAACGGATTCGGATATTTAATGGGCAAAGTAAGGTCACCCAACTGCGATGAGTGTGAAATTATTGAAGATGTGCACCACATTATGGCTGAATGCGTCCGGAATGAAGCTGAGAGATTTTTGTTTTTATCAACTCATGAGGTCAATCCCTATGATGTTGGTCTATACATAAGCATTCTTGCCAACCCGGTCTCACCGGAGGCCAGGATGGTATACAGAATGGTCCGGGCTGGAATGTCTCGAAGACATTAAACTAGCATAAAGACAAATGTCCAATTTTGTTTATATTTAATATTTAAGTATAAGTATCATGTGTAGTACTAGGCTTATTTAGCAACAATGAGGGTGGCATGATCACTGTAGATCAAACCCTCGTTAATATTTTTGAATAAAAAAAAAAAAAAAAAAAAGGATAAGGCAATCATTTTTCCGTTGGTACAGTTTGATAATCGATTTGATTGTGATAATGTGTAGTCACTTACTATAGACAGTTTTGGCATTGACTAGGGCGGCGCAGGTAAGGAGCTGACCTAATAACATGAAGAATTGTATATTACTAGCACTATATCAGTATATATGGAATGGGGTCAGTCCCATTATTAGTATAAGAAGAGGTTTTGATCCTGTAGTGGATCAATTCACAGACTTCAATCATTATTTGCAAGCGGCGGTAGCCTAATGGCTAAGGCGTCGGACTTGCGATCATGTGGTTGCTGGTTCGAAACCCACCCATTACCTTACCGACGTGATTACGCACGCATTTAGCTTGTTGACCCACATTGCTAGTAAGCTTTTATTTAAAAAAAAATATGTAAAAAGAAAAAGTACTTAATTATTTTTGTAATAACACAAAACACACAAGTACTTTTGTCATCATCGTCTTCCTGCAGCTTCATCAGGGATGAAGAAAAGAAAAGGTTTGTCGTCGACTCATCATTCTATCCCGTTTCCATCATATCCGACTTAACCTCTACCACGATTAGAATGCAACCTATGCAAAAATGTGCAATATGCAGGTGCATATATGACTATTATTGCCATCCTTTTCGTTTCCCTACATTTTTTGCAAATAAGAGCAGGAAAAATATAGTTTTACGAATTTCCATGATAAAAAAAAACGCAATTTTTTTTGCACACGGTGTGCAAACTACATTTACCGGGTTAAGGCTTAAGCGTCGGGGTTAGGCGCGAAATTCATTTTTTTCTTGGTTTTTCGCATTTTTTTCAGTTATTACACATTCTAGGTACATGAGAGTAGAAATTGCGACACTAACAATAACTTATTCACAAATAAGTATTAAAACTTTTGCTTAAAAATCGTTAGCATCGAAGATTTTGGTGTAAGATAGTGGATTCGGCCAGAAATTTCAATTTACACCTAAATTTCCTACGATAGCGATATTTATGCAAAGATTTTTGTACTCAATCGTGAAGAATCTATTGTTGATGTCGCATTTTTAACTGCCATGCACCTAGAATGTGTTACAGACGAATAATTTGGGAAAAACCAAGAAATAATTGTATTTCGCGCCCAACCCTGACGCATGAGCGTTAACACAATCCATTTATCTTTTCTCTCCCTCTACCCCTTCATCTGTGGACATATTCATAACTCTTTTAGTCATATCATATGCGTTTCACCTCTCCTTAAAATGCCCGTCGCATCACGCGTAACAACTCACGTGCTCATAGCAAGAAAAACTATTACACAGACACTTTTGCATTGTTAATAATAATAACAATAAATACTGGCCTCCCTGGCAGCAGGATTTGTCTTGTTCATACCACCAAAAATCTCACATTACTTCTTCCATAGTCTTGAATCTCGTTCGCCATAACCCCAACTTACCAAGGATACCTGCCTTCATCATTATTATGTATATTCTAAGAGTTCCAGAAGCCGCATATAGACAGACTTCCCAAGGTACCTGCAACAAAAAAAAACAATTATCTCCCTATGCCCTTACAGTCCACACAATCGTATAGCATTGTATAGCAACCAACAATTTATAGATCGGCGCTGGCGCACTATTTTTGTACTGCATGTAGGTCATAAGCGCAACGCATGCGCGTACGATTCGCATTCGTCTTTGTGACTTACCTGTACGGTTAAAATGGTGTAAAAATATGGTTTAACCTCAGATCAAATAAAAAGTTAAGATGTGACTTTGCGAACAAAGAAGTGAGGCCGGCTAAAACTACGCCTAGCCGTGTACACACGCAGACACGTATACCGAAACTACGCCTTATTTGGCAGTCGAGCTATCGAGCTATCGAAAGCTCGACTGACAAGATAAGGCGTAGTTAACTAATACATGTGTGCGTGTAATCACAGGCGTGATGGTATGTTATGTTATGTTAAAACACAGCTATCGTATAAATCCAGTCTCAATATTTCTGAAAAAGGTTCATTACAAGCTCCGCTTTCAACTAAAAGCTTAAAGATATACAAAAATATGCAGTAGAACCACTTAACATTAATTAACAGAAATTCCACTTAGGATCTTCAGCTTTGAAGGACGACTCGAAATCATTTAGTTAATTCGGATCACGAACTAGACTTAATTGTCCTTTTTAGGATTCCCTACCACAAATAACGACCATTTAGATCAGCTTATTTATTTTCAAAGTCGTTTTAAAACTGACTTCGAAAAAGTAAGAGGTTACCAATTCGTCTGTTGTTTCTGTCAATGGTTATAAACGTGTTTTTTGGTGGGTTAAGATGATATATTTTCCTGCCTCTTCGGTTTAATCTTTACAAGTACGGCTGCTGATCGTGGAATCTTCGGTACAATTCCGAGGTCAGGCCTGGTCAGGCACTGTTATTGGGTTTTTCAGTTTGAAAATTATAAATAGCAGCTCGGATACGGTTTAGGGATTTCCCTTTATAACACTGAACTAAAAATAGAGCTGTAAGTAGACATCATGTGAATATAATTTTTGTTAAGAATAGGAAGTCAAATTTGTTACAATATTAATAGTATTTACGTACAGACGGCAAAAGAGTTAGGTTGAGCCAGCTAACAAAATAAATCTGTACTTTAACAAAGGTTGTGTATACCTATCTATTTTGTCGAGTGGACCCATCACACATACCTCAGTACAGCACGAAGCCGTCAGGGAATACAAACGTATATTTTCTTATTAAAACGAAACGGTAATAAATCCAGACTTAGACATTGTTGTGGTAGGGCCACGCTGTTCGCAACATGAATGTGCCGGCTCGACCGGGGAAAGTACCACACTCTCGCAGAAGACCGACGTCTGAGTAGTAGCGTTTCGCTACTGCGCTTCGTTAGGTGAGCGAGAGGGTCGGCTGCCCAATTCCTCCCTCAATCCCCTTCCTTTCCCTTTTCTCCTTTCCATCCCTTTCCCTAAAAAGGCTCGGCAACGCATCTGCAACTCCTTTGGTTTTGCAGATGTCCATGGGCGACGATGACTACTTACCGTTTGCCGAGTTATCCCATAAAAAAAATATATGACTGGATTTTCTGCAGCAAACTTTGTGGTAGAGAATCTAATGGACGGTATTCAGTGAATATAATGGATCCCTAACATCTGTCCCCTCCCACGCGACCAGTGTTTTATGCCCAAACATTCCGCCACGTGGATCCGCCATATTTATGGAATAATAATTCTAGGCTGATAGAAGTATGTCAGTAGTTGAGAGAGATGAAGGTCATCCCTGATCAAGTGCAATGATAGCCTTGTGATATGACCATAGGACTGTCATGACAAAGGTCTCACCTTTGACATGGCTGTACTATGGTCATATACATATACGTGCATAGTTCAAATCCGAGGTACGCACCTCTGACTATTCGAAGTCATGTGCGTATTAATTATCACCGCGCTTAAACGGTGAAGGAAAACGTCGTGATGAACCCTGCATGCTTGAGAGATTTTCTCGATGGCATGTGAATCTGCCAACCTGCAGTAGGCTAGCGTGGTGGACTACAGCCTAATCCCTCGTACTGCAAGGAGACCCGTGCCCAGCAGTAGGACAATATATGGGTTGATGATGATGATGATGATGATGATGCAGTCATCCTTTGTTAAGGGTGCCTTTTTTATTGTAGGTACTAAGACTACAAGCATAAGAGCCGCTATGGTATGAGGCAAACATGCTATCAACACCATTGTTATCAATCACGCGTTGTTATCTCGAGACCTCCGTTATTTTTTCACTAGCTAAACGACTTCAAACGGTTCAGGTTCATGAGGGGATCGTTCGCCTACGGATCACAATAATGTTAGAGAACATTATTGCTTAGCAGCAGAATATTAGGCAATACGCGGTCTCTGCCATCAGCAATTTTAATGGATATTCAAAAGAAGAAAAAAGTTTACACAATATGACAGGCTAATGAAGCCTTTTCAGCGGGGCATTCTATTAAAATATTAAAAAAAAATAGAATTATTGTTAACCCCTCGTGATAGGCTAATATGCTTGTGTTACGAGAGGGTTCACGTCGGTAGTGCAATGGGTGGGTTTCGTACCGACAACCACATGATCGCAAGTCCGACGCCCTAGCCATTAGGCTACCACCGCTTCATTATTTGTCACCATGACACGACAATTTTTATATTGGCCCTAATCCCATAAGAGAATGGACATTGTTCTTTAATCTCCATTGAAGTTGAGGATATTACTCCCAAAAATCACAACGCAAACGATAGACCTGAAAATTCATTTACCAAAGACCAAACAATGGCGTTGTTGACTCACGGCCTCCATTCTCCGACACGTCAACGTCAATCAAACCGATCTCTGCATTTGACGTCGCGTCAACGCGGCGTCGCGACGTCGCGTCAGCGCTGATGGGTGCACCGAACAGTTGATTTTGGAACGTTTGCAAAGAGGCTTTGTTCTTGTAAGCACGGCTACACATCAGGCTATACAAAACCATTGTAATGGTTTTCCGCACAATTCAAGGCCAGCTTATACTGGTTTTGTATAGCTTGATGTGTAGCCGTGTGTACTTAATGAAAGTTATGATTTAATTAACTTGCTTTTGCCTGCGATTTCACTCGTGTCCCAATAGGTTTTACTTATTACAACTCGATTTCAAGGCCATGTATCAACATGAAAAATATACTCTAACATCTGCGTGAAGCGCATACTTACATAGAAACATAAACACAGGCAAGTAAATATTCAAAAGATTTTTTTTGGTCTTATATTATTTTAATTCAATTCAATTCTTTATTTGCAAAATATGGGTTTACAAAAGATGTTAGGTACATGATACAAAATGTTTCACCACATTTAGCCTTAGAGCATGCATAAATTACAAAAGATCATTAAATAAATTACTATAATGACAAAGTAATACAAAAATTGACAATAAAAATAATGGGAAAAATGTCAATAAAGTAATGGATAAAGTTCACAAAGATTACATAATGGAATACGATAAAAATAAATTATAGTAAGTATCTACAGTTACATTCATTTTAAGGTCTGATCTTCTAAATATTCGCTAACGGAATAGTACGCTTTTTCAACAAGTAGACAATGTAACCTCTTTTTTAATACGGTTAAGTTGTCTACAACACGCAATTCGGATGGCATTTCATTATAAATTTTTGGACCCATGCAAATTTATGTTTTACTATGTACAGACGAGATTATATTTTATTAGGCATACTAGCATCACTGTCCGCCCTACAGACAATTTATGTCTCTCAAACAAAAATCCATAGAAAAAAGTAGGTTCTTTGATTCGGTCTTTCCTAAATATTTTTCAATTGTTAAGGAACATTATTAAAATTTTCTTTCCCCAAAAATCTTCTCCGGTTAAATGGTTCTTAAGCGCTGCGCTAACCAACAAACACGTGAAATCCCCGCGACACAGTAGTTTCAGCTACTTGAATTTCTACCTGTAGTATATAACGAAACCACACAGTCCTATAATGCTGACGTCACAAATCAATTGTGCTAGATATATCTAGAGGGTGACGGTAATCTGCAAAGGAGTCTCTGCTAAATACTTCCCTCCCACTCTCGCGGACACACGGGTGTAGAGAATGGCGAGCGGATGTCTTTCAGATCGGTGAAAGTCTAGTGATATGACCGTTGAATTGCCAAATCATTATGTCTAGTATAGGCAATAATAATAGTAAAGTGTACTTCGAATCATGTAGGTATTAATTTAATTATTACTCGCTTAAAATGGTGAAGGAAAACATCGCGAGGAAACCTGCATGCCTGAGAGATCTTCTCGATGTCGTGTGAAGTCTGCCAACCCACAGTAGGCTAGTGTGGTGGATTTATAGACTAGCCCCTCTCAGTAGGAGATCCGTGCCCAGCACTAGGACACTAAATTGGTGTCATGATGATGACATACAGAGCTTACATACACTCACGAGATGTAGTACCTACCGAACCCGCGCCCCGTAGCTTAAAGAATTTTGTTAGCTTGGAAACAAATGCGCA
Organism: Subacronicta megacephala; assembly: GCA_958496365.1. Classification (NCBI taxonomy): domain Eukaryota; kingdom Metazoa; phylum Arthropoda; class Insecta; order Lepidoptera; family Noctuidae; genus Subacronicta; species Subacronicta megacephala. Next base: position 9,203,837 of record OY292538.1, on the reverse strand, counting down.
TCTTCGTTAGTGTAAATTCTCTTGTGGATAAGATTTTTTTTTTAAAAGCAAGTAATAACAATTTTATAACGAACTCAAAAAAAATGCCGAATTGTCGCGCCGTTCTCGAGTGATGATCTTTGCAAATGCAAATTTATATTTAATATAGATAGATAAGTATTCACAATTTAATTAAAAGCCACTGATGTCATTCTCAAGGCTCCTTAGCTTCTTAAAGAAATGAGATAATTAATCTGTTGTCTTTTATGAGATAATTAATCTGTAGTGGTGTCGTATATCAGCTTCCTACGTCAGCGATGTAACATAATGACGTAATGTACTTGTTTACCTAATTCACTGAAAATCCCAGAACAACCTAGACTGTGTTACGAGTATCTATATTTTACGTACAATATTAATGTTTTTTTTTTAAATTGAAAGGTTTATTATACGCATAAACATATTAATTGTTTAATTCTTAAAGTTTTCCTGAAACTATATGTGTTTCATATTAAATTAATATTCTGTTAATCATTTCAATGAATATAACCAAGTTTTGAATATCTAGTATTTATTTAAACATTTAGCAGTTAGATAATGCATTTCACAGGTAGATACAGGATATAGAGGATTGCCGATATGCCATTTGGTAGGCCTTTATTAATTATAATATAATATTTAATTAAAAGCGTTGCCCATGGCTTCGCCTGCATAGGATCCCTGCTATTCTAATCGGGAATAATGAAGCATTCTTGTGGTGACTGCCTCCTACAGTCCTCATCCGTCTAGTGATCCTAAGTGCGACTGCTACGCTAGAGGTCATGAGTTCGATTTCCAGGTCGAGCAAAGTGTTATTGGGTTTTTCTATGAAATTTTCAGTAACAGCTCCGAGTTCGGATATGCGGCAATAGGCTCGCTCCCTATTACATGCTACCTTAAACATACCGGCGAACTCTGCCTTACCCTTCGGGGAATACAGGCGTGATGATATATGTTTATATTGTTTATGTCTTGTGGAGAAACAAGTAACGAAAAAAAAATACATTTATTAAAATCGATTCGAATCGATTACGAATGGACAGAACACTCAAAATATAAACCTATCTTTGTCTTTTTGATGGCATTAAAGTAAAGAAAGACAGAAATAATACACTGTCACTTAGCAAAAATTACTTAGGAACTTTATATTTATTTGTCTATCCTTCAATGCTGTGTGTCATGTTATCATGTATCTACGTCACGCGCACATCTTTGATGAAACAGCACTTTAAGAGCTGGAGCGATGTCCTGATGATACTGTGCTATTAATATTAGATTAGGGAATGAGGTGAAATGAGGAGTGAGAAGATCCTTGGCCCAAAAAGGGGATCCCCTAATCAGCGCTTGTTGTCGGAAAGTTGATCAAATTATAGGATATACGACCGATATGATAAGGACATCGGACTGCCAAGTCTTAGCTCTCAAGTTCGTCTCTAAGTCACGCATCTCTGACTGACGTAATCCTGTGAGTATTCATCATCATCATCATCATCATCCACAGCCTGACTTCATCCACTGCTGGGTAAACGCCTCCCTAAGTTTGTGCCACCCACTACGGTCCCGTGATACAACCTGCAGTAGGCTAGCATAAAAGACTTATACCCTAACCCATCTCACTCTGAGAGGACCCACGCCCAGCAGTGGGACAATATATGGGTTGATGATAATGAATTAATGTAAAAAAGGGGGAACCTAACAGATCCAATAACAGGCATAGATACAACTCACTCACACCTCTGCCTATCCCTTCGGGGTAATACAGGCGTTAAAGCACGTTTATTTTATGTATGTACCTATACTACAATACCAATACTTATTTTGCTTTGTTTCAGGGGACCAACAATACATCCACCAAATAGAAAAACATCGTTAATTCCGAAAACTTTGCAAACACCTTCTAAATTCTTGTAAAATATAGTGATGTGTCAATAGTGTTGTTGTGTGGTAAAAAACATCGCATGGAATTACAGTGCTTCAGTTCGAGTCTCCGGTTAAGCAAACAGAAGAATAGGTGAGATGTTTTTTTAAGTATTTAGTAAGTTATTAGAGATAAGAAACCGCAAGTCCAGTTTTAATAGTAGATAATTATCCCGTCCTTAATTATCAAAAGATGGCATAAAATAAATATAAGTTGAACTCGTATTTATTAATAAAAAAATATATCTCACACTTACTCTAACATTTATTTTATCTTACTCTTATCGTTTTCTTTACGGCGCAAATGTGACGTATACATATAGTTGTCTATGTGGCATCTATGTAGCGTATATTTGGCGTCTATAGCGCGTCTGTCTATGTGGCGTCTATGTGACATCTCTGTGCCGTCTATGCAGTCTATAGCGCGCCTGACTATGTGGCGTCTATGCAGCGTCTATAGCGCGTCTATCTATGTGGCGTCTACGTCACATCTATATGCCGTCTATGCAACGTCTATAGCGCGTCTGTCTATGTGGCGTCTACGTCACATCTATGTGACGTCTATGCGGCATCTATGTGGCGTCTATGTAGCGTATATTTGGCGTCTTAAGCGCGTCTTTCTATGTGGCGTCTATGTGACATCTCTGTGCCGTCTATGCAGTCTATAGCGCGCCTGACTATGTGGCGTCTATGTTACGTCTATGCAGCGTCTATAGCGCGTCTGTCTATGTGGCGTCTATGTCACATCTATATGCCGTCTATGCAACGTCTATAGCGCGTCTGTCTATGTGGCGTCTACGTCACATCTATGTGCCGTCCATGCAGCGTCTACAGCGCGTTTGCCTATGTGGCGTCTGTGTCACATCTATATGCCGTCTATGCAGCATCTATAGCGCGTCTGTCTATGTGGCGTCTATGTCACATCTATATGCCGTCTATTCAGGGTCTATCGCGCGTATGTCTATGTGGCATCTAAAGTGCATCTACTCTGCGTACCGCTCAAATGTCTGGACTGGACAAACCCCCATACAGATCTAACTCTAACTTAATTTATGGCAAAAAATGTCCTAAATCATCTAGCTGAAAAAATCATGATGCTAAAAACAATAATGTTATTACAACTACGAGTATATTTGGCTACAGAATATCCAGTAATGTGACTGTACCCACCCAGATACATTGCATCAGCAACCACCTGGCAAACATACCCAAAGTTTAATTACGAATAATTTAGTTACGACAAACGGCGTTAGTTAGCTCAATGGAGCATAAACTAGTCGACATGCGATAGCCAAAGTATTAACAGTTCAGCAATTAACACGCGTTCACACTGCTATAGTTTACATTTTACGATATGAGCTCGTGTTTAAATACTAACCACTGTTTACAAGAGAACAAAGCATTGCTATATATTTTAGTTTAGAGGATCTACAATGTAGGTAATGTATGTATCATTCATTCATTCGCGAGCCAATAGTCAGTCAGACCCGTTAGTCGTCTTAAACATTGTAACGTTGGAACTACAGATAAAATTTTAAACAATTTAGTATACTTTGGAGTCTAAATTTCAAACGCATTTTTTACGTTAAACTTTTGGAACACCCACCCAATTACAGAAGGTAATAAATAAAAAACAAAAATGACTTAAAAGCCTATGTTACCAAATAAATTAATAACATGAAGCAAATATAATTGTTTATAGGGGGAGGCCTTCGTTCAGCAGTGGACTTCATTCGGCTGAAGTTTTTTTAACTGTTGCCTAAAAGACTACACAAGTTGTCACTTATGTAGGTGCCTATTAATATAAATACATACCATCACGCCTGTATTCCCCGAAGGGTTAGGCAGAGGTGTACTTAATGTACACCCACATTTCGCCGGTATGTTTAGGGCCCATGTAATAGGTGGCGAGCCTATTGCCATTCACCGGGCACAAAGAATTTCATAGACAAACCCAATGACACTTTGCTCGACCTGGGGATCGAACCCAAGACCTCTAGCGTAGCAGTCGCGATTGGGACCACTAGACTAACGAGACAGTCAAATTTAAAAACAAATAACCACCATCAGAGCTTCAATAAATTTGTTTATTATGGAAACTTTCGGGCACGGCAATGTAGGAAATATTATATGGGACTTATAATAACTGGCGATCTGTGGTGTACATCAGTACACCTAAGCCGAAGTTAAGGATAAAGCGTCGGGGTTGGGTGCGAAATTCAAATTGCAAATTTTTCGGCTATAACCTGCTATAACCTACACATATTATTGGAGTCGCAATTTGTACTGCGACATCAATAATATCTTATTCATAATTGAGTATTAAAACTTTTACTTAAAAATCATTATCGTCGAAGATTTTTGTGTTAAATAGTGGATTCAGTAAAAAAATAAAATTTACACCTAAATCTCCAACGATAGCAATTTTAATTAAAATTTGAATTTAGCACCCAACCCCAACGCTTTTAGGACACTCCTTGATTCGTCAAATTAAAATCAAGTAATTCACTGGTAGATTACCCAAACACTTTTTGCCCGATTAGCAGGGCAAATTGCGTATAATGTCACTGATCTGTGGAAGGAGGGGGGAGGGAACTTTCAAACAATATAATTGAGAGGTGGCCGGTCAAATAAATGCTTTGAAGTCGGGTTAACGCATCATTTGGTGAGTGTTACGCGTGTGTTTAAACGCGGCACTTTGGGAACAATTTTAGGGAAATGTTGGTGGGTCCCATCAGATTAGGCCTGTGTTTTTTATTGTCTTAGAGTATAGCAGTACTGACTGCCTCGTTAGTCTAGTGATCTCAAAAACGACTGCTAGGCTAGAGGTCCTGGTTTCAATTCCCAGGCAATCCCAAGTCGAGCAGTGTTATTGAGTTTTTCTATGAAATTCGTAGCAGCTCAGTCTGGATTTGTGGCCGGTTAACGGCAATAGGCCGCGAACCTATTGCTATTAACCGGGATCAAATTCAAACGCCGAACTGATACTGATAATTCTGTAGAAAGACCCAAAAACACGTTGCTCGATCTGGGATTCGAAACCATGACTTCTTACGTAGTAGTCGTGTTTAGGACTACTAAACTAATGAGCCAGTCCAAAAAAAAGATGATCTTTGCATTACCGCAAAATTTTCCGCTTATAAAAAGTAATACGCTGGGAGATTAGATAGATTGATGAACACCTAATGACGTAATTAGGAAGTGACGTCGACGAGGAATGAATAGAGTATGTACTTATATATATTATGATACAAAGATCCTACAAAGATATAGTTAGTTAGTTAAGTATATAGTCAGTTATATATAATTGTATCTATACAGTACTTTTACAGTACATAAATGTAACTTATATGTATTGTAAATCTCGTATATCCAATAAGATAATTATTCTCTGGACTTTAAAATAGACTATGATTCTCTGAGTTTGTTTCGGTGTTTCTTCTCAAAGGATAGCCAGATAGGAAATGCCAGTAGATAGTTATGAGAATAGGTCGTAAAGTATTTTACACCCTCGTACCCTATTATTTTTAATCGCAATTTTAGTATGACAGAACAGAACAGTTTCCCGGGTCAGCTAGTAAGTAATTGATATAAATGAAAACACACATGAAAGACCGTCAACTCCCAGCTGAAACTTCCGCTATAACTGTCCGCGATTTATTTATATTGTTACGATTTTACACTCAGGAAATTGATTGGTAAACACCAACGCTCGCTATATATAAATATATATACGATCCCATGGAATATGAACATACTAACAAAGATTTTTTTCTGAATATTTTACGAGGGTAAATACATTACCATTATTCTAAATTTAAAAAAATAACATCAAAATATATTCCTCCACGCTGTCAAACAATAAAATCCTATTGTCTATGGAAAACAAACAGGGCTTCGCGCCCGCTTTGTAAATTATTACTCACAATGCCATATTCGCGTGACGTCCCACATAAAAACTCTTTAATTACTTACATGTTAATTAAACGCTCGTAAAACAAAAAATACAAAAGTGACAAGCTATGTAAATTGCCCGTTTAATGAAATAAATTAAACCATAAATAATTAAAACGAAATGTTTGACGCAAGATGGCGTCGTTTCTCGCGCGAAATTGACGTTTGCAATCTGTCAACAATTTTATTGGGCTGCGAAATTCCATTCTGCCAATGATTTTAATTTATTTTATGTTGTTTAACCTCACGATTGAAATAGTATCATCACTATTCACTGTATATCTATGCTTTTAAATATTTTTACAGAAGTGTGTTAAAAACCTACTAAACATACTAAGTACTACACTTATAATAGTATGTTTTTTCACGCTTCTATTACTCGAAGGGTTAACTACTTAGCCCTTATTTTATGTAGTAAAAGTATCTTACAGATTTTTATTTTTACAGTCTTGTTATTTTTAAATCGCTTGTTACGATAACAAGGAATTCTTCACAACATGCGACCTCTTTCTTATTAAGTTTTATATTGACATGACATGACATGACATGACAGGTCATGTCATAGCAGTTGATGACGTTTCGCTTCCGGAAATACACTTGCTGACTTGCACCAACATGAAACTAAAAAAACCACTTGTATACGCCTCTGCTCTATCAGGCATGATGTAGGCCTAAATATATTATGTTTTTATGCACAGTTAACAAAACAGTTTTAACAAAGATTTTTTTTAAATATATCACGCAATATGTGTCAAAACGCAGGTGTTTTAGCTCCCCACACATCAAATTGTTTGGAAGCGGGTGGTAGCTTACTGACTAGGGTGTCGGACTTGCGATCATGTGGTTACTGGTTTGAAACCCACCCATTGCCCTAACGACGTGAGCCTACTCTAAATACGAGCAATTACCTTAGTACGAGGGGTTGACAAGAATACTAGTAATGTGCGACCCACATTCCTATTTCACGCGACACTTCCAAAAATGCATAATTTCAGCCCCAAACAATAGTATAAGCAATTAAATATGAATGTAGCATGTGACATGAGCGGTGAAGCGGAAAGCTGTTAAAATATGTGACGGGGAATGCAAGCACTTAAGTTATAAGCGGTGGCGGAAGCGGAATTAAACTATGACTAAGTCCTCCGCTAAATAATTGCACATCGACTCCTGGAAAGAGACAACAACTCAGCCGCGACGTCGTAGATTGTTATCTCTATCACACGAAGCAAGAACCAGCGTGTGACAGAGATAACGCTCGGTGAGCGGTTGTCTCTTTCCAGAAGTGGATGTGCAATATTTTTTATCGCTGAGTATTGTATTTACTTTAATAAAATGATAACCAAGCATTTGGGCTACCTGATGGTTAGCGGCCACCGTAGCCTATAGATGCTAGCAACATCAGTAGTATCTTGAGACCTTAATTCATCATCATCATCATCAACCCATTACATCACCTCACTGCTGTCTTCTCTCAGAACGAAGGGATTAGTCTATAGTCCAATGCGCAGTGATAGCCTATGCCCATTGTACTGCCAAGTCAAAGGTCTCGAGATTACCTCTGTCTTTTCGAAATAAAATGCGTATTAATAATTAATTATCACGCGCTCAAAAAGTGAAGGAAAACATCATGAAGGAACTTGCATGTCTGAGAGATTTTCTTGACGGTGTGTGAAGTCTGCGAACCGGCAAGAGGCTAGCGTGGTGGACTAGAGACGTTAGTTATTAAGTTGCATTCGCTCAGTAGTTTACCTCTATAGAAGTCATCAACGTGCATGCGCCTGTATTGAAACTCTCTGTAAAACGAACTGTCGAGTTCACGTTCAAGAAAGTTAATATGTTGTAGCATAACCCGAGTAGTGAAGCGCGAATTCTGCGAATGCGTGAGACGAACGTGTAGATATTTACGGTTGGTTCAATATACAGGCAGGCAGCGGGTGTAGGTTAAAATACCTCGCGTTATGTTTAAAATAATTATTTGTTTATTTTATCACTCATTATTTAGACAGTTTTTAAAAGTATTTTGCAAGAGGTAATTTTTTTTTATTGACATTCAGAAAGCATACATATTAAGCAATAATTTCAACAGTTTGGAATGATTTTGTCTAGTAATCCTAATCGCAACGGCTATGCTAAAGGCTGAGCTAAGTGTAATTGAGTTTCTGTATGAAATTCTCTTTTATATATACTTCTTATTACATTAAAAGATGTTTACTCAATATATTATTATTGCAAAAATACAAACACTACTTGCACAACAACTTTCCAGTAGAACTGTATTCTTTTGTTATAATTGTTTGGCTTCCTTGTGTAAGCCGTCCTAATAAGTAAGTTTTTATTTATTTCAACAGTTTTCTTTTTAATTTACGCAACCCTTTCAAAAACTTCATGAAAGCACGTCGGGTGTAGTTTACAGGTTTCGCCACAAATTTTCCTTCACTGTGTATTGTTGAGTTTACGCTTAATTTTGCGAAAGAGAAGGTAGAATAAAGCGTACATAGGTACGTGTAACACAGAGGCTGAACGAACTTTTTCTATTTCACGACTCTTCGATTCCCGCGTGGAACAAAATATGTTTGTATGGCCTAGAGAGGCCGCACTATGACATGTTAATGCGATCTCTTGGTTGCAAGAGAGGCACTATTTAGCCTCTAGAGTAGTATTCTGCTCTATCTCTCATAACCAAAAAATGATTACGTTAATACGTGGTAGTATCGCCTCAGGTAGTTGCTCACGATCAAGTGCTTTTGGCTATGATATTTCTGTGAAGCAACATGTTTTTTCAACAAAAAAATATTTCAGCGATGCTTCAGCTTGCAAGACGATGCGGAACACGTTAAATATTTAGAGCGGAAGCTCGTGCCTGTGAGTATTATATAACGATTGTGTGAGTCACAAGCGGTAGCGGGCAAGCTATTTCCTGCAAAATATGAGATGTTTGTCATATATTTTAGTCTCCTGTTTTTTGTTAAGCCCTCCCAGGTAGGTATTTTTTTCTCACACCCATTTCATATTTTTCTAGCAATAAATATAATAAACTATATGATGCTTCTGGGCAGAACCACTTACGTCATAAACATTATATCTATTTTGTCTATGATTACGTAAGAATTAGCAAAATAATATTGTTAGTTTCTTGGCAAATACCATTCAAAGAAGTCATGCCAGAGCATTCAGTCTTACCAGCAGAACTGCCTTAAATAACAGTTATTTTACGCAAATTCAATCGCTTCCCCAAGAACTTTTTTGAGAAAAAATAACTTATCTCCTTCTTCAGAGTACAATTTATATCTTTTTCAAATTTTATCGATACCTGTTCTGCGAAAAAACTTGTCTCTTTCTTGTGGATACAATTTATCTTACTGACAAATTTTGAAACCTGTTCTGCAGTTGACGCGTGAAAAGATAACTGACAGAGTGACTTTTGCCAATTATAATATTCTTGCTATGATATAGATTCACACATTATTGTGGGAAAGGGACAGAGCATCCTCTCTCAATCCCCACCAAAAACTATAAACGTGTAAATCTTAGAACTTTATTAGAACTTAGTCGTTTGACGCGACCGAGCGGTAAGTCTCGCTACTTACTGAGTAATCTGTTTTCCCGCTACCGCTTATGACTAACACCACAACTGAATCACACCAGTACCGCGTTCCCCGAATTGTGGAATGACTCGCAAATGACTCAAAGAAACAATGCAGCAATATTCTCAATGAACTTTATTTTTGTAAACATTATTTTTTAATGGCCAATCTTAAACTGTTTTACTGCATACAGTGTAATTAAGACTGTTTCGTGAGCCAGAAAAACTGAATGAGTCAATGTTTAGTTTAATAAACTTTACATTGATGAAATAGTTGCGAAATGAGTTTGTAAATATCACGCTTGTATTTCTGCATGGGGTAAGCAGATGCATTAACACACTAATAGTTTGCTGGCAAATTTATTTAACTAATTGATATGGTCTAAACGTAACATCGTCCCACCCACACGCAAAATACGCGCTTAGTCGTGGAGTTGCGGAAATAAGCCCGCCATACCAATACCAAAAATAAAAATTGATATGGTCTATTCTATATCTAACACTTTGCATGATCTGGAAATTGAACTCCAGGCCTAACGCTCAACATGCGCTTCAACCACTGAATAGACCAATCAGTAAAATCAGATTGATGTAAAGATCTAGAAACCTAGCTTCCTCTTTCTTTATACTTCTTCTAACAAAACATACATATATACATAATCAGCCCACTATTGGCACAAGGCCTCCTCTCGGTGAGAGGGAGTGGCGTGGAGAGTTCTAACAAAAACAAGCGATAAAAAACGTAACGGTTAACCAGTTTATCCTTACAATAGTAATATGTAATTAATTATCACGCGCTTAAAACGATGAAGAAGAAATATCGCGAAGAAACCTGCATGCCTGAAAGATTTTCTTGACTGCATGTCAAGTCTGCCAACCCGCAGTAGGCTAGTGCGGTGGACTAATCCCTCACGTTCCGAAAGGAGACCCGTGCCCAGCAGTGGGATAATGATTGATGATAATGATGATGATGTCACTAATATGGAACATATGATTGAAAAAAGTTGAGGAAGATGAGAACAACAATTGACGAAGAATATATCCCATGGCTTTTAATCACGGAAAATACCACGGAGCATACGAAATGTTAATGCGAAATAACTAATTTTAACACAAATTTCTTTAAAATATAACATACGTTCGTTTACAAATATAAAATAATCAAAACAGTTTTTTCTCCAGAATAGTAAACAGTATTAACCGTAATTCGTTCATCAAGAATTTCAATCAAACAATAAAAATAAATAGTTATGGATTTGAAGGGCGTTCGTAACATTAAAACGTAAATAATGAGACAGTGAACTCTAGTGTTGTTCCCATTGTCAAGAACGGTGTACGAATCCCGGAATATCGCTAGTAATGAAAAAAATACAGCCTGGTTTTTTGCCTTCCGACCGTCGGAGTTATAAAGAATGACTCATCGAGTCCCTTGGCTCCTACCGGACCGTAGAGCTAGGAAAGGCAAGTACAGTCGGTACAAGTCCGACACACCCCGCCGTTCTATGCATATTAACGAGGATATAAGCACACGCTAAAAAATAAAACATTCTCAATAACAGGAAACGAAATGTTGACAGTTATTATTTTACATTAAAAAGCCGTTCAGTTTATATAAATTCCCGAGAAAATTTAAATTAATTTCAATTTGTTGTATGATGACAGAACTGTCATCATTGAAATATTAACATGCAAATATTTTTGTGATTCATTATTGCTACCAGATGTTAAATGTTTTAAGGTAACCTACTTTTTATTTCTGACGGTAAAAGACACAGTGACTGAGTTATTCGGTTTCTGCGTTAAGTTGGGATCGAATCTGCATAATGCAAATTTTGTTTTTGTATGTGAAAGTTTGTGTTTGAAAACGCACTGACGAGCACATGATAGGGAATAAAATCTTAGAGGTGAACGTAAAAAATAAACAAGCTGTGAAAACATGAAAATTATGGCGTTATCATAATTTATGCAAAGGAAGTACTATTTCAATCAACATCATGACATTGAAATGTCACTCTAAATATAGTGTCGGCGGCAAAATCTATCATGCAGACAATTTTATCTAAAAATCTATAAATATGTGACAGTAACTGATTACTATTTCAATGTCAAGGATTCTAAACAAAACATTTTATATTTATACTAATATTATAAACAGGAAAGATGGTGTTTGTTTTTAATCGATAAACTTTGATACTATGAAACCGATTTTAATAATTCACATTATTCCAGATTTACATAGGTACGCTATTTATTATCCTGCGGGATAACTGGGATTCCATACTTCCGAATCCACGAGCACTTCTCTAGTTGTTTATATCTTAATGAAAAAAAACTACCGAGCATACGAAATGTGAAATAACTAAATATTTCAACGAAATAAAATAATAACAGATTTCTTAAAAATATTACGCACGTTCGTTTAGTAAAAGAAACAGTATTGATTAATCGTTTACATTAAACGTAATATTAATCAAAACAGTTTTTTCTCGATATTTGGGATCTGATGCTTTAGTTATTCATAAAAATATGACTTCGATGACTGTATATTATTATTTACTTATATTTTGTTCTTCTGTCGAACATGCTGAGATCTGGATTTCATCTGGGTGTCAAGGATCAAAATATGACAGATGACAGATCAAAATATTGGCAGCTCAACATGATATTCAAGTCATAGTCATGAAATCAGATATTTTTATTTGTAGGTCTTAGGTAAATTAGGTTGTTATTGTATAAAATATGGACGCTACGTCTAGCCGGTAGTAGAATACAAATATTGAAATAATTCAGTCTCTACTCAGAAAGCTTAGCTTACTCTTACATATTGTTTGATCCGTGTGGTTTTTATTTAGCCATGATTCATATAATAATCATGTTATTAATAACATTTCGGGAATATTGAAATTCCCGGGAAATCCAAACCATAACCACAATCAACATTAAAACAATCGATTCCCACATCACATAAATCCCGGTATTGGGGTTACACAAGTGAAAGCACTATGTAACATCTGTTCGCTGGTAGGACCACCAACAGTTCACGTTTCCTAGGATTTTCTTTTATTTATATAGTTGGCAGTACATGTCATAATTTTCTTAGAATTATTATAGTTTGACTGACAATTTAATGGTAGCAGGTTGCTAGAATTAGTTAATTATTAGAATTTGTGTCTAGAATTTAGAAAAGGTATATTGAATAACACTTATAAAGTGTAATTGGTATTTTCATTTTGATAAACAATATCAACAACCAAAAGAAAATTATACCTAAAGTTTAAGAATATTCGTATATTCTAGACAATGTCACAGTCATCTTCATTATCGATAACGAAGTTAGATATCCAAAATGTATGAATTTGACACAAATTCATCACGTGACATATCGAAAGGTTAATGCCAATTCCAAACATTTCAGATTTATCTAACTTCGTTGTCGATATGGAAATGTAACATTGTCCTCAAGGTCTAAGATGGAACCAAAAAATTTAAGTAATTACACAGAAAGCTCGAAAAACATAAAAAAAAACCCAACATAAAGAATGTCGTTTTAGCCCTTGTCCCGAATTTAACTCTTAAAGATGTGGAACCTAACTCCTTGACCTTAAAATGCTCAAAATATGAATTTCACTGAAGTGTACGACTTATAATCGTTGAAACTCGCCGCATTTTTATGAAATGCCGGCTACAGACTATCCAAGTCATGATATTTCATTGATGTTTGAGAAACAGGAAATTGTTATAGGAGGACAAATCACTTCTTTCCCTTGTTAAAATTAAATCAAAGAGGTACGTAAATAGTCGACCTTCGTTGTAGAAAACATGTGGGATGTTTTTATTTTGTTGCCTGACTATGTAAAAGCAAATGCGCGGTAATGCAAAAGCGGCGGTAGCCTAGTGGCTAGGGCGTCGGACTTGCGATCATGTGGTTGCCGGTTCGGAACTCACCCAATGCACTACCGCCTTGAACCCACTTGAACACACAAGCATTTAGCTTAGTACGAGGAGTTAACAAGATTACTAGTAATGGGCGACCTAGATTAAGCTTTAAAAAAAAAAATAGCTTTTGGGAGGCCCAGGCGGGGATGGCGGGACGAACTGGACTCCTATTTAAGAGATTAGGCCGTAAAAGCTTTAAACCATGAGGAATGGAAGGAAGGTAGGGAGGCCTTTGCCCAGCAGTGGGATCAACCGGGCTGACAAAAAAAAGCTTTTCGTGAAAGCAGCTGACGGCACATTCGGCACAATCGCTTTCTTCTTCATCTCTCTAGTCTCTTACTGACCGTGTTGACATCGATTTCCTATCCACCTAAAATCCCTAGATGCGGCTGAATATCAGTATTATACTGGCAATAAACTTCCTTAACTTCATAATCTACCGATTTCTGTCTCTGCATCACCCTAAGGTCGACTGTTAGAGAATGCCTAAGGCATTAAGTCCGCCTCTGTACTCTGTGTGCATAAAGTATATAAATAAATAAATAAATAATTATCATCATCATCATAATTATCAGCCTTTCGCTGTCCACTGCTAAACCTGTAGGCCTCCCCCAAGAAGCGCCAACCATCCCGGTGTCTGGCAGCTCGCAACCATCCGCTGCCAGCGGATTATCGTATCGTATTATCCTTAACTTAAGCTCAGGATAATACAGTTATCCTGAGGATAAACTGGTTGTCAGGCTTTTCTGGCTTCTGACCACCTAAATAACAATTAAAATCTATCCTTAATAAATAAATTCACCGTTTAAGTTAAGTTTTATTAATACGCACAAGATTTCGAAAAGTCAGAGGTGCGTTACTTGGATTCGAACTCGAGACCTTTGACTTAGCAGTGCAATGCTCATATCACTAGGCAATGCACATGAAGTCTCTAGAATGATCCATCAATAATATGACCAACCCATCCATAATATGACCGCAACAACCGCAACTCAACCTTGCAAATCGATTGACCAGCATAGCATTATTATATAATAATAAATAAGCTTTATTTCTTTCTCCATATCTTACAATTCAAATGTAGCATAGCATTATTACTTAGCCACAATAATTCTACTCTCTATTTATAGTTAGGTTGTGTATACTAACAAATATATAGTGATTTTCATAACGTATGGTGTGACAATATTTATCACACTAGCTGTCTATCCTATCCATCAACACCCGCAATATTACGACAGGTGTTAGTTTAGGTGTAACAATTAAAACAATTTGTTGTCACATTTTATGACTTACAGCTAAGTACTTATAATACTTATTCATTTACATCGAATTTCTACGAGGAAGACTTCACTTCCAATCTGTAATACATATGAGAAATGTGACATGAACTGTATGTGAATGAACTTGAACTGTGTAATGGACACATTAATAAATAGTTCCTGAGAGAGTTACTGAGTTCAGTTTTTTCTATAAAATTCTCAGTAAACGTTAAAACTCTCAGAGTATGTTTGAGTCTGTTTAAATGGGACCGAAAAACACCAGCAAAATTAGGGTGTACGTTAGTACACCTCTGCTTAAAGCGTGACCATGGGAAATAGGAATTCATCTTATAATATATAAAATTCTCGTGTCACAATGTTAGTTACCATACTCCTCCGAAACGGCTTGACTGATTTTTATGAAATTTTATATACATATTTAGTAGGTCTGAGAATCGGCTACTATCTATTTTTCATACCCTTAAGTGAACGTATACTCCACGCGGGCGAAGCCGCGGTCGGACAGCCTATTTATACTTATATAAATAGTGAACCCGGCATTGTCCTGTCCGAACTCAATCACAGCGCCACCTACCGGGTCCAATTTTCCATAATTTCTCACCGTTTAAACATTCCTTGGACTTCCACAAATATTTCATAACCAAAATTAGCCAAATGGGTACCTATCGTATAAGAACCTTCTACAAAGTATAAGAAAACTTAAAAAAAAGATGAATGAAATCGTTATGGTCGTTGTCAAATTATGGTGTGACCAAGGGAAAATTGAGATTAATTTTTATATCGCTAGATAGGCATGTATAGATTATCGTAACAAATGAATAACCAGTACATCACTAATGAGCTCGGCAGGTGTTCCCGATGTATTTTTAGAGGAATGACTGAAAGTATTCCGATTGAGTCATGCGCGTGCATTCGCCAGTGGTCACTAACCACAACATTCTGTTGTCAGCCGCGTGCGCAACGAATCAACCACGTATAACAAAGCATTCGAAATATTCGATAATTTTAGAGTACAAAATTGACCCTAAGTACGATATCTTTTCCGAAAAAAAGCAAGCCAAACCTACATTGAAAACTCGCATAATATCTAGTAACATTACTAGTAATTAGACATTAAAAAAGACCATGATTCCCGGAGGAAAGGCCAACGCCATCTAGTTTAAAAAAATAAAACTTTGATTTGTAAAAGAATCTATTTACAGAAGTAAATATAATTTATCATTTAACGTTAATTATGTTTGAGGCTTACCGAGGAACTAAATTATATTATGTTGTAAATATCAAGAATATCCTCCATAACATCTCATCTCATGCATATAACAATATTTGAAGTATCATGTGACGTCATAATATATGAGGGAATGCGCGCGTCGATAATAAATTCCCTGAAGTACCGCATAAAGGTGCTGACACACCAGTGTTACAGAGATACGGTTTCGTTTTGTTAAAGGGGATCATTTTTTCTTAGTTTTTCGCAAATTGTTTGTGTATGTGATAATTCAACACGGCAAAACATTCAAGTTTTATGGCAGTAGAAATTGCGACATCAACTAAGTACACACGGCTACACATCAAGCTATACAAAACCAGTTTAGACTGAACTCCCATTGTAAAGGTTTTCCGGACAATTCAAGGCCAGCCTATACTAGGTTTGTATAGCTTGATGTGTAGCCGTGCGTGCTCATATATATTCACAATTATTAACTAAGTACTAAAATTCTTGCTAAAAAACAAAAGAAAAATTCCAACTTGGTCATTAATTACGGAGTTCTGAGGTAACAAACAAAAAAACAACACTGCTCCTTTTTTGAAGTCGGTTAGAGACAAAGATAGGCAGAGTAAACTTTTCCATTTATAATATAAGTATTGACTAATGGATTGAGATTACAGAACTTTGCAGTTGAATTCATCGTATTCTTTATTTTGTACCTTGGGCGTGTATTATACCAAAATGACAAGCAAACCACTTTGGTTCTAATCTAACCTACAATAAAAAAATCGTTACAATAAGGTACAGTTCGTTCGAAATAACTGTGAGCATCTGAAGTTGTCCGCAACTGACACTTAAATACAAACAAATTCTGTTACAAATTTGAATTTATCTGGTAGATAGTGCTTATCCGGAGGTGGTGAAACAGGCCCTTAATTAAGTGGTCTTACCTGCGTCATTCCAGTTATTTCGAAATAATCTTATTATTGATGGACACTAAGTTAACGTCATGTGACCGTACCCTAACTTCTTGTAATAAGAGAGATTGTCCTAAAGGGAAAAATTGTCGCAAGGAAGATACATCAAGGGACGTGCCTGTATGTTATTATTTAATTTAGCCAAACCATAATCTTCTTTCTTCCTAACATAAACATACCATCACGCCTCCACATCCCAATCTCTGGGCAATACTGATATCAGAATAGTTTATCAGGCTATTCTAGTTTTTGACTGCCTCATTAGTCCCAAGAGCGACTGCTACGCTAGAGGTCCTGGGTTCGATCTCCACGTCAAGCAAAGTGTTATTGGGTTTTGCTATGAAATTCTCAGTAGCAGCTCGGATTCTGGATTTGTGCCTGGTAAATGGCAATGGGCTTACCCCCCTTATAGGACCTAAACATATCGGCGAAAAGTGGGTATTAGTACACCTCTGCTTAACCCTTCGGGGAATACAGGCGTGATGGTATGTTTAGTTTTTAATGACTAACAATTGTCATAGGCGTCCGTAGGTATGTGTTCGTATGACAACTGGGACCAACGGATTTGCTCTCCGAAGCACGTAATGTAGGCGTGATGGTATGTTAAGTTGCGTTTTTCTTTAATTGTCTCAAAACGGGTGCTGTCCAAGGCACGGAGAAGCTTCGAAATGCTAAGAATGGTCACCCATTTATGAATTGACTGCGAAAGTTCAATCTTTTAGATTTGTGGAGAGGCGAGGTGTCTTGCCCCCTCCAACCAAATGGACGATCCTCCGTCGAGGCTGATGGTTTTGCCTGGCGAGCCGCAGCCAAACGGATTGATATCGGGCGATATATGCTGGTCGCGCGGTTAATCTTACTTGCGCAATCAAGAATTTGTGTCGACGTAGATTCATGTCACTACAGATCTATTGACCAGCTTCATCATAATACTATGGCCGTGTCATAAAACCAGCGCTGTGGCATATTGTTTTTTTTTATAGTGTCACAGCATTATGCCTTTTTTGGCCTCACCGATCACAAAATGTTCAGGTACAATTAAGAACAGTAAAAGCAACCGTGATTGATTGTACCTGATAATTTTATATTGTAAATCTGTATACGAGTCCAAAATAAAATATTTCTTAGCTAGCTTAGTTAGCTTAGTTATACCTTAGCGAAAAGTCACTTCTCTTCTCAAAGGTTTCCTGTCATGTCTAAAACGTATGGTCCTTTGCAGGTCAAGATGAGCGTCGCAGAGGGCGGGGGGCCGGAGGAGCCAGCCCTCACAGCGCCGGCCACCACCCCCACCACTCCGCCCCCCACCGGAATAGGGCCCGATGGCACCGGGCAACTCATGCAGGTACATTAAGGGAGTTAAATATCAACAGAGAGGGAATAGTAATGACTTTTCTTTGCAAAAATTAAATACTGATATATGAAACTTTTAAATAGAGAATTCTTAAAGTTGTGGCGTTTCCGAACGCAACTTATCACTATATAATTATACTAGCAACACTAAATAACCTGGCAACAAGTCGTTCGCTCCGCAACCACTCCTTTCACATTTTTCCCTTTTCCCGACATCCAAGCTTGATGGTCCAATAAAGATTACTAAAATATAGTCCAGTGGTTTCTTTAATCAAGACCCCAAACTGGTGACCCCGACGTGATACGACTCTCAAGGTCACCAGTTACAAAGTTTTCTCCGTTTAAAAATCTTCCAAAAGTAATAAAACAAATGTTTGTTTTACTTTTCTACATTTGAAAATAAACTGTTCTTCTACAGCCGGTGCCAGTCGCCCCCCGGAAGCCCCCCCGACGAGGCCCCAAAGTGTTGCAGGAGAGACCGAAGAGGGCGCTGTTCTGTCTCACCCTCAAGAACCCTATGAGGAAAGTGTGCATCGATATAGTAGAGTGGAAGTATCCTTTTAATAAAGAAACAAAATTGCAACATTACAACAATTACAAAATTATGATCCTACATTCCATTAACTATATGTGAAAAAGTTTGTATGTTTGTAAATGTTGCTTGCGCGATTCAGGATTCGTTTCAACGTAGTTCCGTGTACGCGCGCTAGATGTCGCTACATTACTCGATCATGCAAAAACTACTATAATTTGTATGAAATTCAGTACGACATAGATAGTTTATAACCTTTTTTGATCGTGTGTTAATCCTCATGGACTTGGACGGGGCGTGTCAGACTCCAACCAGAGTGGGTGTGTGTGTTTTTCGCCTCACCACTTTTTGCTGGGGCCACGGGAACGATCCTAGCTGAGGTAGTTTATAATCTGGACTAACGCATACCTATAATACTTTTTACTAAGATTGGATCTAGTTATGAAATTCACGCAGTCGTGAGTAGAAATTAGCTAGTTAATAATAAAGGAAGTGTGATGCTGATCATCCTATATACACATAACAATCTGGCAGACCACGCTAAATTGAATCATAAAATTAGTTTAACATATTACACAAAAGTTGATTTAATAGTTTCTACAACATCACGAATATTATAAAAAAAATGTTCTGTGAAAAGTTTACGCATACTCATAATATTGAGATATAAATATTTTTCATGATCGATTTATTTTAAATCGATATCGCTATGGATGCTGCTGGCGAGCTGCCAGCTAACACTGACCCAGGAAATGATGGAAATTGCCGTCTAAAATATGAATATTGCCGTTTCTTTTTCGCCGGTAGCAACTGTCATCCGGGAATTCTTACAATTCTTCATTGCTATCCGGATAGGTATCTTGTAAGAGGTGATACAAAGAGATGGACTGCCTCATTAGTCTAGTGGTCCTAAGCGCGACTGCTACGCTAGAGGTCTTGGGTCCGATCGAGCAGTGTTGTTGGGTTTTTCTATGAAATTCTCAGTAGCAGCTCGGAGTCTGCTTTTGTGCCCGGTTAATGGCAATAGGGTCGCCCCCTATTACATGGGACCTAAACATACCGGAGAAGTGTGTGTTTACATTAGTACACCTCTGCCTAACCCTTCGGGGAATACGGGCGTGATGGTATGTATGTATGCATGATGTACTGTTACGCCCACAATTCACTGGTATGTTTTGGCCACATTTAATAGGGCGTAACCGCGTAAGCTTTTACCGGTTACAAAGCCGGATTCCGAGCTGCTACTGAGAATCGACTCCAAAACCTCTAACTCAGCGGTCACGGTTACAAGCAAACAATATTAGTTCTCCCACATCACAGAATCTAAAAAGATTTTCTTTTAAGTTATTTTAGTGAAGGAAAAATACGACCGCAGGCAGGATTCGAACCTGCGTCTTCTGGTTAAGTACACCAGACGCTATGACCGCTAAGCCACCGCGACCCCGCGCTCGTATTTTTCCTTCACTAAAATAACTTAATAATCTTTGGATGGAAAATGCCTAAAAAAATACAAAAAGATAGATTTATCCTTTATTATTATCTGTATGTAAATCAATAGACAATTAATTATATATGTTAGTATACGTAATAAAAGTAAAATATTGCACGATACTATATATTGCTCACTGTACTGTAGGCAGCACATCAGATTACCACAATATATAGAACTTTCTAAGTCGATTTTGAACTTAATTACCAACATTTTAAGGTTGAAAATCATTTGGAGAAATTTGTCAGTTTTATATAACTTGATGTGCTGACTGTACCTACATACCTAGTTGAACGGATGCCGTCGATCATAACTCATGACGTATCGACAGACAGCTATGAAACATGCGCAAGAGTATAAAATTGTATGTCTGTATTATTAAGATATAATATTCAGGCGGAAACAGATCTGTCAGTTTGTGTTTATATAAAAAATTCATACGATTTCAAATACCATAATATAATCATTACATCCTACTGCTGGGATCGGGGCTCCTGTTATATAAGAGGGGTTAAACTATTTAAAAACCATTTAAACCACACATAAGTAACACAAATACATTATTATTATTATTCTAGCCCATTTCGTCCCACTGCTGGGCAAAGGCCTCCCTTCGCTTCCCGGCCCAATATTTCTCAAAAGATACAACAACACAAATACATGTGTACCTAGGAAACCAGCTCAGTAATTGCGGTGCGGGGGGCACCAGCACTGTTTTTCGGCTGTTCCTTAGACCCCATTTAAAGTATTAACCATTTTATAGGTTAGGTTACAAGTCCATAGTCCACGCTGGCTGCATCGGCACTTTGTGCAGACGTCACACACCATCGAGAAAGTCTCTAAGGCAATCAGGTTTCCTCCCGATGTTTTCCTTGACCGTTCAAGCGAAAGTTCGTTATCTACCACCACTAAGGTATCATTGCATTAAACGCTAAGACCTAGGAGGATGATGATGATGAGCGACAAAAATAAAATAATAATAAAAATAGGAAATCATAAAAAAAAGAAATCAAAGACATTCCTAAGAAAAAATAGACATCTTCGGGCCATTCAACTTGAAAATATAGAGCTAATCCAGTTATTTCTCGCGGAAGTGGATAACATACTTACAATCGTAATAAACTATTTTGGAACTTTGATTTCCTAGTGCCAATATCGTGCATATCAGTCGTAAATATGAGACTATTCCACCTTATTCCACCCGCGAAGTGCGTGTCTAAGAAAAACTCATAATTTACATAAACTGAAAACTCCAAATGGATCAATCCCAAGTCCAAGGCCGTAACCCAATTCACGTAATAAAACCGTAGCGATGTCGCAGCGACTTAATCGTTGAAAAAGTTTTCCTATTCACGAATCCGTCGATCGGACCGATTTAGAAGTCGTTCTATTGAAAAATCGTTTAACCGTAATCACACACGCTCGTTGAGCAAGAATCGTTCAAAACGTTGGCTTGACAGTATTCAAAAAACACTGGAAAACTGTTTCAACGACGAGTCGCTGCGACATCGCTACGGTTTTAATTACGTGAATCAGGCTACTGGCGGGATTTTACCCGCGTTTACGATCACTCTAATACAGAGTGACCTCAAGTGTCTCTACGAAAATAGGTTTGTATAATATATAAAAAATCTTGAAGTACTTACTTAGTTAAAATTACCATCATACCATCACGCCTGTATTCCTCGAAGGGTTAGGCAGAGGGACACTAATGTACAAGCACATTTCGCCGGTATGTTTAGGTCCTATGTAATAGGGAGCCTATTGCCATTCACCGGGCACAAGTCCAGATTCCGAGCTGCTACTGAGAATTTCATAGAAAAACCCAACAACACTTTGGGACAGGACCTCTAGCATAGCAGTCGCGTTTAGGACCACTAGACTAGTGACGCAGTTACTTTCATCGTAAAATTCTATCTTTTAAACTTGATAGAATCATACTGCAAAACTGTATTGGCTATAATAATCCAACCTTGAACTATACCTTCACATAATACTTGTTGCTTTCCATTAACTACAAAGACCTAGAAATATGACTCACACAGGACGTGAACCCAAGACCCTTGACATTGTCAGCCTACTCAATAGCTCGCTCCAATTCCCCACTATTTTGTAACATGCTCGTTTCTATATTTTCTGTCACTCATTCATACATTCTCGGCATTGTTTGGACGTTTGCCAAATTTTTTCTAACATTATCAGCAATGGAATATGTTAAACGGTGATCATTTCTAATAGTTGAAGGGCAATGAGGGGCCGGTGGTAATACCAGGCCTGTCATGGTCCTGGCGAAAGTCACGAGTCCCAAGGGCGGGACTATAGGGCATGGGAAGGCCAATGCGGTTTTTCAGTCTATAGGTACAAAGTCGTATCGAAATTTCACATATTCTAGCCATAGCTTAGGTATATTTATCAGCTGCCCTTTTGATGAATCCTATATTATTATGATTCACACTAGGAAATTGCTAAGGAGCCGCTATGGGCTGTAAATATAAATTGATTTCCGCGTAATTGCATTATCTGGAATTCAATAAATTCCATGTATGCTTATTTTTTATTATTTTTTAGCATTAAATATTGCGAAATTTTCATGTATATAGCGACCCTTACTAAGGGTCGCTATATACCTCTCCATACGCATATACTCTCCCCGCTATATACCACTCCTGGATAAAAAATAATATGTCGCGTAACAGCGATCTCTTACAGACAAACTTCTCATATCAACAATGTACTAGGTACTGCCTCCTCGTATCTCGTATCCTGTCTCTGTCTCCTGTTATTACAATAGACATTTTTTATTAATCTTAGTAATTGTGTGTAGCTTTGCAACACTTTTGGAGGATCTGGAAATAGAAAATAATTGTGGTGGATTTAGCTGCCAAAATGCTCAACATATTGCTAAATCAATGTAAATAAATCAATCCATCGAAATATGCAATTTGGATGGAACTTGGCACGAATCATATCTGTCCTAAAATTGAAACGGTTTCCAGAGAAACAATAGAATTGATATCATATTCGAACAGACAGTGAATGCTGACTTCATCTTAGCTAAGAATATATTTTTTATCTGAATAATACAATCATGACTAAGTAACCAAAAGGATTGGTGCACGTTCAATGGCAAATCTGTATCGAATTCAAGAAAAGAAACGCGGTGAGGTAATTTATCCTACGTCATCGAAGCAAATTAATCCGAAACATTGCCTTCAGTCTCTTTAAAAGAACATTTCCATTTTATCCATCCAAACACATTTTGCGTAAGTATGTAATAGATTTTAAATCTTAACAGAGCGTCAATGATGTTAAAAACGAGAACGTTAAAGCTGAATAAATTTAAGCTATTTATCTTTAAATGGATGGATATGGTTATGGTTTCGTCCATGGATATGGACGAGGTGCATAAGTCAACACAGAAATACTGAGTGTAACCGTTACAATTCTTTATTTTAAAAGTATTAAACACATTTTTGTAGACGTCTAAAAAGTGTAACTCTTATCACAATGTACAGTTTGCTGTGGTAAACTCAATTTGTGATCTGCTACATCTTCAAATGATAGATTTTCTTTAACTTGAGTACCAGACCGTTCGAGTGGATGATTTTAACCACCATCTTCGCCAACTGTATCGCTCTCGCCGTCTACACGCCGTACCCTGCCAGTGATTCAAACTATACCAATTGGGTTCTTGTAAGTACTTGTGTAATACAAGTTTCTTTTATAAGTTCTGGATTCTGTCAAATTCAATTTCTTACTGTACATCTAGACATGACCCTGAAGATGAAGATATCAATCCAGTCCTTCTGTTAAACTTTTTTTATTCTATCTTTGGAGGGCCAAAGATTTTTATTTGCGTCCCGAATATCGTCTTATACCTATTAATCTTCAACTACAAAGTCTATTTTTCCTAATCTCATAATATTAATTGTATTTCTGTAAATGTCTTCAAGACTTGGTAGTTAGAAAACATATACACAATTTATTTATTTCTTAATTTACAGGAAAAGATCGAGTATGTGTTTTTAGTAATATTCACTGGGGAGTGCGTTATGAAGATCATTGCGTACGGGTTCATCATGCATCCTGGCTCCTATCTCAGAAACGGCTGGAACTTATTGGATTTTACCATAGTTGTCATAGGGTAAGCAGAATCTGTTATAAGTACTATTTTTATCTTTAGTTGTTTTAGCTGTAGTTATTTTGTCTTCTAAGAATCTAGTTAGACAAGTACTTAAAGTGGTTGGATAAAAGCAAACGTTAATAGCATTTTTTTGGTATTTTATTTGAATGGATATTACTCTAATAAAATCTCTAGAAGAACTTAAAAATGCATTATCAATTTTCCAGAAACGCTAGCATATATAGTTCACTAAAGTTTTAGTACATTCAACATTATTGGTATTGTGAAGCCAAATGTGAAACGCATTTTAGTTTATAATAATGATTGCCCATTGATTCATACTGTACCATTTATATTGCCTACTAAAAATATCATGGTTAGTTCAATCCCATTGGTAGGTAAGCCTTCTGTTTTGTTGTCTTATCAGTTTTGCATTACCAACCGAGTATTAAATTCACTTGAACCAACATTTTATCCTTTGTCTGGATATTTAGATCTAGACGCTATCTCAACCAGACTAAATCCCATTTAGATAAATTATTTTCATATTGTATTTGGCGTTAATGCATCGTCAACATTTTCTAAGGTATACATTTTTGAAGGACTTAGTTTAGATCATCAATGGATGTTGCTAGACAGAAAATAAGGGTCGAGTTAAAAAACACAGGCAGTGACGTCAGTAGCTTCAACTGTTTAAGCGTCTAATGTATCAAACTTTAGAAAGCAGGTTTCTCATTATTGTTTACTAAATTTATTACCATAGATACCATCTCGCCCGTAGTTCCCAGTGTACTTAATGTACACACACAGTTCGCACATGTTTATATAATAGAGGGCGAGCTTATTGCCATTCGACGGGCACATATCCAAACTCAGAGCTGCTACTGAGAATTTCATAGAAAAACCTAATAACATTATCGTTTAGAATCCCACCTATTGTTTCGATACCAGGCATCACAGTCTAAAATTGTTTTCTTATTTATCTAGAATGGTCAGCACAGTGTTATCAAGTATATTCAAGGACGCATTCGACGTGAAAGCTTTGAGGGCGTTCAGGGTGCTCCGACCGCTTCGTCTCGTCTCCGGCGTGCCTAGTGAGTTGAAACTAATTTATTCACTTTGATATCGCTTATTAACACATCCCCCAATTACTTTGCTTATGTGGCGTACAAAATAACTGTCTTTGAAGAACTTCATTAAAGCAACGCTAAATTGAAAAGCTAATTTTCAATTAACTTTGGCACGGATACCTTGGTAACGTCACCTTAAGACACAGAATATGGTTGAGAAATGCAACATTACAGACGGTAGTCTCGTCTGTAGCTTAGTTAAGCTTTAAGCTAAGGCTAATGAGCGTCTGATGCATTTAACTAAAATAACGCAAGTAAGAATCTTTCTGATCTTAAAATTAATTTCAAATTCGAGAGTTCGCACCAGAAATTAGCGCGTTCAAACAAACAAACTCAAAATTATACTACAATGTTGCTCGTACTGTATTTATCTCTTCATAATTAGCTTTTCTTCCATCAAATACGATGGCATTAGACTGAGTAATATCAGAGCATTAAAAACTGGAACGCCCTTGTCATTTTTATTGAGTACGCTTACTTTTGACTACTGTCTTGTCTTAGATGAACGAAGCTTGCTTATACATAGATAATACATCTTTTCATGTAGGTATTGATACGAATTTTAGGCTATCATTATTATTTTTTTCAGGTCTTCAGATCGTGTTAAACTCGATCCTGAAGGCGATGGTGCCGCTTCTCCACATCGCGCTGCTCGTCATCTTCGTCATCATCATCTATGCCATCATTGGTCTTGAGCTGTTCTCCGGCAAAATGCACAAAAGCTGCTACAATAAGGAAACAGGTCAGTTTTTCATCACCTTAAATCACAAAAGATTTAGAGGTTAAAATCGTGACAATACAATCACAACAAACAAATAGTCTGAATAGTAGAAGTAGAAGAGTCCTTCGATGATCCAAAGTCAGTTCAAGCTTATATATTTTAAATTATTGATAAGAATTGAATTTAAGGTTGTTAATTTAGAAAGGAACCTAGACGCGTTAGAAAAAGCTGCTCTAATTATTACACATTTTTTTTTATTCGGGACAGAAACAGTCACATATTCAGATTAGTAAAGAATATAAACAATGATACATTGATAAACTTATTGTTTGTCCATCATCACATTTTTTTGTGATATCAATACACACAGTGCAGCATCACAGTGCAGTGATAGCCTAGTGATATGACCATTGGACTGCCAAGTCAAAGGTCTCGAGTTCAAATCCAAGGCACGCACCTCTGACTTTTCGAAGTCATGTGCGTATTAATAATTAATTATCACGCGCTTAAACGGTGAAGAAAAACATCGTGAGGAAACCTGCATGCCTGAGAGATTTTCTTGACGGCGTGTGAAGTCTGCCAACCCGCAGTAGGCTACCGTGGCGGACTATAGCCTAATCCCTCTCGTACTGAGAGGAGACCCGTGCCCAGCAGTGGGACAATGTAATGGGTTGATGATGATGAATACACACAGATACATAAGTTAAATTACACTACACCACACACACGACTACCTAGGATTAAGTCTTACAATATTCTAAAAAACACAAAGCATTGTCTTTTTCAGATGAGATCATGGATACTCCTCACCCCTGTGATGTTGACAACGGTTTCAATTGCTCTCTGATCGGCGACGGTATGGAGTGTCGTGAAGGATGGATCGGCCCTAACTTCGGCATCACCAACTTCGACAACTTTGGCCTGTCTATGCTGACTGTGTTCCAATGCATCACACTTGAGGGATGGACCGATGTTATGTACAATGTGAGTTTTACGAGATCTTAATGCGATAGAAGTTCAAGATCCTTTACAACGCATTCCAAAACTTATGAATTGTAGCTTAATGTACTTTTTTATGTTTATCTATGATACCGTTGGGTAACAAACTAAAAACGTGAAAAAAAAAATGACTTTGTTTAATACTTGTGATCTCAAAACGTTTCATGTTCCTGTGGTTTTACCTGCAATTATCGAATTTTCCCAATTTTTATAATTGTCCAAAATCTTTCATTACTTTATATTAAGTTCAGCTGAGAAATTTCATGCTTTTGTAATTAAATTATGCATTCATGTTTTTATCTTTTCTAATTGCTCTCTTTTATCACTCGTTATGTGCTTTTGCAGATACAAGATGCAATGGGCAACAGTTGGGAATGGATCTACTTCGTGTCTATGGTCATTCTGGGAGCGTTTTTCGTCATGAACCTTATTCTCGGTGTGTTGTCCGGGTAAGTTGCACCTTTCAGCACGATCATTTGGCTTAGGACGTTAAATTCAAGTTATAAATAGATGTTGCAACTCTTAATGCCATGATCAGAATAAATTATGAAGACTGATGAATTATGACATTAACCTCCGGTCCTCACATCCTCTTATTGCTATAATATAGGTACCTACCAGTGAATGATGTAACACCTTTTACTTTTAAAGAGTGTCCATGGAGTTTCTTGCCGGATTCTTCTCCATAGGATCAACTGTTTGGAACCGTGGAACCGGAGTCAATAACATTTCATTTCAATAAAAACTAAGATGATCTCTTGTTTCTGTAGGTCAGCATACAACAGAGGTCAAGCTCTATTTTAGAATCTGTTTAACTAATTTAGATACGTAGGTAGGTATGTACGTTAGCCAAATTTTCTCAGTTGAGTTTGAACTTAATCGTCAACATTTTAAGGTTTCAAATCATTTGGGAGAAATTTGTCAGTTTTGTATAACCACATTTTCAGGCGACTGTACATTCGTTTTCAAGTTCGACCATATGCGTTGTATTAGTTATAATACAATTCAAACCTATCTAGCTAGCCCTTAACAAATAGACAAGTTACATAAACAGCAAAATATTGGCTTAGCCTTAAACATTTTTCAATTCCAGTGAGTTCTCCAAAGAAAGAGAAAAGGCGAAAAACAGGGGTGACTTCCAAAAGCTGCGGGAGAAACAACAACTAGAAGAGGATCTGAAGGGCTACCTGGACTGGATCACGCAGGCTGAGTACTTGGAACCTGACCAACATGAACATCATCCACCTGTTGATCAAACTAGGGATTATGGAATAGGTGAGACAGATAGATAGATTTATTTTTCTTTTTTCTTTTTAAGTTCAAATCAGCTGTTAGCTGTAGTATTCAACAGTACACGTACTACAGGTAGTAGAAGGATAACTAATTTTAAGCAAAAGATAGTACTCGATTGTGAAAAAGGTTTTCACTGCCATGTACCTCGTCGTGCCTAGCCCAGAATGTGGTACAAACGAACATATTGCCAAAAACAAAAAAATATGAATTTGGCTTGGGTATTGCTGGCGTCTGTAAGCTTCAGTTGCCACCTATCATTAGGCAAACCGTTTGCTGCGTGAAAAACTTTGATTGTGATTTTATAACCCTGAAAGCCGAAAGACAGCACATTTTTTTTATTAAAAAACTAAATACTTAATGTGGGTCGCATATTACAAGTAATCTTGTTAACCCCTCCTGGTAAGCTAAATGCTTGTATAACGAGCACGTCAGTAGTGCAATGGATGAGTTTCGAACCGGCAACCACATCCATATAAATCCATAAAATCCTTTTTTATTAATTTAGAGTATATTTCAGGTCCTGCGCAGAACGAGCATGATTCCACAGACCACCTGGGTATAGAAACCTCAGAACAGCAAAAACTATCCATCGGAAAAGTGTGGAAGAAGGATTTTGATAAAGTAAGTTATAAAATGATGGACGAAAATTAATGTGTTCGTATTCTTGACAGTGGTTAGAATTGGGTTGTAAAAATAGAGAGTGTGTGATAGATTCGGCTCGATAGATTCGAACTCGGCAAACGAGTGGGCGAGCTACCTGATGGTAAGTAGTCATCGCCGCCCATGGACATCTGCAATACTAAAGGGGTTGCAGATGCGCTGCCGACCCCATTTAAGGAAAAGGGGAAAGGAGAAAAGGAGAAGTAAGGGGACTTACTGTACGAAACGCAACAGTATGCATCCTGCTACTTGACGTCGATATTCTGTGGGAGGGTACTGAGGGTAGAAGATACTTCCCCAGTCGTGCTGACGCATTCATGCTGGCATGTAAACATGCCAGCGAAGAACTACTACTACAAAAAAGATAGAGAGATGGAATTATTGCACTCCAAAAACAAATTCTAAGTAAAATTTAATAAATCCCTTAGGTCTTTGCGCGCATTTTTTTTACTTTTTGGGACAAAAGCATGCCTGTGTCCTTCTCCAAGTCTACTTTATCTCTGTACCAACATTCATCATAAGTAGTTCAACGGTTAAGGCGTGAAAACCTCACAAGCAAAGAGACAGTGTTACTTTTGCATTGATAATATTAGTTAAGATATAATGAACGGTCTTCGCCAACTCTTGCATATAAAATGATAATGATTTATATGATTGCTGATTCAACATTATTATGTAAACCAGGTGAACCGTAGAATGAAGCGCGCGTGCAGAAAAGCAGTGAAATCACAGACGTTCTACTGGCTGATCATAGTGTTGGTGTTTCTGAACACGGTCGTACTCGCCAGTGAACATTATCAGTAAGAATAATTAACTAATCAATAGATAAATTAATTTTCAGTGTAAAGATCTTTATTTCTCATTAAGACAGTATTTATTTATAATCATAATAATAACGACTGCCTCATGAGTCTAGTGGTCCCAAATGCGACTGCTACGCTAGAGGTCCTGGGTTCGATTCTCAGGTCGAGCAAAGTCTTATTGGGTTTTTCTATGAAATTCTCAGTAGCAGCTCGGAGTCTGGATTTGTGCCCGGTTAATGGCAATAGGGTCGCCCCTCATTAATTAATGACCCGGTGAGGGTAGTATAACAGTTTCAAACAACACAATGAAAAATATATTGTCATGAGATGCGAGTTTATTGCATTATTGTAAGGGACATTGTTTCAAGCTATAAGCTACCCAAAGAAGCGAATCGTTATCTAAAATAGAAGAAAAAGCATTTCCGTTGCTTCTTTGACATCTTCTGGAAGTTTGATAAACAGTTGTGCTCTCGCATATGTTATGTTACTTTATATATATGTACTATTTTAAAGCTTATGAGCGATTCACAAAAGATATTTAAGTAAAGATTCAGAATTTTGACCTACCATCAACCCATTGACTGTCTCACTGCAGGGCAGGGGTCTTCTCTCAGAATAAGGGTTATGCTATAGTCTAACACTGGTCTTCACACGTCTTCACAAGCAGTTTAGAAAATCTCTCAAGCATGTAGGTTTCCTCACGATGTTTTCCCTCCACCACTTATATCCGATTGATAATTAATTATTATATGAATTTATCTACGAAAATTTAGGGGTCCATTTTAGTATCAGAAGACTTTCACTGCTGCAATTCTTACGTAGATGAAGCCGTGTTAACCTACTAACAAAAATAATGTCAGCTAAAAGCAGTTCAGGATTCAATTTTTTGTATCCTTTGCAGACAGCCGGAGTGGTTGGACCTCTTCCAGGAGTATGGCAACGCATTTTTTGTGGCGCTGTTCACTTTAGAAATGTTAGTCAAAATGTACAGCTTAGGTTTACAAGTAAGTGACATCCCTTATTTTCTCCTCTTCGTTTTCTGTATACACATCTCTTTTTCAATTATTTGTGAATCCTTTTGTTATATCTTTTCACCCTGCATTCAAGTTTAGAATAATTCTAATTTAGAACTCTTTGCAGATCCTTAGTTTGCTAATGTGAAATATGATTAATCGAAGCCATTATTTTTAGCTCTGCAGTAATAAACTTTAATACAGCTGTAAAGATTAACGACTAGCTGAATTAGCTTGTGGTCTTATATCCTGTGTCTTATAGCCTCCCAGGTCGTTTACTAAACATTGGTATTACGAACTTATAATTTGGTATTACAAACCCCAAAGGAATCTACTGTACCTACTATATTTTTTTTTAATACGAGTATGATTATTATTGCTGCGCTTCAAAAATCCTCTTAAAAAAATCCAGAAACTATCATATATTTACCTGGTATGGTCTTAAACTCTTCATACTCTTGCAGGGTTACTTCGTATCTCTATTCAACCGCTTCGACTGCTTCGTGGTGGTGGGGTCCATCAGCGAGATGGTGCTCACCAAGACGGAGGTGATGCCGCCCCTCGGCATCTCCGTGCTGCGCTGCGTCAGGCTGCTTCGGGTGTTTAAAGTTACCAAGTAAAGAATTTTATGTAATATTACATTATTTCAGTTGTAATACCCGAAGGTAACCATTCAGCAGACCATGTTTTGTTTTGTTTTGCAAATAAGCTTACTAGCAATGTGGGTCGCACATTACTGATACCTATTCTTGTTTTCTTGCTTACCCCTTGTGCTAAGCTAAATTCTTGTGCTACGAGTGGGTTCACGTCGGTAGTGCAATACAGTGGGTTTCGAACTGGCAACCACATGATCGCAAGTTCGACGCCCTAGCCATAAGCCTACCGCCGCTACAAATAATAAATTGAAGAAATATGGTCATATATCTTTTTTACCATTTTTTTTGTACGGAAAATTCTCATAGATCATCTGCCTCCTGAGGAGGTGACAGAGTATGTCATATAAAAACTGCACTTGCCCTATAATCACGGTCATCGGATTCGTTCAACTTTTGTATGAGACCATATAATTCCATTTTACAGATACTGGCGCTCGCTATCCAACCTTGTTGCATCACTGCTCAACTCGATCCAATCGATCGCGTCACTCCTGCTGCTGCTGTTTCTTTTTATCATGATCTTCGCACTACTAGGGATGCAGGTCTTCGGAGGAAAGTTTAACTATGACCCAGTGGAAGAGAAAGACCGGCACAATTTCGATTGCTTCTGGCAAGCGCTGTTGACTGTATTCCAGGTATGGGTTTAGACAAATCTAGATATCAGAGATAATAAGATTGAACTCTTATGGTTATGTCTTATTGGTGCAGTTATTATTCAAGTGACTGTCAAACGAGAGATTCAGTGATTGATTTCCAGCTGTTATTAAATTACCTATAACTATATTTTTCATTAAATTCTAATAATCGTTACAGATACATTGAATAAATTTTTAGCGCAACAAGTCACATATATACGCATTCATTCAAAACTTACATCTAGCTAAGGTTGTCAGTTATGTTTTTTTCTAACAGCCATCTAAGCTTAGCTATTTTTGTCATCAGACGCATACCTATGATGAATAATATTTATTTTTATAAATAGATCTTTTAAAGATCCTTTTACAAGAGAATGACTTAGAATTTTAACACTAGATGGTGCTAGCAGTACGTAGCTCATAAGAACGTTTACCGAATCGTAATGAATTCGGTGACATTATGTTTTAGTTATCGTGCTTCCTAAATAACTAGGCATTGAAAAGTCACAATTTCCAGATCCTAACTGGTGAAGACTGGAACGCAGTGATGTATGAGGGCATCAAAGCGTATGGCGGAGTGGGCACGCCCGGGATTCTAGCCTGTATATATTTCATCATACTCTTCATCTGCGGCAACTGTATCCTTTTTCTAATTAATGCAGTTTAAAGTATCAACCCTCCATGAATAAGCACTTTTTTTTAAAATACCTGATATGACCTCTTCTACTCATTTCTCCTTACGTAAACTGCCAAACAGCGTTATATTCAATGCACGTTTTTCTCTTTAGTAAAAAATGCTCGTTGCTCTAATCGAGATTGATATAAATTTAAGCTATAATTTTTAAGCGTTGATTCTTATGAAAAAAACTATATTTGACTTCCTCACTATCATTACTTTCCTTAACTACCCTTCGTACAGATATTCTTCTAAATGTGTTCTTGGCTATCGCTGTGGACAATTTAGCTGACGCTGAATCCCTCACAAATATAGAAAAAGATGAAGGTGTAAGTAATAAAACCAATCCATTTTTAATAGTCTAGGATTAGAATTGGAATACACATGATTTTAATGTCCAGGCTCCTGAAGAAAAGGAAGGTGAAAGTGTGGCAGCAGTTGAAGGAGTTCACATAGATACGGATGATGAGTATATACATGATGATGATATGTACACTTCGGACAAGTGAGTATATTTTTTAAATATTTTTGTTAAACTACAAACAACAAAAATTTGCAAAATCTATCTCGTTATAGTCAATGTTGGTTGTTAGAAAAATGACCATGATCGTTTTAATATTTCTAGCTCTGAAAGAGAATATGAGGAGACGGGCTCGGAAGGAGACCAACAAGATGATATAGATGGAGAACTAGATGAAATCATTGACGAAGAAAACGAAGGAATCGAAAGAGTGGAGGAGGAACAGGAGAGAGGGGAGGACCAAGAGATGATGGAAGGACATCAGAGAAACCACATAGGTATAACAGATAAACGCTAGCTGCTTGACTTCCCGTCAACATAGTTGCGGCTATAATAAAATCTTTACATTTAGAGGGTTCTCTACATTCAATTCAATTAACTGGAGGTGGGACTAGCGTCGCTTCCAATTTTCATTATTGCTATATCAGCATAGGCTTATGGCTCTATCCACTTACAACACTTAATTTGTATATGAAAACAAATCCAACATAATATAATATAAATTGATGATATTAATTCTGCTTCTAAAGTACAAATATTTTATTCCAATGCAGAATTTCTATAACAAGCATTATTATTTTTCCAATTGAAGTGTTACATAATGATCAAAAGACGTCAAAATAATGGTGAAATAAATATTACAATAAGCTAACCAACCAAAAACAGTGAATACAGAGTTGGAAGAAGAACCGCGGCTGAAACGTATGCCCACGACCTCGTCGGCGCGGCCCCGTCGCCTCTCCGAGGTCGATATATGCGACACTAAGAAACCTATCCCCGATGCCACCTCCTTCTTCATATTTGCTAAAACCAACAGGTTAGGGGGGGAACGAGATTAACAGAAACTTATTAGATGTTATTTTTTTCGTAATTTGATTTTTATTTTGTCTTTGATGGTTATAAATTTGTTTTTCGTGCTTATGAAGCTAAGAGGGCTTTTTATTTACAAAAGCAAGAGTATTTATTATTGTGTAATTTATCATCAAATTGTGCCACTAAAACTTAATGTTTTGTTATTGATGAAAGTAGGAAATTAGACCATTCATAAAGTTTGTACAAGAAGAACTCGTAAGCACGATTCTTCGATTTATTACGATAAACTTAAGCATTATCAATGTTTTAATTTATATTAAGGCTATCAAAGACAAACCCGTTTTCTTCTTTACGCCTTTCTCTTCTTTCAACTTAATTATATATTAATTAAAAATTAATTATTATTTACCATTTCTACACATTTAGCTAATTTCCACACTTGTGTTTGCGTTTAATTAAGCATTAAAATAATTACTTGTTATTTTATTTGAGGTATTCTAGGTACAGGGATTTCGGCATGGTCAATAGCAATAGTGAGAATACTGGTAAACTTAGGATTAAAATATATTTAGAGATAGATGATAGTGTAGCAAAATCTGTAATTTTCCTTCACAAAGATGGCGGCCAATCTGAAGAAGAGGGAACACTGGTAACGGCCAGGCCACGGCGAGTGTCAGAACTGAATATGCCAAATCAGACGCCGCCTATACCGAACGCTAGTAGTTTCTTCATATTCTCACCGACAAACAGGTGAATGGTGATGTCTTCATCACCTGGTGGTACCCATGTCTCATTGTGTCGATTGGCGTTGTGTTGTCCTTGCAGTGATCGGCATTACATATCATCTATTGTGACTGTCCCTGTGTCTGTTGGAAACTGTATTTACTTTTAGTCTTTCTATTCATTACACTTCCAAAGGCTTCTTAGATCTCCCTTAGATCTTATAGTTTCATTTCAAAAAAATATTATTGATTTGTTCGTTATAATTAAAAATGTTTTCTTTATAATTGAAAATCTAACTTCTTTTACCTAATTTTTGTTCTTCAAAATGTTTATTCCTTAATTCTTAGTTTACTTTTAATCTTACAGTACCGTTTCCAACATCATCTTCCTCATTCATTGTCCATATTATGCACGACGGTTATAACCTCCATTGTGTGGAATAATCAAAATTAGATGAACATGTTTCTTCCAGCAATGAGTATAGTGGGTACCGAAATCTGTGTTTCCCATTAGAAGTTAGGAATGTTTGTTTAGATGATAGGTTTGGAAGCATGCCCTGAAATCCCTTAGAAGTTCCATTGATTTTTGAGGTCATATTTTGGCTTCTAGCGTTTACGGCTGGACAAGTTGCATGTTAATTATCTCTGCGTATGATTCTGTGAAACTATAAGCCAAAACTGACGTGTTATATAAATCTTTTGGTACATTATATCGTTGCATGTTTGCATGGTGTGTTCTGTATTATATTTATTTGCTAAAATTTTAATGCATGCGCTTACATCACTGATTTTCGTAACATGTGTCTAGATTATAAACTATGTGTATTTTAATGTGTTCTATTTTTATATATTTAAAACACACCTTTCTGAATCTTAAAAAAGGCAAATTCTTGCTAAAACTACGTATCAAAATTAATAATTCTTTCAACCGGTTTTATATTTCAAGCAAACCTATCGTGTATTTTTCCAAGTACAACTGTATGAAATTCAATAAATTCTAGATTTTAAAGCCATTATTTATAAAAACCTTATCGTTGTTTATTGTCCTATAAGTATTGCATGACATGTGATACCTACAGAGGAAGATTATTTTTTATTGGTGTGTTTCCCTGCAATTAAATAATAGTAATCAACGTTCATTTCTGCCACCTTTTTACATGTATCTTCAATGCTAGGTTCCGGGTGTTTTGCTACAAGATGTCTTCATCATCCACGTTTGGGAACATCATCCTTGTATGCATCATGTTGTCATCCGCAATGTTGGCAGCCGAAGACCCACTGGATGCTGCACAAAATGGGTTTAGGAATCAGGTCAGTATCCTCCTCTTGTATTTTCTTTTTCTTTACTCTTTTTGGTAACTACCTCTTATGTATAGTGATCGCATACTGCTGAATTAGTAGTCCTAAGATCGTTTTCCAGGTCGAGCGAAGTGTTATTGGGTTTTTTTTCTGAAAATCTCAGTAGCAGCTGGAATTTTTGTCCGATTAATGGTAATATGTTTGCACGGATACACTAGTTCACCTCTGTTTAACCCTTTTGAATACAGGCGTGATGCTTTGATGTTCCGTATTATTTGTGTATCCTGAAAAGTTGTTTAACAGCATTTTGCTTTGTGTCTTGAATACTATTTTTAAAACTATGCATCTTTTTTTTAAAATAAGCTTCCTAGACATGTGGGTACTACTTGTATTCTTCTTAACCCCTCGTGCTAAGCTAAATCCTTGTATTACGAGTGGGTTCACGTCGGAAGTGCAATGGGTGGGTTTCAAACCGGCAACCACATAATCGCAAGTCCGACGCCCTAGCTATAAGGCTACCGCCGCTTCTTTCATTTTATCTTCATATTGCCAAAAAACACAACTTCCGATACAAGTTTGTCAGCTAT
Source organism: Subacronicta megacephala (assembly GCA_958496365.1). Lineage (NCBI taxonomy): Eukaryota > Metazoa > Arthropoda > Insecta > Lepidoptera > Noctuidae > Subacronicta > Subacronicta megacephala. Next base: position 9,166,938 of record OY292538.1, on the reverse strand, counting down.
CAAATTATTTATTATCCTACAATTATATCCGTAATCCTATTTAAAATTCCGCATTTTTGTATACAAACCATACCATACCACGCCTGTATTCCCCGAAGAGTTAGGCAGAGGTGTACCTACTAAAGTACACCCACGTGTCGCCGGAATGTTTAGGTCCCATGTAATAGGGGGCTTGCCTATTGCCATTAACCGGGCACAAATCCAGACACCGAGCTGATAATGGGAATTTCATAGAAAAACCCAATAACACTTTGCTCGACCTAGGGGGATCGAACCAGAAACCTCTAGCATAGCAGTCGCGCTAATGACCACTAGACTAATGAGACAATCATCCTCAATGTTACAAATACTTTCAGTTGCTAAGCCATTTCGACGTGTTCTTTACGGGTATCTTCACGCTGGAGCTGTTCCTGAAGCTGATCACGTACGGCCTGATCCTCCACCAGGGTGCCTTCCTGCGGTCCGCCTTCAACGTACTCGACATGCTCGTCGTTTGCGTCTCTCTAGTCTCTATGAGTTTTAAGTAAGCATAATTAATTATTGAGTACATACATACATACATATTGTCACGCCTGTCTCCCATGGGGGTAGGCAGAGACTATAGATTTCCACTTGCTACGATCCTAGCACACTACTTTCGCTTCATCTACATTCATTAATCTCTTCATGCATGACCGTCGGTTTAGGGTGCTCGGAACCTGGCCTTTTTTAAGAACATCCGCAATTTGGTTGCGGAACGTTCGCCGAGGTCTTCCCCTTCCAACTCCAACCAACTTCCAACTTCCCCTTCATTATTGAGTGTATAATTTTAACAAATTACAGTAACTTCATTTTTAATTCAGTCTAATTATTTAAAAGATTTAGTACTAAGTTGTGAATTTATTATAGTTAATGTCGTGTTCCTACTGCCATGACTTAATCATGTGTTTAAGACTTGACATACACTTCGTTGAAAAAAAAAACAAAACAAAAAATGCTCCAAATGCTAAACGATCTGCATTAAATTTATTTATTTTTTGGTTAAGCACTACATACATATTATATAAAAAGGGTGGTACATCAAGTGCTTCAAAATCAATCGGATTTTTATGGGGTTCCATAATTATTAACTTCTTGATTGAATTTTAAGTTAGAGGAAAGTATTAATATTTATGCGATCTCAATTCCAGGTCAGGTAGTATATCGGTGGTGAAAATATTGCGAGTGTTTAGAGTGCTGAGGCCTTTGAGGGCCATCAACAGGGCCAAGGGCCTTAAGGTCAGTAAACCATTTCTTGACATTAAAGTCACTAATAACTTTAAAATTGTATCTATTGAGTCGTTATATGTCAAGTATATAGCAAAGGTTTATTTAAAAAAGTCAATTTTACATGGCATTGATGACTATATTCGTTAAATGGCTATAATTTAAATTAATTTCTTCAAAATCTATTTAGTGAATCTGACTGCATATTTTGATTGAATTAATAAAATGAAATTATTGACTCTAATTATTACTTATTTACGGATATAATATAACTAACCAAATTATTTAAAAAAAGGGCTAACGAGGTATATTTAATGTGCACATCCTGATATATTTTTTCCATGATTATAGCACGTTGTACAATGCGTGATCGTTGCCATCAAAACAATCGGCAACATATTATTGGTAACATCGTTACTGCAATTCATGTTCGCCGTCATGGGAGTCCAAATGTTCAAGGTAGGGGGCAAACATTTCTCTGAAGAAAACCACACCAATACTCAACGTCTTGTGTGGCCACGAGTGAATACACATTATCACCAATATACAACTGCTTTTCAATACACCTTTGGGTCAAAAGTATTTTTTATTATCACGTTTTTATCTTTTCTCCCTTATTTTCTTGCTCATTTCTCATGATTATTTTATTGTTCCATTTTACTGGCTTTAAATTTCGAGATTATCGAAATTACATTTTGTATCTAAATTACTTTGATGATCTTCTTTTTTAATGTAATTTTTATTTATTTCTTTACGACAAAATCTGCATAATTATGCCTATGAGTGAGCAACAATTTCATCAGATACCTTAATCTCATCTACATCAACATAAGATTGAATTTATGTTGAGCTTCAACTAACTCCTGTGTTAATTATTTAGAAATTCCTGCCAAACTTTCATCCGCCATATATTTGGAAAGCTTTACAATTTTATATCATTCCAAAACAACATGTTATGATATTCCTCGTAAGATATATGTATACACTATAAATTATTCATTTGAGTAAAGTAACAAAGAAGCATAGGAAAACCAAAATTACAAAATCATAGCATGACGAATTTAATAAGTAGAAATCATTATTCAAATGTCATAGTCATAATTTTAATGTCGTCCATTAGTTTAAGCATGAGCATAAGCATTAATATAAACCCAAAGGTGTAATATGTGAGCCCTCATCATTTAGATGACTAATTTACCTATATGTTAGAAGTTATAACCACCAACCCCCCTACCTTGGCGTTTACTATGAAAATGGAGTTCTAACCTTAGCCACTAATGTGGTCCCCAAGACCCTTGTAAAATATCCCATGTGATTAAAATTTGTTTGCTTGTCTCCTTATGTTTCCGTGGCTGCGTGGTTACTGGACATTGTGGAATCCTCCCCTTGGTAACGTATGCCCTGACAACTAACTCACTGAATCCGTTAACAGTATGTGGTGAAATGTGTCATAGTAGCTATTAAGACTATAGGAAATATAATGCTAGTAACGTATTTATTACAATTTATGTTTGCTGTGGTCGGTGTACAGTTATTTAAGGTGAGCCTTGTAACGTATTGTAGGTAGTTAAAAAAGATCTTCTAACTACATTTCTTGAGCTATTTCCCAAACACACAATAACTGAAGAAATCTTTGAGTACAATTTAATCACTCGATTACTGAAAATCCTTCATAATTTGATCCTTAAGAAACCCGTACCTTATCAACTTACAGGAGGATCCATCAACCCTTGTTTTTAAATATTGTATTATTACAAGTGGTCGTTTTTCATAAAGTTCGAAGATCTTTGCATGATGTTCATCGTAATAATGATTAATTTTAGTATTAGATATGTTGCATGTTATTAATGCATAATCTTACAAGCTTGTAACGATAGAAAAGTGTTATAATTAGATCATATTGTCTTCATCCCAACATTACATTAACATCAATATTTTTGGCAAAATGTATATGCTTCTTTCAAAAGTTCCTATCATGAGAAATGGGTTCATTCATATAGTAAAAAAGGTCATTTAATACTTATTTTTCTAAATTGGCTGCAACACATTTAGTGTCGTGGCATGAAACTAATCTTTGTAAAATTTTAATATTACGTTCATAGATTTAACCACTGAGAAATTGTTTCAGGGCAAATTTTTTAAATGTACTGATATTTCTAAGATGACGAAGAATGAATGTCAGTAAGTACCTCTATGTTAATATTAAGAAGTTATTGATTGTGAAAAATCATGTTATTTATATAGATTTTAATTGAGGTATTCATCAAAACTAATTTTTTTAGAGGAACGTATTTAGTGTTTGAGAATCGCAACTATATGGTGAAGGACAGAGAATGGAAACGAAATGATTTTCATTTTGATAACGTGATGAAAGGAATGCTTACTTTATTCACTGTGTCCACTTTTGAAGGATGGCCAGGGTAAGCGTACTTAGATGATTGTATTGTTATTTAATACGTATAAATTTGCTCCTAACTTCCACACTGTATTCTACGACATTTATAACGTTTATAACATTTTTTTAAATAGGGCGCAGGCCACAAAATAATTAAAGGGGGTTAAATGAAAACATACCTGATCATACCAGAAAAATACGGTTTTAATAACATACATAACATAACATACCATCACGCCTGTATTCCCCGAAGGGTTAGGCAGAGGTGCACTTAATGTACACCCACAGTTCGCCGGTATGTTTGGGTCCCATGTAATAGGGGGCGAGCCTATTGCCATTCACCGGGCACAAATCCAGACTCCGAGCTGCTACTGAGAATTTCATAGAAAAACTCAATAACACTTTGCTCGACCTGGGGATCGAACCCAAGACCTTCTAGCGTAGCAGTCGCGTTTGGGACCACTAGACCAACGAGGCAGTCTTAATAACATTTGCTTCATTATAAATAAATAAAGATAAAATTTAACCTTAGAATGATTTTGCCCAAACTCACTTTAAAACGCAATTTGTTGCAGGTTATTGTACGTTTCAATAGATTCGAATGCTGAAGATCGGGGTCCCATAACTAACTTCCGTCCAATTGTTGCAGCCTACTATATTATTTATATTATTATAATTGCCTTCTTTATGGTAAGTAAATATTTTAATTTCAATAAAGTTTTAAATTGGACAAGAGGTGTAGATACCATATAGAGCAGTTGACAGAACGTTATTTTTAAGTTATTGAAACACCTTAAGTGAGTTATTTGCACAGGATAGTATACCTAAGTATGTTATAAGTTGTCGGTGTATCTTATAAATATAAAATGGAAATTAGATGATCATATCCTTTAATGTATTCTATAATAATTATAGTAATTATTTTTCCTTCCACTGATAAATAATCAATTCTATAATATCTCTTATAAGTTCCGGCACCATATTTCCCTAAATGCTAATGTCGTTATGTTTTAGGTAAATATATTCGTCGGTTTCGTCATAGTGACTTTCCAAAACGAAGGTGAACAGGAGTATAAAAACTGTGAACTAGATAAAAACCAAAGGAATTGCATTGAGTTTGCGTTGAAAGCTAAACCAATTAGAAGGTAAGTTTTACTCAAAGACTATTATAAAAAATGGCAGTAATATAAAACAATCAAATAAACTTTATATTACAAACCAAACAACTCTAGAAATAATTAATTTCAAATCCCAGGTATATACCAAAACACAGGATCCAATACAAAGTATGGTGGTTCGTGACGTCACAGCCGTTCGAGTACGCGATCTTTGTGTTGATCATGATCAACACCATCACTCTCGCTATGAAGTACCACAATCAGCCCCACGAATATAGCAAGGCGTTGGACTTGCTCAATATGTTGTTCACTGCGGTGTTTGCTTTGGAGTTTATATTTAAACTCGCTGCTTTTAGATTTAAGGTATTTATGTTTTATATTTTTTTGTGTAAAATACTTAAAAATTCAAGATTCAAGTGTACAAATATAGGTGTTGTTAGGTTCTTATTACTTAGCGGCCTTTTACAAGCATTGCAATATGGAGGGCTAAAATTACTATTACATTATTTATTTGAGTTCTTACTTTAATATCTATTTATCTATCAAATAATATAATTCTTGAAGTATTTATTTAAGTATTTATTATTATTGTTTTGGGGAACAGTTTTTTATTCTCAGCTCATGGCTGATTTTAGCTTCATTTACGGGCCGAAACCAAGTAAATGAAGCGTGAGGTGTATTATGTACTGGGTTGTGGTGTGGTATGTTGTGGGGCTATTTCATTTTCTTCTATTTGCATGAACTTCCTTACTATTCTGCAGGTATTTAGTATGGCGGCTTTTTGTAGGGCTGTGTAAAGGGATTCTTTCAGGTCTATCAGTTTAAGGCTATGTTTTAGGTGATTCGGAATGACACCGGTTGTGGAAATAACAATAGGCACGACATAAACTTTTTCTTGTTTCCAGATTTGCGTGACTTCTTCTTTTAGCTCTGCGTATTTGTAATTTTTTTCAGCTATTGTTTTCTGCAAGTTATGTGTATTCGGGACTGCAATATCTATCAAGTAAGTAGTTTTGTTTATTTTATCAATTAAAGTTATATCTGGTCTATTGTAATGTATAGTTCTGTCGGTAAGTATGGCGCGATCGTAGTATAATTTATGTGATGTATTCTCTAGGACGGTCTGTGGTGTGTATTTGTAATATGGTGTGTTCGTGTTTTGAATGAGTTTATGTTTGAGTGCCAGCTTTTGGTGGACGATGTTGGCTACTTGGTTATGTCTGTGAGTGTAGTCAGTCTGTGTGAGTGTTGTGCAAGCTCCTGTTATGTGTTGTATAGTTTCGGGTTGAGTGTGACATCTGCGGCATTTGTCGTTCGTGACGGTGGGGTCTTTGATTATATATTTTCTGTAATTTTTGGTGTTAATGATCTGATCTTGTATCGCTATTATAAAACCTTCTGTCTCTGGAAATAGATTACCTACTTTAAGCCATTTATTCGAAGCTATTGTGTCAATATGGGATTGTTCTAGATCGTGGGGATGTCGTCCATGTAGTACTTTCTTTTTCCAGTCTTGTAGTTTTTGTTGTTGTGGGTCATTAGTGCTAAGGTTTTCCATGTTTGTGTGTTCGTTTTGTCTTTTGGTGGTTAATCTTTCTATTGCAGATTTAGGGTGTAGATTATTGTGTTTAGTAAGTGTAGTGCGTGTGGATCTTTCTATTTGCTCAATGACTGTTTTCGACCATTTTACAACTCCAAATGAGTAGGTGAGAATTGGTATGGCAAAAGTGTTCAAAGCTTTAATTAAATTCTTTCCATAAAGTTGGGATTTGCATACGGCGTTTACTCTTCTTTTGTATTCTATTGTTAGTGTCTGTTTCATTTTTGTGTGATCGATTCCTTTAAGTTGGTTGTATCCTAAGTATTTGTATAGGTCGTTCGGTTCCAAAGCTGTAATTGTATCAGTATTGCTTATTGTATAGTTACCTGGTTTAATTTTCCCTCTTATGATATGTAAAGCTTTGCACTTATCTAATCCAAATTCCATGTTGATGTCTCTGCTAAATTCTGTTGTGGTGTCTATGAGCTTTTTCATTTCTTTTTCTGTTTTTGCATATAGTTTAATATCATCCATATAGATGAGGTGTGAAATAATTGTTTCTGCTGTAGAGTGTTTAAGGGAATATCCAATTTTACAATTGTGCAGTAAGTGAGATAAGGGATTTAGGGCAAGACAGAACCACAGGGGACTTAGGGAATCACCTTGGTAAATACCCTTCTTAATAGATATCTGTAAAACTTGCAATAACCAGGAGTGTGGGATACTATCAAATGCTTTTTTATAATCTAATTATTATTTTTATTATTACTCAATTATCTAAATTATTATTACATCTCTTCATATTTAATACTATTTCAATATATCTATCTTATCAACCTTTAAGAATATATACTACACGCCTGTATTCCCGAAAGGTTTAGGCAGAGGAGTACTAATGTGCACTCACTTTTCGCCGGTATGTTTGGGTCCCATGTAATAGGGGGCGAGCCTATTGCCATTAACCGGGCACAAATCCAGATTCCGAGCTGCTACTGAGAATTTCATAAAAAACTCAAGATCACGTCGCTCGACCTGGGGATCGAACTTAGAACCTCTAGCGTAGCAGTAGCGCTTGGGACCACTAGACTAATGAGGCAGTCAAGTCAAGTCTTTAACTATGGATTCAAGTCATTTCAATGGGATGGTTATTAGCTCATGACTTCTCAGTTTCCCGCGTGATATTTCAGTCTTTAAGCAACTAGTATATACAGTGGTTTAAATATGTTTGATTATTGATCTAGAACTACTTTGGGGACGCATGGAATACATTCGACTTCATCATCGTACTCGGCAGCATCATCGACATCGTAGTCTCACAAGTAAACGAACTAAAGAACCAGGTAAAAGCACGGCACACTTATATAGATTCACTTCTTAGATAAACACTTTCACATGCTGTCCTGTCTTGGAATGACCAATATGAATAAGAAATTTTGAGCAATTTATTATTCGCAAATTTTTCCTGCTCTAAACCTCCGTCTCTTTTATAATTACAATTAATTATAAAAGAGACGTAGATGATGTTAAAACTCTATAAAAATATACTAAATGCGAAAACCTGAAAATTAGAAGGTAGTAAGTTGAGTACGCACGGCTACACATCAAGCTTTACAAATCCAGTATCTAGGCTAGTATAGGTCCAGTATAGGTTTTGAATTGTACGGAAAGCGTTTGCAATGGGAGCTCAGTCTAAACTTGATTTGTTTAACTTGATATGTAGGCATGTGTACCTAATATAGGAAAAGCTCGCTCTGGCGTATTAGCTAGCTCCATTTACGTTAAATAATAATACAACTGTAAGGTGTAAAGTGTGTAAAGTAATAATACAATTTGATCATTCCAAAACCCAGACAGCATAGTTACTGTCCCGAGCATGGACAATATTATTGATGTTGTAATAACAGCAAATGCTAATGCTCTCACTTACGATGAACCCGGTGGAACTGCCATTGAAGACGAACGTGTTGATTTCAGGGAAGTGGCATGCCCAGAGCACACGTTGTTAAGGTAAGCTACGCTTAACGCCATTTGTTTTAATTTTTATTTTGTAAACGTCATTTAAGAAGCAGCAATTATATGAAAGTCACAGACAAAATAAACTCTCAGAATAGATAGTTTTTATATAACCTTTGAATAAAGGTTATAGAAAAAACAGATTGACAGAAACAGACAGAAAGAACAGGTTAGACAAACCTTATCTATGAAACTAAATGACGTTTAGTATCCAATTAGAAAGCAATAGTAATTCAAGTATTCGAAAACACTCGAAAGTAACATACGTATACTATTTTTATGGATTATTCCATACTTTGATAAGTACGCACTAATTAAGCTTGAATAAAATCAATACCAAAGTAACAGCTTTTAATGTTGTATGATATGAGGCAACTAACAACGAAAATGATGCTTTAGATGTGTGTAATGAAGAACTTTGGGACAGTAACGCTAAAGCAAATAATCTATGTAAAAAAGTACTTCTGATAAAAATTCAGGAAGCAAGACACGGCACTGAAGTGAAAGCACAACAATGCACAGATGAAACAGTCAGTAATTAAGTAGAAGCTGTAATAAATTTGCTTGAAACAGCGGTCAGTAAGCTGAAATATTCGAACGCCTATGTTGAACACCTAGAGCTAAAAACAGCAATGTGTATTTCGAATTACAATATTTCACGTAATCAAATGCTTTAAAATAACAAAACACTTAATTAGAATTTAAATCCTTACTTTTCATTCAAATATATAACCCAACAATGCATTTGTAGCGGTTCGTAACCAAACAAAAAATATTCTGATAAAATCTAATTGATAAAAAAAAACACATTTGGCCTTTCAATTATAAAAAAGGCATAGATTTCATCGTTTAAAACTTAATATCACTGCAAATTTATACGCCTTTTTGATGTGCAAAATATTAAATTTAAGTATTGCTAGGGCTTTTTTATCTCAATTATTCTGACGTGGATTCTTGAATTTAGCAAAAGTAAATTATTCACTCCTCATTACTGTCTTTGACTCTAAACTTATATTCTTACTTAATAATTACAGGAAAGCTCAATTCCTTCAATAAACTTCTTCCGACTCTTCCGAGTTATGAGGCTAGTAAAGCTGCTTTCCAGAGGAGAGGGTATCAGGACTTTGCTGTGGACTTTTATCAAGTCTTTTCAAGCGCTCCCGTATGTCGCCCTGTTGATCCTTATGCTGTTTTTCATTTACGCTGTCGTTGGAATGCAGGTTAGTACCCTCGAAGATGCCATTTTAGTTTTATCTGCCACTGGCACCGATAATAATTGTTATTATAACATTTTAAACTATTATATTTACTTAGATAACATCATGTTTTTTTTTTGGACTTACGTTAAGCAGTAAAGTAAAGCAATGGTAGATAGGGCTATGTAATCAAATCAGTGCTGCACTCTGTTCTTCTAAGAGTTAAATTCGAGCTATGTATTTGATGCTAATATCTATATAGTTTTAGAGCAAGGTTTTGGTTACAGGTGTTCGGTAAAATAGCGATAGATGATGAGTCGTCTATTACGAGGAACAATCACTTCCAGACATTCCCACAGGCTCTTCTTGTGTTGTTTCGATCAGCTACTGGTATGTTTTTTTCTTCATATTCAAAGTTATATGTATCTAAGACGCTGAAATATTTTTAGAGTGGGCCAAATGAAAACAAAGTATTCTAAGTTATTTAATTTTTCAACAAGGTGAGGCGTGGCAAGACATAATGATGGGCGTGTCTCCAGAGCCAGAGGTTAAGTGTGACAAGAATTACCGTGAGGAGGGCGATGTGCCGATAGACGACAGTAGTGGCACCTGTGGCAGTGTGCTTGCTTTTCCGTACTTCATCTCTTTCTACGTTCTCTGTTCTTTTTTGGTGAGCTACTGAATTTTTTTCCTTTTACCATTCTATCAAATATGTTCTAACAAATATGTTCTTATCTTTTTGTATTTTTTTAGGCATTTTCCATGCAAAGATTATTAAGTTATTATTTTAGCGAAGGAAAAATACGACCGCGGGCAGGATTCGAACCTGCGTCTTCAGATTAAGCTGACGTCGCTTCAAAGACGAAATTTGCCTTCAACTTTTTAATTTACGTCTTTGAAGCGACGTCAGCTTAACCTGAAGACGCAGGTTCGAATCCTGCCCGCGGTCGTATTTTTCCTTCACTAAAATAATAACTAAATATGTTCTTAGTCAACATTTTTGATAAGATAACTACGTAAGATACCTTATACCTTTTGTATAATTATGCAATTTCACTTTCGTTTCAGATCATTAATTTGTTTGTGGCTGTTATTATGGACAACTTTGACTATTTAACAAGAGACTGGTCAATATTGGGACCACATCACTTAGATGAATTTATAAGGTACATAATATTATGAAGATTAAAATCTAGACATGTTCAAAGAAAAATATTATTTTATTCAACTGAGTATGTATACCAAACTCAGGATCAGAAGACAAGACTCCTCGTCTTCTGATCCTTTTCTGTGTCTTTTGATCTGAACTGTTGAATAATATTGAAAAAACATTTTTTTTAGATTATGGAGTGAATATGACCCAGACGCAAAGGGTAGAATAAAACATTTAGATGTAGTTACATTGTTAAGGAAAATTAGCCCCCCTTTAGGTAAGTTTAACTTTAATAACCCTATAAAAAATAAGATACTATATCTTAAGTCCTCCTTGTGCATTGGCACCAAACTAAAACCCGATAAAATGGAGTTAAACATAAATTATCAAATAGCATCTGGAAGCCTATACAGTATAAAAAACTACATGAGTGGGAAAAAATTATCTTGTCCAGCTCCATCTGAATTATAGTGGAAAGCTTGTACTTATTGTTTTTATTTACTTAGACCTTCCTTCCTTAAATTTGTTCCTATTTATTATACTTATTTTTTTCTATATTCACTATTCCTTGTGCAGGTTTCGGTAAGCTATGTCCGCACCGTGTGGCGTGTAAACGCCTCGTGTCTATGAACATGCCCCTTAACTCTGATGGCACCGTACTCTTCAACGCCACTCTCTTCGCTGTCGTAAGGACCTCGCTGAAGATCAAAACTGAAGGTAGGTCCGATTATAATAAAGCTTTTCTGTAAAAAAATAAGTATTGTGTGACAAAATAAAAAAGAATTAAAGACTGTTCGATGCAATAATTACGATCGAACGCGTTTTGCTGATCTAGCAATCCAATACCGCCGGGACAAGTACGTCACGACCTCAAGGCATATTCGGATAGCAAACGGGGTGCATTCGTACTTATTAGCAGCCATAATCACATAGCATAGCATAGCGTGTACAGTTTTGGAAAAAATCTCTTAAAGTTATCCAAGTGTTTAATTTAGCAGCACAGCAGTCTTTACCATTTCGGTCACTTATCGTACAAAGACATTGTAAATAAAATTAACAAAAAAATAATATCACAAAGTTGCTATACTATGGTATTCTCTTTCGCATTAGAAAGATACTCAATAAAATACATCAATGTAGCCGTGTTTAAGAAGTCAATAATAATTATCTTATTTATCTCTTATACTTCATAAATAAATATGACTTATACCTATAACTGATAAAGGGATAATGGTAATTATCTCATTATGTATAGTAACTTATAAAACTAAGACAATGTATTGTCACTTTAATCTTTGCGAAAATTTTCAATAGGGGTATCATCTTTGCTAAATTTTGCAATGAACTTCACAGGCAACATAGATGACTGCAACACAGAACTAAGAGCGGTCATCAAAAAGATTTGGAAGCGGACGTCCCCGAAACTGCTAGATCAGGTAGTTCCACCGCCAGGGGACCCCAATGAGATCACCGTCGGCAAGTTCTACGCCACCTTTCTCATACAAGATTACTTTAGAAGGTTAGTAATGGAATTAGACGCTCAAATTTATGAAGACTGTAATAATTAAGTTTTGTTTTGTGGTACATGACTCAAATTAATAACGGGATCAGAGTGAAATCGTAAGAATTAGTGAAGGAGAGAAGAATATAGAACAAAAGCATTTTTAAAATTACTTAGCTATTGAATGTGGCAATGCAGATCCTACAGCTTTAATTAATTAGAATGTATAAATAATCATGTTCATGTACCATGAAATATGACTTTTGGTCCTGAAGAATCGGTTCTATAAAATCTTTCTGAAGATTTACTATGATTAGTCAACAAATGATGGCTTCAGAACTACTTCAGTTACTATAGCATTAGCTATTTGTAAACAAAGACATAGAACCGATTTTGCAATTAAAACTAAAGGCGTTTTCAAAATTGTAACACAAATTAGTCTTATTCCGAATCTGGTGTACAAATTGGCGTTTAAGTAATGTAGGTGAAGTAAAACAGTGAAAGGTGCAGATATTGAGAAACCATCACATGTGTAAATGGTAAATATACAAGATCCCTTGACTATGCGTTGATGGTAATAGAAAATTTAATTTCTTAATATTTATTTCATGTCTTTACTTTTTATTTCGTTTAATTTTAGTTCTGTTAACACTGACGAATACATTTTTGTTTCATAGGAATCACGCGTGAGTAACAACAAATACGTATGTGTAGGAAAGAATGTTCCCTTTTTAGTGTTTTTATTATACAAATGCTAAAGTTACCCTTTGCGACATAGATCTAATATAAACTATAGAGGTCGAAATGTAAGTCCCTAAAGAAAAGTTGGAATTTCATTCAAACAAACTGTTTTACCCTGCATGTCCCTATGACGCCCCTACAGATCACAATATAAATAATCTTTGATCAAGCTTTTTATAAGCAGTTTTGTACTCATATTTGCAATTTGATGCTATCCAGAAGCATGCAGAAGTTTACTACAACCCAACCAGTATTTAATTTATCCAATATTTTTATTTCCTGTTGTTATATGTTGTGTTTTTGTGTTATAAATATAATTTTAGAATTAGTCATGAAACTGAGATGTGATTATTTAAAAGATTTTTCATATTTACGTTTAGAGTTTCATAAGCTATAGCTGTTTGAGTATTATCTCTGTTGGGATTATTTAAACTACAAATCTTTACGAACGCAGTAGATAAAATAATGGCAAACTTTTTAGATATTTTCATAGAATTTTTCAATTCTTAGAAGAACCTTTTCGAATTCAAATCAACGCTTAGCATAGTTGCACACTGTAAAGGACTTTGTAAGTATTGCAGCTATCTCTTTCGGTGGTGCAAGTGATTTTAAACTCAAAATTTGAAATTAAAAGGTTCAAAAAGCGAAAGGAGCAGGAAATGAGGCAGAATGATGAGCAAACACATCAGATGACACTGCAGGCTGGGTTGAGGACGCTACATGAAGCAGGTCCCGAGCTGAAGAGAGCTATATCTGGCAACTTGGATGATATATCTGCTGAATGCGATGTTCCTATGCATAGAGTAAGTAATACAAAATAACCTAAAAAATATATCATAATATTGAATCAAATTAAAAATACCGAAAGTCTGCCAGCTAGCAAAGAAAGTTATTTGTTTAAAAAATCGTTAACTGATGATCATTAAATTTGTTGATCTTTTACAGAGAAACCACTCGTTGTTTGGAGGCGTTTGGTCGAGCATACGAAGGCATGGACCAAACAGACACTTCCATAGACATCGGAAACATGGAGAACCTCCTACTGGTAAAGATTATCTTTTGTTATGAATGCTGCTAAAGGCTTGACACTACAATTTTTTGATTACATCACTATGGGCACGGTTTATTTAGAGTTACTCCCATTTTTCATTATGGTATCTGTTTGTTATATCTTTAGACGCTGGCGGAGTTGGCGGTGGAGGTGGTGTAGGAAATCACTTAAGTTCAATGATGCAGCGGGAATATGGAGTCGGACCACTACCTCTAACACCAAACTTGTAAGAATCTCGCATAACATTTTACATTGCAACAATAATTTGACTTGCTGCCGAAAGTTGAAGATTCATATCATTCCAATATCCATTATTTTCAGAGCAAACGGACAACCTAAAGAACAAATACCACTGAGGCCTCTAATATTCAATGGAGAATCAGAAAAAATATACCAAGTTCTCGAGTGAGTACATATTAGTTATTTAACTTTACATCATTCCAATAAATTCATTTTAATATCCTAATACATATCAGAGTCTAAATAAGAAATGCTTATATTACAGAAGAACCACAAATGACCTAAAGAATACTATTTACCAAGGTAGTCAAACGTGTGGTTTTCTAAGTTACAGTTTGCACCACCTGCATCACCTCTTTCTCTAATAACATTTCTAACGCTTCCATCTTCTTTCACCGCTTCTGTGTGGATAACGGTATGTACTAACAGCAATCAAAAGTCCAACTACCCGGAGATGCTCGGGCAGATCGGTCTAGCTTTCGGCTGCGTCAACTATCTGTCGACGCCGAGCGATGGCTTGAACGTATCAAAACCAACTCCAACGGTATCAAGACAAAAGGTTCACCCCGAGGACTCGACATCTTCGAGAGAGAAACTGTCGATACCGCGAATGGCGTCAATGGAGGATAAGACTCCGTCACCAAATGCATTCGAACAAATACAACCGAAGATATCGCCGCTTCTGGCGAGCGAGTGCACGCCGACGACGGAGTCGCGGACGATGACGTTGTACGGGTACAACGCAGCTGCGAAGCTGCCCTTCGCGTTCTCTCACGCGAAGGAGCGCGTGTGCCGCGGCGGGGAGCGGCGCAGCCTGCGCGCCATCAAGCCGGCACTGTGCGGCCCAGGTCGGATGGTGCGCAGCGCCTCGTCGGGGGCGGCCTCGCATGCGCCGCCCGCTCGGCTTGTAGATCGCCCGCACTCGCCAGGTCCGCACGCCTCAGGGAGCTTCCTTCCGATTTTAATTTCCTGTCCCATAAAGTTTCTAACTTTGATGGTAACATTTATTGTTATCATAGTTTACATTTATAGATGTTTTTTCTATGGATCTGTACATTTATTAAAATTAGGCTCTAGTGTAATATTAAATTAATTCAATTATTTCTAGCAATACTAATGATATACTAGTAAATTTATCTAAACTGATTCTACATGAAGGAAGCTTTCTACAATGTAGAACAATGAACGCTCATCGAAAAGTCTTTAAAGCTTACAGGATTACAATGCAGGCAAATGGCACTCTGACGGTATCAATTAAGGATTTTACACACACTCACACTTCGCTTCAGCAAATTTCATGTTTTACAATTTCACACAAATAACAATACACAGAATTTGCACTAAAAAATAATAAATGAGGTAAAATAATAACTTAATACCAATAAATAAGTAATTACTGACACCGGTTAAATCATCGTAACAGGCATGTAAACTAACATTGAAGGGCTAAATAGTGCATTTTTAGAAAGATTGAGGATTTAGAAAAGCTTTTAGAGGAATTTGACAGAAAGTTTTTGTTTTGTATCGTTTGCACGGAGTTTGAACAATCATAAAAATTCACGAGGACGCTATTGATTTAGAAATTAATGTATAGAGAACTAATTGAGATTCATGCTTTAAGAATCATTATAGGCTAGCTTATGAGCTTTTGAAAAATTAGAAAATTCATAGTTTAGAATTTAGATTTTCAAAAATCAATAATGGAGGTATGTTTTTATTTTGTAATCATTTTTATCACTCAAATTAGAAGTTGCAAAGTAAAATGATTCTTAACGTTACTTGGATGAAGATTATATCATCTAGGTATATAAGGTCTAAATGTAAAATCTTTTTCACCTGGTATTGTAGGAGGAGATAGCACTGGGCGTGGGGTGGTGTCGCTGCCTGGCAGTCCACGAGGAAACTCCTCGGGGCCTGTTGTGGTGGGATCTGCGGAGAGTCTGGTTACTAGAGTAAGTCAATTTGATGTAATGTGTATTTGATGATATCCCTGATCCGAGTCACTAAAATATTAAGTTTCGAAACATTTTATTTTTAGGTCCTTACTGAACAGGGTCTGGGTGAATACTGTGACCCTGAGTTTGTAAGGAACACTTCTCGGGAAATGCAAGAGGCTCTGGAAATGACGCAGGAGCAAATGGACAGGTAATTTTGATCATAGTGATTAATCAGATGTACTATCTACATTGTTTTTGTTTTAATAATATATTAAAATTCGGAAATATGTATTATTTCAGAGCCGCGCATCAGCTGATGATTAACGAGAAGAATATAAAACAAGCTCAAAGCCAACAACCCCAAGTTGTAAGTATCAGAATTTGTCACAATGCTTTACAATAACTGCCCACTAATCCACTTTTCAGCTGTCAACTTGCTACACTATTTTATAACGAATGTATAGGGTAACATTTGGGTTATAGGGCGACATCCTTGCTCGCCAGTACCACCCGTTCCACCAGCCGGCGTCGATGCCGCCGCCGGTGTTCAAGCGGTTATAGCACCCGCCCACACTGAGCCCGCGCACGATTGCGCGGACGCATCCATCGCGCGTGACACAAAACGTCACACGCATCATAGAAAAAAAAGAAAACGCAAACCCGTACTGGTTTAGCGATTTTTTATTGTATAAATATTGGTTTTGTTATATAGTATGATTGTTTATCCTATTGTCGAACAACTCAATTATTCAAAGCTATAATTGAGTTATTCGACGCAACACGATATCTATGCTCAAATTCTTCGTTTGTTTCTCAATTTTCCAAACAGGCGGAACAAAATTAGGGTACGTTAGTACTTTTTAAAATTTTATACTGTGGTTACCACAGTTAAAGTGAGATTGTAGTTGTTTAGGTAAAATAGCATAATTATAAGGCCATTTAAACTGATTAAAGAAATGTATCTATTTAAAATTGTGGTGACACCCTAAATGTCGATATTTCAGGATAATGGCCCTTTTAAATTCTTAAATTAGAAAATGTATTTTTTTTTTAATTCTGATAGAGAATTGATAATCTCATGAACACAATAATTTGGCTAGAGGCATGTAATTGTGATTAAAGATGTACCTATAATTTTATCCTTTTAGATATTTGGAATTATACTTTGTAAAAATAGGGTACATAACCTAATTGTATTTTGCAAGTTTTAATGAATAATTGTAACCTTTAATACGAATATTGTCGATTTCGTAAAACTTGCATAAAACAACATTTTCATTTGAAAAGTAAAAATGTAATTTACTCATGAATGCGAACAATTCTTCCTCTAGTTTAACGTATTTGTTAAGTAATTAAGCTTTTAAGCTAATATTCAGCAATTGACGGTTATGAACTGATAATATGATGAAATAAGCTTTCAAAATTCTTGAACGCTAGAGCTTTTGTGGTGAATTATGATATTTGGTGTGATTTTATTAAAAAAGTCGCTTTAATTGTTACAATTCAGTATTAAGTGGAAAGCTAATAATTAACTTGTTTAGCGATATTTGAGTACTAAAATGTCTGAGTTTCTTAATTTTTAGCACCAGATCCAAGACAATACCGTATTTGAAGACTTTGAGGAACTGATTGTAAAACTAGCCCTCGGCGTAGGGAAATACAATTTTCAGTAGTTTACCCGAAAGCTGAAGTTATAAAAATTACCAAACAAAAAAATAAAAAAATAAGACGCAAAATAAATAAGAGCAAACCAGTATTTTTATAACTTCAACTGATTGAATAGCTTCGACCACTTTTAGATTACCTAGACATTAAACAATACTAGCTTAAAATTCAGGCTCATTCGACGCCTACGATAAAACTAAAGATGAAAGTCTGATTTTCATCTTTTTAGTAACTTTACAATATTTTAATAAAAGTAAGCACTCTTTTGAAGTTTTAATAGATTTTATAGATGGATAGATTTATATACGATTTTTCCATCCATGTCCTTCGCGGGTTGTTAGTTTAAGTCAGAGTTATTTTCTATTTATTGAACTCCACGTATGAGCTTAGTATGGGAACTTAACAATCCCTTTACTGTAAAGAAAAAATCTTAAAAAAGAAATAATTTTATTGGGCAATAATTTTCATAGCTAACATCCTCGTTTTTTTTAACTACGTGCATTCGTGATAATGTTGCGGAGTGTTAATTTAAATTATATCGTCAATTTTTGTAACGGTTCTGTTCACGTTCTTTTGCCTTATATCACAATAACGGTCGTCATTATTTAAATCTAGACACAATTTTGGCGCAACCAAATCATGGATAGCTAAATCGTTAATCGTAACAAAACCTGAATGCCTGAAAGATATTCTGAAAAACCCAGACTAAGCGTGGTGAACGATGGCATAAGTCCTCTCATTGATGTCTATGTTACCAGAGAAGACCGCGTGCCCAGCAGTGGGACGGTAAAAAGATTAATGAATGACGTAATGTAACTACTTGAAATAATTTGATTTGATAACTAATTTTTAAAGCTTTATGAAGATAATAGAACCGTATCAATTGTTCTATGAGTGTATCATTTTAATTTCATAAAAGACAGTAATACATAGAGTGACCGTGTATTTGCAAGGAGGCATTTACCTACTAATATAGATCGTTTCGACTTCTTTATTAGAAAACAGTTAGGTAATCATTAACTTTAGTTTAAAAATCTAGTTAAATTTAGTAAAATTTGCAA
This sequence comes from Subacronicta megacephala, assembly GCA_958496365.1. NCBI lineage: Eukaryota > Metazoa > Arthropoda > Insecta > Lepidoptera > Noctuidae > Subacronicta > Subacronicta megacephala. Next base: position 9,148,082 of record OY292538.1, on the reverse strand, counting down.
CATCTCAAACTGCGCTAAAATTTTATGGCTGAAGCTTAAAATTCAAAAATAAAATTGTTTATTTGTAATTCAGTCTATAATTTAAGTACTTAGTTGTCTGTGATTTTATTGATATCTTGAAAATGATATGAATATATTTTCATTGTGATATCTTATACCTCAGATGAAGGAAGTAGGTCTTATACCTACTTCCTCCGATAAATAACTTTAGTAACGAACTCAACAGGTACTATGCCTTATCCGCTAGATTCTAAAAAAACAGTAGCAGCGCGAGGTGTTGCAAGTTTTAAAATATTAGCTCTAAGATATTCCCTAGTAAGTGCCCTTTTAAACTCTATGAAGCGACGTAGTGTATATATTATTCTCAGATACTCCATGTGCCGTCAACACTCCACATTCCTCTAGAATTAAGGCGACCCTAACCGAAAAATAAAATCTGTTGTAACCTCTTTATTGAACATTTCTAAAGCCGCACATTCACAAAGGACAACTGCGCCGATCTACGATCTAACGGAACTCATACCCTTATTTTGATCATTGTTCGTAGGTATATGATCTTGATGATATATTTTTGAATATATTGCTACCCACGTTTTGATCATGTGCTGCACAGTTTGTTGTTTTGGCAATACGCGGCTTGATAACTTACTTTTACCCGTTTAGGCTACAGCAGCAAAGATTAAGTATCTAGTTATGTGGAGAAAGTAACAACGCACAAAACGTATGACTATGATGTTCGTGAAATTCTAAATGTATAATTATTATTGCGTAATTTTTCTTTCAATATGTAGGTGATAATTCCTGAAGTGTATGAAAAATCTCATAAAATTTTACTATCAACCAACATGCCCTTAATGTTGTTGTTAACTGGCAAACTGGCAGAGTGCGACTGGCAACTTGGCACAATGCCAAGTTGCCAGTCGCAGCCATTACACAACATTGCCAGACGGTTGCCAGACATCGTATATTCGCCCAACATTGGGGTATTCGATAGCCAGACAATGTTGCCTCACTAAAGAAATATAAATAGCAAATGAATTACTGGACAGATGAGAGATTTGTAATACGTATACAAAATACACTGTATATAAGAATACTGTACCTTTTATTATATTTTAAGTATTTACACGTTCTTCTTTGTTGTTAAGGTAGCCTAAATTAAATCTATGCTTCCCCTAAAGTTTCAGGTGCCAAGTTGTTTTTGATGTTGAATTTATGTCTGTTGTTAAACTTTTCAAAGGTTGCCTTTATATTTTCTGTCATTTTTATATACTCGTTTGAATTTGCCATATAGTATCCTATTGCCATTCTGTTTATATTACAGTTTATTGAAGATTTAAATATTTTTATTAAAAAAACAGTTAGAGCCCAATATTTATAATAGGTAACCAGGCAAATTATTTTTTAACAAATATGTTTAAAATATAACTATTTTATTAATGAGTGCAGAATCGTCAACGTCAAGTGAAATAACTACCTAAAATTTTAAAATATTCATATAGCACTAGCACATAGCGAGTGCATCTGTAAATAATGTACAAAAATAAATCTGTACTCAAAAACATGATTTTAAGAACGTTTTTTATATTCCTAGCGTAGTCGTAAAGGGAATCTCGATTGTAAATAGTTATGTAAATAAAAAAAATGTAAAAGATATATATATTCCGTCAATCATATTAAACTTGAGACATTATTAATTACCTATATTTATTGTTTAAAAAGAAAATTGTAAAATTGTTTTCATATAAATAAAAAATGTGGGAAACACATTCTAACGTTTTATTTAAGTACTCAAAATTCATTCTAAATTTCACACATTCACACAACACATTCACTCTAAATTTTCCATCGAGAAAAGACAAAGAATTATCTTTTAGAAAAGCTATTAATATGTTTAGCCATGTGGTTGTAGTTTATTTAAACATGCTTCGGGAAAGCTCCGTCTAGGTTTTGCCCGAATTTCAACAGGAGTGCCACAGGGCATCATTTTAGGCCCAATTCAATGCCGTGACGAATCACAGTAAAAAACTAAACTCGCCATAAATTACCATAGCAAAGTTCGAAGGCAATTTCCAGCTCCCAAACTCTCATGCATATCTCCATAATTATAGCACTGTTTCTAATGTGAAATAAAGTAACATCAATATTCACGTTATAAAAGAGTACTGTTCTATCCAAAGACTGCTTCATTAGTATGGTGGTCCTAAGCGCGACTGCTACGCTATAGATCCTGGTTTTGATCCCCTGGTGGAGCAAAGTTTTATTGGGTTTTTCTATGAAAATATCAGTTGCAGCTCGGAGTCTGAATATGTGCCCGGTGAATGGCAATAGGCTCGCTCCTATTACATGGGACCTAAACATACCGGCGAAGTGTAGCAGATGTCTAATGTTTGTCCAAAGTTTGAAAATTTATCTAATTTTTTATTGTTGCTCCCATGTCCATGAGAGAATATTTTATAAAAAACCTAAGTATCTATATTTTGTGAAAAAAATCGTTGCCCTTAGTGGAGAGAATGGGGAAAACAATATCGTCAATACATACCATCACGCCTGTATTTCCCGAAGGGATAGGCAGAGGTGTACTTAATGTACACGCACAGTTCGCCAGTATGTTTGGGTCCCATGTAATAGGGGGCGAGCCTATTACCATTCACCGGGCACAAATCCAGACTCTGAGCTGCTATTGAGAATTTCATAGAAAAACTCAATACCACTTTGGTCGAACTGGGGATTGAAACCAAGACCTCTAGCGTAGCAGTCGCGATTGGGACCACTAGACCAACGAGGCAGTCCATACAATAGGAAATAAGCATGGATGGAATGACTTCTCATACTTTTTGATGAATATTTATTTTTATATTGAAACCGTCCTGTTTTTGCTCTTTGCTCTCCTGAAAAGTGTAGATTTTGATTCCTTTTCACTGGAGGTAGAAATGGAATATAGTGACAACACTTAGCTTAAGTTGATGATAATGAATACATTATTGTGAACATATTAATTCAGCAATACCTGCCCTGGCCTTCAAGGACATGATTTTTTCTATAATATACTAATACTGATATGAGAACTACAAGAATACAAAATTGTGAATGAGTTTGAGTTTCTTTAAAGAAGTGCCCATGGAGTTTCTTGCCAGATTCTTCTCCATAAAAATAAAAAATGTTGGAAAAGTGCAACTAGAGTTAATAATGTTTCACAAACACCTGTAACAGCTTATTTGAAATAAAAACATTTTATTGAATTTGCATGTATAGATTTACAGCATTCGATCATGACTTTGTGTTGGACAAAGATATAAAAAATAAAAACAATTTTAAAAGTAACAATTAAATACAATTTATTTTTCAATCAAAGTCCCTCTAACTCTTTTCTCTGATGTCTGAGCTGGAGTCTCCGCTTGCCTCTTATTCATTCCCTTCCTTTCCAACTGCTTCTCAATGATCCTAGCATTGTTTGCATAACTGTCTGCCACTTCTCTAGCTTCAATCTCATCTTCCTCTTCATCAATAGTGGAGACGGTGACTGAACTGAATTTACCCATGTTTTTAGTGTGTTTTGTTACCATAATCTTCTTCGGTTGTGTCAAAGCAACTTGTTTATAGATGTCAGTGACTCCACCCTCACCGGCAGTTTGCACTAAGGCTGCCCTCATGATAAAAACGACGTTGCTTTCCTGTTCATGTTTATAATATATCGGTATAGCACACTTCTTGCATTTTAATCTATACTGTCTCTCAATACCTTTGTCCCGTTTTAAATACACTGTCTCGTCGGGGTCTGAAGTGATTTTGTGAGCGTGTTTGGAACCGTCGATAACTCGTGCGCCATCCGTAGGTCGGAGAGGTAAACGGTCTATTGTACAGTCTAAAATTAAAGACATTTGGCCGCATAGACAGTAATAAATGTGTAAGGGCTTCGTTTCATTGTATTCTTCTTGGTCTTTTGTGTCTGAGCAGACTATGCTTCGAGAAACTACTTTGGGCATGGTGTTTAAGACTTGATGTTCAGTGTTTTCTATTTGTTGTTGTAATTATTGAATTACAAAGAAAATAATCCCGGAATTTTAATTCCAATCGCTTCTAAACACATTAAACAACAAACTTGCCGTGACGTCGTTGACATTGACAACTTCACACTTTGTGACTTTGTCACTGACTGACACTGATAATGACATTAACGACAACGACAAGTTTATCAAACTAATAGAGAATGGCTATTGTTTATTTATTTTCTAACCACGGATACTTGTCTTTCAGTCACCAATAAAGATTATAAAATTGGATTACCAATCAATGTTAATATTATGAACCTTAATCAACTTCCATTTGCAAATAAACTTACACTTACTACTTCGATGTTTTTGTGTATTGTGTAGAACAAAACAAGATCTGGGGATCTACATAAATTCCTGAAAAAAATGGCATATAATTTTATTTCAAGTTGGTAGCCCTTTTTATACCGTGAATACAAAGATAATACAATTAATGCAACATGATGCTATTTTATGAAATTTGTTTTTTATGGTTTAACTCGGCAAACAAACAAGCAAACTACGTAATGGTAAGTAGTCGTCGCCGCCCATAAACATGAAAACATCTGCAAATTAATGTTTTTTTGTGAAGATTTTTATGTAAAATAGATGATTTAGCCAAATATTACAATTTTAAGCAGAAGATTCAGTAATCAATAAAAGTGTGATTCACAATTATTTTGAGTTTGTATTACATTTTTTGCTTACACGCTTACTTACATCAACAGGTTTGAATGTACGTATCATTTGTATGAATGACTTATCTAGGATATAATATTTTAGCCAATTTGCGAAAAACTAAAAAATATTCGAATTTGGCGCCTAAGGCTAAATGGTTAGCCTTAACAATTAGGTATATTATGAAAGTGCTGTAAAACAAGTTCACTTTTTGTCTTTATGTACAAACGGTTACGCATCAAGTTATATAAATCCAATAAAAGCTGGTCTCGCACTGTGCAGAAAGTGCTTACAATTCGAGGTCAGTTGATACTGGATTTATATAGCTTGATGTGTGTAGCCGTAAGTTTATCATTTATAGTATGCGTAAATTTATCGTAAAAGATTCAAAAAACTAAATCGATATTTTATGGCCACCTCACATTTGTTAGGTTGGTATTCATTGCTGTCAACTTCACACGCCGCTGCGATTGTCTTTTATTCCACAGAATTGTGTTTCATTGCACATGTTCATCGATTTCTGTCGAATTTAGGGAAAGTATTGCGAATTGAACTGTAAAATGGGTGCTATATCCAGCCGATACCGTGTTTACAACTCGGGACTTACAAATACCGACATACAAAACGCAGAGAGTGACAACAAACGTGAAAATCCTGGAACGTTGGATGAGATACATAAAAAGACCAAAGGTATTTTTTGCACACTTTTTAACTATTATAGTGATTATCTGTAATGAATGAAATGTTAATTAGATTGGTAAAAACGTATTGAGGTTACGCGTTCAGTCAGAAAACGGCGGCAAACTTAATTTTTTTCTGAGCTAAAAGTTGGGTTATCCTATGATGTAATAATAGATAATTTACAGGTATATTACCCATTATGATATGTGTAAACCTTCCTAGATGTGTGCTACGTAATGAAATGGTCAATAATATATCATACTCATACAGTTTGGTACAGAAATTGGAGATGGTTCTGATTGCCATTGTGGTATCTACTATATTTGTATTCTGATAAGAGTGTTATCAACCTCTTTGGCTCTCCACCGTTCCGATTTCGAATTTATTATACACAGCATAAATAAGTGCAAGAAGATGAATTGGAATGCATTAATTACTGGCAAACTTGAATTTTATTATCTCCTTTGAACAGTATAAATTTTACAATAATTATAATTTATATTGCTGGAAAAAATAACACTAATGACAATTATGTACAAAGTCAATGCTCCTTAAATTGCCTGTCCATATATTTTTTAAACTGTTGGTTGCAAGTGTTTCTGAGATTGAGTTCCTGGGGTTGTTGACTGACCAATGATAAATAAATAAAATACTTTTCTCAATTTCCTGGTTTGATTTAGGTCTTGTGTTAATGTTGTCTCCTTACCTATATAAAAGTATCCTTTTAAGCAATCTGATAACATAGACCACTATGTTGATAAAATATGTTATATAGTGCCTTTTGACAAACATTAAAAGATAAGATAAACTTTTATTTTTACTATACTACAATCACATAATATCATGCCCCCAAAGGGTTAGGTAGAGGTGTACTAATGTACCCACACTTCGCCAGTATGTTAAGGTCCCATGTAATAGGGGGCGAACCTATTGTCACTAACCAGGCACAAATCCAATACTATACTCCTTATAATAAACCTTCAAAATTGTTGAAGGAGTTCTTTAAGCAAAATTATTACTGGGTCAAACAAGGCAGAGAATAATAATGAGATGCAGTGGTGATTGCTAAGCTCAAAGAACAGCTCTTAAATTAGAGTATCATAGTTATCATCATTTCCGCTTTTTCCCTTTTTTTAAAAAAGCTTACTAGCAATGTGGTTCGCACATTACTGGTATTCTTATAAGCCCCTTGTACTAATCTAAAATGCTTGTTACGAGTTGGCTCCATGTCATAGTGCAATGGGTGGGTTTCAAAACGCCAACCACATGATTGCAAATCCATTCTCCATCTAGCCAGACCTATAAAGATATATATAGAGCCATCTCTAGCTTAATGGCTTGAGATGGCTCTAGCCATTAAGCTACAGCCGCTTCATTATTTACTTAAAAGGGGGTTATTGTAATCAGTAAAAGCAAATCAATTATTTTGTATTTCTTTTTTTGTATTCCAGATGTAATGCCAGTCAATTTTGAAGGAGGCAAACTGATGGTGAATAGGGGGCTCTCCAACCATTTCCAGGTAACTTATTACCGGATTTAGGAGTCAATATTTTTTATAGTTTTATAACTGAAAGCTCTCCGCTTTGCCTGCACGGTTTCTCTACTATAATATGCATGTAAACTACATTCAAACCTTTGTCTTGAATCACTCTATGTATTGCTGAAAACTGCATTAAAATCTGTTGCGCTATTTAAAAGGTGTAAGCTATAAACAGCGGAAGCAACTTCGTTTTATAGTAAAGAAGATTATGATCATGCAACAGGCTATTGATCTATATTGTCCTAAAGGAGTCTTGATAATACAACTATTGTTATTATTGTGAAAGTTTGTATGTATCTCTACCATTTACACAAAAAACGCTGATCATATTTGAATGTAATTTGGCACACAGTTTATGTGTGGCAAATTTCATCTACATTTTTATGTATGTTGTCCTGGGTTTTTAATCCAGGTTGGACCCAAACGTTACTTAATTTATATGAAGACAGACAAAAAACTCATACCTAAAAGTTGTTGTGTGAAATTTTACAGAAAAGTTAAATTAAAATTAGAATTATTTTCATAGAAGTCATAATTTTGTATTACCAATTTCAGATGTCCCACACTCTAACAATGAGTTCAGCACAGAATGGTTATAAGCTAGGCGCTACATACATCGGCACCAAGCAAATCTCCCCCACAGAGGCTTTCCCCGTCATCCTGGGTGACGTAGACCCATCAGGGAATGTCAACTTCAGTCTTATTCACCAACTAACTCCTGAAATCAGGCTGAAGGGAGCTGCACAGGTATTATGGGTTCATTTTCCAATTTCATAAAAGTTATTATTAAACATTAACTAGGCAAATTGAAATTGAAGCACTAGACTAGGAAGACTAATGGCTAGGGCGTCGGACTTGCGATCATGTGGTTGCCGGTTCGAAACCCACCCATTGCACTACCGATGTGAACCTACTTGTAACACAAGCATTTAGCTTTGTACGAGGGGTTACCAAGATTAACAGAGACAAACTCACAAACTTTATCTCTTTATAATATTAAGATAGATTATAAGATTTATCAAGAATTATGTGTGTACTTATAAGCATTTATGAAATAGTATTCGTCTAATAGCATGGTTTAATAAAATATATCCTATGTAGATGACACTATGGTCTCGTATCTTCCTCAATCTTATGCTGGTGTTTTCATCTATTGTAGGTGCAAGAATGTAAGCTGACAGCCACCCAGGGCACTCTGGAGTACAAGGGGTCTGACTACACACTGGCGATGGCTGTAGGCAAACCAGACTTCAACGAGAAGTCCTCAGTATTTGTGGCACACTACTTGCAGGTAATAACATAACATAACATACCATCACGCCTGTATTCCCCGAAGGGTTAGGCAGAGGTGCACTTAATGTACACCCACACTTCGCCGGTATGTTTGGGTCCCATGTAATAGGGGGCGAGCCTATTGCCATTCACCGGGCACTAATCCAGACTCCGAGCTGCTACTGAGAATTTAATAGAAAAACTCAATAATACTTTACTCGACCTGGGGATCGAACCCAAGACCTCTAGCGTAGCAGTCGCGATTGGGACCACTAGACCAACGAGGCAGTCGCAGCAGTTGCAGGTAATATTTTTTTAAAAAGATAACTTGGCAAACGAGCGGGCTAGCTACCTGATGGTAAGTAGTCGCCGCCCATGGACATGCGTTGCCGAGCCTATTTAAGGAAAATGAAAGGGAGAAGGGAAAAGAACAAGGGGACAGAGAGAAACTGGGCCTTATATACGCACAGCTACACATCAAGCTATAAAAAACCAGTTTACGTGGGCCTCTTATTGTATGGGAAGTCTATACAATGCGAGATCAGCTTAGACTGGTATAGGTTGATCTGTAGCCGTGTGTACTAGAGACCCAAGATATGTTTTAAAATAGTTGTTAAGTTTTCTTAAATTCTCAAATTTTCCGCACAACTTTCTTATTTTTTTCTTTCATAAATACCTTCTCCTGACAATAACAAACAACAAAAAAAGAGTTAGCGAAATTGGTCTAGTCATGCATGATGCCGTGACCAAGGAATTAAGGATTCATATTTTCACCTAGTAAAAAAAAACCGAACAGCGGGGCACAGCAGTTATTCTACAAAAAACCACACGCACCATAGTGCCGGATTAAGCAAACGCGGGGCCTGTAGCATATACTATTGAGGAGCACTTGATCTGCTGTAGATTCTCAAATATAAAGAAGTAAAAAAACAATACTCAATAATTTTATGTATTTGACATGGAATAAACCACTTTGACGACTGTATAGTGTCTTAATAAGTTTCATTCAAATATATAAAGTTCGGGCGCGTTTTGCCGGGTTTTAATACGCGGGGCCCTCTTTTGCGCGGGGCCCGTAGCGTTTGCTTCTCCTGCTATATGGTTAATCCGCCACTGCGCGGATCTTTTTTTTTTTATGTAGCCTCTTTCGTGTCCCACTGCAGGGCAAAGGCCTCCCCTAACTTCTTCCAGGATTGTTTATCCTGGGCTTCTGTATACCACGTTGGCAGAAACCGATCGATATCATACCGCCAACGTTTCCTCGGCCGCCCTGGTCTCCGAAAGGTATTACGAGGTTTCCACTCGGTAGCTAGCCGCGCCCATCTGTCCGGTTGCATGCGGCTGATGTGGCCAGCCCATCGCCACTTCAAGCTCGCTCCCTCTTCTTATGGTTCTTAAATGGTTTTTTTCCTGCAGTCAGTGACGAAGCGCCTGGCCCTGGGCACGGAGCTCGTGTACCAGTCAGGCGCTCGCGTGATGGGCGGGGAGATCGCCATCACCTCCGCCGCCGCACGATACACCATGGACGGTGAGTTGGAACATCACCCCTCTACTAACAGAAAACTTAGGCAGACTTGTACTGTGATATATATTTTATAATTTATGGCCACGGCTTTGCCTGCGTGGTTTCTCGGCATTTCTTTTTTTTTGACACTTATCCACAATCAGTCTTTCAACTATGCATGGATGCGTTGAAGGGTTATTGAAGTGGCGGGTGTGCACTTCATTGAGGGCACTACCCTTGTGGAAGAGCAGCTACACTTTCTTGTGTAGCCCCATGATGTCATGCCTTTTCAAGCGGTTGGGGTAATGTTGGTGTCTGCGAAGGGCCAATACATTAAGAGGAGTGTCCCTCGCGAACGCAACAATGTTGCACAGTTGTCGCTGTCTCTATCCCTCGCGATGCGAACGCGTGCCCGAGAGGAGAAACAACAATACATTTGCAACATTTTCACGCGTATTTTTATGCTCCGAATTTTGGAGATTACTCCTATAATATTGTTAATACGTAAAAAAAAATCTTGTAAAAATATATCCACTATATTATCTGGGTTTCTTTCGAATCAGAATGTTTCTGTATTGATACACTGTCGAGAAATACTAGCATAAAGTTGGGCCTTTTTTCAACGAAAATTGCCAATCTTTGAGCTCGTGTAACTTTTTAACCGTATAGTGAAATGAAATTGTATACTACAGGAACACGTATTTTAATGATAAAATTGTTACTGCAAAATTTCAATGACTTTCATTGTTTAAAATTCAAGCAAGGGCCAAACTACGTTTGTATGGAGCGCGAAGCGGATACTATCCTCTTAAGATGAGAGGCTAGCCGCTGTTGTTAGGTTGTTTAGATGTAACGGCATTTCTGTACTATAATATGATACATATAAATCTTCCTCTTGAATCACTATCCGTTGTCGGAAACTGTAAGTTGGGCATAAAGGCAGTAGGATGATAATTATATTTAATTCTATTTGATTGAATACTTTCCCTGATTGTTTTTTTTTATTGTATTGTCAGACTCCGAGTTGTCAGCGACTCTGAGCACGGCCAACTTCCACCTGTGTTACTTCAAGCAGTGCAGCGAACAGTTACAGGTAACATCGGCTCACTTGTCTTCTATAATCCCTTTATTTTTATTTATTTATTTATTATGGACCTTCAACACAGGGTACACACAATACATGACACATTTAGGTACATTAATAGATTTTTTTTTATAACATGTGTGCTCCTCCACTTAAAAAAGGCCACAGCATGCTCCTCAGTCTAGGCGAACAAAGGAAATTGAATAGAACACTTTAAAAAATATTATGAAACTGTGATATGACCAAAAATTCGAAATTAAAATTAAGAATTAAATAACAAAATGAACAATTAATGGAAAAATAAACAATTAATGGTTAAATAAACAATTAATGGCATAATAAACCACTAATGGTAAAATAAATTATTTATTGAGATAGAGTAGGTTGTGTAGTTGCTGGATGCATAATTATAGTAACTTTCAACTCTCTCGCTGATTTGATATCGTCGTGCAACGGGTCGTGAAGCTCCCTAAATAATAGTTGAGCTACACAATGACTGATGTATGCGTGCTGTAAGTTCAGACAGGTCAACTCAAGCTGCTGTGGCTCTTTCTTGAAAAGGCCGTCGTTGACGTACTGATCAGTTTCATCATCATCAACCTATTACACTGTCCCACTGCTGGGCACTGGCTTCACACGCCGTCAAGAAAATCTTTCAAGCATGCAAGTTTCCCCTCGATGTTCCCCTTCACGGTTTTAGCGCGTGATAATTAAATGATTAATACGAACATGACTTCTAAAAGTCATGGACAAGTCATTCGCAGGTGCGTGCCTTGGACTCGAACTCGAGACCTTTGACTTGACATTCCAATGGTCACTCACTATCACTGCCCTGGATCAGTTTATTTTTGTCTTATTGAAAGAAATTGAAATAAATTTCGTCAGTATGTTTGATATGTGTGACTTTAAAACGCAATTGTAGAAATACTAGTTTAGCATTCATTTATAATATGTATGAGTGCACTTAAAGGATAATCCAATAAAATCTGGAAGTTTGGGTTGAAATCCTGTCGACATGAGCAGTGTTAATAGACAAGCTTTACTTCCAGGTGGTTGCAGAAATGGATACTTCATTCCGAGGGATGGAATCTGTCGGCACCGTCGGCTACCAGGTCAACATACCCAAAGCAGATCTAGTCTTTAGAGGTAAGGCTAAATTGTAAAGTTTTTTTATAAATTTCGTTTGTATCGAGATGACCGATGATAAGCAAAAAGATTTTACTTTTTTTTATAAATCTTGCTAGCAATGTTTGTCACACAATACTAGTATACTTGATAACCCCTCGTGCTAAGCTAAATGCTTGTTTGACTTGTGAGACTTGAGTGTAAAGTTTAGATTTTGAAGTAAACATGACAAAAAAATTCAAAAAGATGAAAGATATTAGAATTGCATGCATCCTGAAACTTATTTTGTCTTTTAAGAAATATATAGTTTAGTATTTAGTTCAAAATTTTTTACTGGTCAAAAATGTCCAATTCATTTGTTATTTTGTTTTCAGGCATGGTAGACTCAAATTGGAACATTGGTGCAGTACTCGAAAAGAAATTGCAGCCGCTACCATTCACATTCGCGCTCTCCGGCATGGCGAACCAGGGCAAGCAACAGTTTAAATTCGGCTGCGGTCTCATCATTGGTTAACCACCCAACTGCTGGGTGACAGTGATGACTGAGTGATATGTCAAGCTAGTGATCAGTGTGCATCAAGTGATCAGTGATATTGGGGCATTTCCGAACAGCGGGTCAGTGATTCCATCAGTGATTTTGTGCAAAAAGGTTGGTTTCAAACTTTCAAGGATCATAGCAACAACAGGAAATGGAAGCAATACATAATGATACCAATTTAAACGTTATATGTGTGTGTAGCATTCAGTGTTATTATTCAATATTGATGTTAATTGCACTGTTTCATGGTAAGCAATTTTTAATAAATTTTGTTTAAGATAAATTTTACCGCAAGCGGAACTCGTACCTGAGTCCTCTGGTTTCATAACCTAGTCGCACTTAGCTACCGAGATCTCTGCCAATGCTCACCAAATTTTTCTTTTGCAAAACATATAACTTTAATATCGATGTTTCACAATGTACCTACTCAATATTTCTTAAAACATTTGCACATAATACATGTTACTTGTGCAAGTTCATATATCTACACCAGTTACTAAGCTTGCAAGAGATTGTTGATAGCATGAATGCATTGGTTGAGTTTTCATGGCCTAATTAGTATTGTTTCAGATATTGATGTTTGTATTGAAAAGATATTTCAATGACAATATGGAAGAAATTCCTTGGGCGTGACAACTTTAACTAAAGTAATAGAACTTGTAACTTGCTCAAATAACATGTACTTTGTGCAGCTTAAAACATATTTAATTGATGTATTATGTGTATAGATACTGTGAAATGAATGTTTTGTCTATAACATAAGTTTTTCAATCATAATAATATGCTCAATGACTGTAACTTATACTTATTTAATACTAACATTATAAATATGAAAGTAACTATCTATTTATTACCTTTTCATAGCTAAACTGCTAAACAGATTTCGATAAGCTTTGACAAGAAAATATACTTTTAACAAGAATTTAATCTCAGGTAAAATCTTGTTTCATACTAACTCAAATTATACTTAAATAATGATCAACACAGAATAGGAGCTTAGTATTATAATATTTATAATTATGAATGATTGTGTAACCATAGACATATTACAGTATAATTGAATTCTTAATAAATGTAATGTTGCCACAACATTCAATTGACCACTAGCTTGATTTTGTCTACATAATTCTAATTTTAGTCGAATATTGACTTTGTTGGTGTTAGGATATCTGGGTTTTGGACTTTATATGATTATTTCGTTCTTAATGAATTTTAAACTATCTTCTTTAACATGTATTCATTTAGAATACAATAGACTTAGAGTACTCAAATTCAAACTGTTGATGCCATCAGTTTATGATCAATTAACATCTTGAATTGGACTGCCTCATTAGTCTAGTGTTCCTAAGCGCGACTGCTACGCTAGAGGTCCTAGGATCGATCCCCGGGTCGAGCAAAGTGTTATTGGGTTTTTCTATGAAATTCCCAGTAGCAGCTCGGGGTCTGGATTTGTGCCCGGTTAATGGCAATAGGCTCGCCCCATATTACATGGGACCTAAATCATACCGGCAAAATGTGGGTTTACATTGGTACACCACTGCCTAACCCTTCGGGGAATACAGGCGTGATGGTATGTTATGTTTTACATAACATCTTGAATTTTCTCATTGATCAGTTTTAAAACAAGTACAACTTGGATCAATAATTATGTCTTCATACCTTAACCTTACCAAAAACTAGCCTATAATAATAATTATATATATCGATAGATTTTACATTTTTACGAGAAGCCAAAACTCTTAAAAATACTTATGCCATAAAACCCAGCAACATGCAAAGTCTCTTCCAGTGATGTCATTTAAACTCCGTACATACAAGCATATAAATGTAATTTTTAACTTACTTAAGTGTATTTTAAAAACACAAGGTCATTAAAGTCCAAAATGCAGAAGCGAAGCGAATATAATATGATAGACGATTCCTAAATAAATTAATTAAAATATATCACAATTGTGTGAATGTTTTGTAATGGCCCAGAGACAATGTGTATATGTATTGATTCTTTTTTTGTACGATTTACGTATATTTTTTTGTTATTATAACACTGTTTTGCTGAGCCACCAGAATCGCATTTATGTCATTTGAACTCACTCTAAGGTGTCTTAATATAGCTTCTTGTGTACCTAGGTTTAATCCAGGTTGAGTAAATTGGGGCTTATTCAGAAATGCTTCTTAAACCTCGACTTATGATGGTTTAAAATACTGTCTTAGTATTTTTTTTGTTAGGTGTCAGATAATAAAAAATAGCTAAGAGACACCTAAATAAAGTGTTGGAATTGTTTGGGAACCTTCCCCTCGGCGCCTTATCTCCTTACATTATTTTTTTTTACGAACAGAAATCTATAATTGGCGTTTACTTCTATTATCATGGTCCGTGCCCATAGGCAACAGGTTTTTCCATTGCATGGGGGAGTGATTTTCCATTGAATAATCCATATTTTTTTAACCACTTAAATAATTAAATTAAGCCGTAGTTTGAGTAATAAATTAAAACAGTTTGAAACAGTCACTGTAAGTTTTAAACTGAAATAACTGGCATTTACGTGACTTGCGGACAATTTATGCAATATTTGAATGATTTCACATACTAATAAAGATGGTTTCTATGTTATTTTATGCCAGCATTTTAGCTTGGAAAATAGTCATTTGTATAACAGGCCTTTCCCGTTCATTCTCCTTCGCGTGGTTAATTATTGCAATATGAGGTCATGCATGGGACTAGAGAGGAGCCAGCATTTTTCCTGAGTTTCCTAGGCCTTGAAAAGCTTACCCGATCCCCGGATCAAATAAAACTGTGAATTACTATTTAATTAACTTGATCTTTTTCTAGTAAGAATCTTTTATGTAAGTTTCTATACTAACGTGCATTATGTTAAAGCTATTTATGATTTATTAGTGTGGATATCGAAAAAATGCTTTTTGAACTGTATGGTAAAGGTTTTACTTTTCAGTCGAATTATGTTTAAAATGTAATTAAACTAGATACCTCAGAGTGAGTAGCTAATCCTAGGACACAACGTCATGCCGTTGTCCGCCCCCGTTCCATTTATCATGTCCCCTATTATTTACGGGGTACCCGGAAGTCCTGGCACAAGCTTTATGTCGATTATTTCGCTGCCATCGCTACGGCGTTAGAGGGGGCGCTCATTTGCGACAAATAAAACTAATTGTATCTATACTAAAATAGTCCGTTCAATTTTTGTCATGCTCAAAGCTAACCAAATAATAATAACATTAATGATCGAACGATCTTATACTGTCTTGAATTTTGTCGTAAGTGCGCGCCCGATCTTATTGTATGAGTGTAGATAGATTATGGCATAGTGTACAATGTACATAGCGCCTGTTGTTAAAATGTTTATTTTTAATAGAGTTATGTTAATAAATCAATTTGTTGTTTCATTTTGTAAGATAATTTAGCCCCTACCCAACATAGTTCTAAACCAGGGATTCCCAAAGTGGTCGATATCGACCACTTGGGGTCGATATCGGTTTCCTAGGGGTCCACATAAACGAAAACTGATATTAGGGGCCGACGAGGTCTAAAAATCGACCCCTATTAAATTAACACAAGTTTAAAACTTTCAAGATAGGTAGGTAGGTACTGTATTGTTTATGTTGTGTTACGTGTACTAAGAAAATAGGCCATTTGGCCATGGGGGTCTGAGGTAACAGTTCATTATGGAAAAGGGGTCACTTGACCAAAATAGTTTGGGGATCTAAACAATAGCTGCTGTGCGGCCTGTGGCAGTGGCGTAGCTACCGGTGGGCTAGACGGGGCAGTGCCCCGGGGCCACCAAGCTCAGGGGGCCCCTCGGACTCTCCCTGCAACGAACGAACGAATCTGGATAACGACAAATCTGGGAGTGCGCCGAATACGGATCAAACGATTTTAAATAGTCGGGGCCTAGTTGATTTTTTGCCCCAAGGCCTTTGGGCAAACCTAGCTACGCCACTGGTCAGTGGATAGGACCTGTAACCAACAGCCACTAAATTATGTTAAGGCTAGAGAGCGTCAGAATATAGTGGATTCGGCGAAAAATCACAATTTACACCTAAATCTACTACGACAGCGATTTTCAAGCAAAAGTTTTAATACTCCATCATGATTATGTTACTGTTGATGTTGCAATTTCTACTGCCACGTACAGTCGCCAGCAGGTCAAGGTACACAAAACTGTCAAATTCCTCCAAATGATTTTAAACATTAAATTGTTGAAGATAAAGTTCAAAATCAACTGAGATAAATTGACACCTAAAATGTGTTATTACCGAAAAATTTGCGAAAATCTAAATAAAATTTGAGTTTTGCGCCCAGTGCTGACGCTTTAGCCTTAAACCAATAAATAATAAATAAATGAATGAATACTGAATACCCTTGATTTACACTTTAGTTTTAATTTGTTGTTATCGTTGTTATACTGAGCTTGTCGCGCTCAATCTATGGAAGGGTGAACAAATCACTAGATGCTGACTACTTAGGATTGCTAACTTGGCGTAATAAAAGTCAGATTTAGTTTAAAAATAACGTAAGTTTATTACATGTAATGAAATAAAAATATAATATTATAAACTTTTATTCTGTTACATGTATAAATGATTCCGTGCCGTGGGCGGATTGCCCGACATATTTTGGTAATATATTCAACCTCGATTATAATTATATCCATAAACCGAACAATCGTGACGTGACCGACGCCATATTGTCAAAGATTAAAAAAATTAAAGTTCATTTTTATTGAAAATGTTATCACGTCACCATTGCTATTCAGACAAAGGTTTTTAAATGCGCCATCTTTAATTAATATTTTGGCGCCATTTTTTTAATTTTTCTGTTTTTCGCGCCAAAGGGTACCAACATTTAGAAATTAATTGTTGGACATTTAAAAACCTTCATTATCCTCTTCATAAGTATTATAAGCTACACATCGACACCACAGCGACTTTAATCTAACTGATTGATGTGACAAAAGCTGGGTGGACAAATAAAAAATCCTGAAAAATACTGTCAACCCAACTTTCCGAGAAGTAAAACTAAGAAATTTTATCTTGTTATTTCCTTATTACCAAAAATATAATATATTATTATGGCTGAGTTTTCAAAGATACGATAAATGTCTATCATTAATAATAATTTTTCGTGTTGTTTTAAACTCTATATTAATATAGCCTAAGGACTTATTATAAAGACGATTGCAACACTTACAGTTCGCAATGTGTCAAACATAACGGCCCCTGTACACAATATTCAAAATGGAGACGTACTTTAACGGATAACTAGCTACATAACTAACGTCTCTAGTGGATGGAGCAATGGATGTTCTATAACTCTTCGATAGACCATTATGTACGAGGGCCATTTTAGAGATCTGTATTTTGATTTTATTTCTTGAAATGTTCTTTTTGAATCGCGCAAGAAACTCACTGATATGTACGCTAATATCAAATGAATTTACCAAAGCAATGTCATATAATAAAAAAATAATGATTATTTTTTATTATTGGTACAGCCAGCCATATAAATCTCAAACATGCATTAATATATCTAATTTTAAAAACATACACTTCGTAAGTAAGAAGACTGACGTTACCAACATATTTTTAAAGGAAGCACACGAGAATAAAATGTATTAATATTTAAAATAGTTTCCAATATTATACATTAAATAATTCGGTTTATATTTAAACAAAAAGAACATAACAAAACATGCTAAAACACCAACATTCGGCAGGGGCAACGCTTGTCATCGGTTTTAAAAACCACATACGAAGTAATTTGAAAAATTACTTGAAAAAAAGTAACAATTTTAATTCCTAGTCGCTCCGTAAAATAAAGTGTTTCCACACACAAAAATTACTAGATAGACATCTTATTGGCACGACTTAAGTGTCACGTATTGTGATATTTTACATGGCAATAATAAAAAATCGAAGTACGGTCGCCAGCACATCAAGCTACCACAAAATGTCTAATTTTCTCAGTTGAGTTTGAACTTAATTCTCAACAATTTAAGGAGAAATTTGACAGTTTTGTATAACATAATGTGTGGCGACTGTACATAATGATTTCTACATTTATTTTCTGTGACTACTATGACGCAATTTCTTGTACATAAATGACAAATAAGTACTATGCTGAGTACCTACAGTTTTAAAAAAACTTAGTACAAAACGTGTCTGTCTATACAACCAGCAATCTTGCTGATTAAAATACTTTTCAACCTTATACTCTTGATTATAAAGTTGATAAACTTCACCGCTAAAATTGCCGATTGTACAAACAAAATGCTGTAATTTGATGAAAGCGTCGCCTGCTCTAAACTGCTTATAAACACCGCCACGATTTACCAAATTGGTAATGATCGATTACTCGACTAATTCGGAGTTCCGGAAATGTCATTGAGGTATAACTTGAATATATACGATAATGACAAAACCAAGACGCAAAGGCTGCCTAAGCGATGCGATATGATAGCAGAAAAAATCATAGCTAATGTTTGTTTGTTGCCGGCCTATATGTGGAAGTGGCGTGATGAACTCGACTCTTAAGATAGAGATCAAGGTCGCTAAAATATCAGACAGAGGAAAGGGAGACCTTTGCTCAGTAGTAGAGTGAGACAGGCTAGAAAAAAATGTTTTCCACAGTCTATGAGCCAGTGGAAAATTAAAAGCTATGAATTTTTAAATACTAAGATTATCAGACGAGTTATGATGAAGACTTTTTGGTAATAATGGGCTCTTAAAAGAAATATTTTTAATCGCATCGCAAAGGTTTGTTTTTTCTTTGTTCTCTGAATAAGTTACAAATAAAGTTTACACTAATTCTGCTCCATTATTGAATTAATTCTGACATGGTAAAATGCGGGCTTAGAGTAGTAATAATTTACAAAATCCGTGATTAATTTAACAAACGAATGTTGGTAATCTTAGCTTATTTTTTTATGTCCAATAAAATCAAAATCCATTAAAAAAACATACCATACGTTGCGGTGTTCAAAGCATAAAAAATAATGATTGTGCTAAGAAAAAAATATAGCAACAAACAAAAATCTAAAATCGTCAAACAGCAATTAGACTAAGTACAGTTTTCATTTTATTTCATTAAAGAAAGTTGACCCTCCAGAGGGTCGTAATAATTGTTTTTCTAGTGTCTGCTAATTGTTCCAGGTTACATACAATTTATATTCTCAACCTCTTTCGACGAATTGACTTAAAATTTTCCTCTCACAAGCGAAGGGAAGGGAGAATCACAGTTTCAGTTATTCATAACACGCCAATTCTTTCAACAGGTAACATTGACGAGAGCATAGACAATCTATGTTAGTGTTGCTTACAATAAAAAAATAGGGTTGGGTAGAAATCGATCGGCTTTTTGAAAATCACTTAGAAAAAATCCTAATTATGGTTTCTAGAACCAAATAGTTTTAGAGAATATATATTTTATATTACTCAAGTAAAATACATTTTCCTTATATTTTGTTGAAAATGTAGGAATTCTCAGAATCGATAGATTTAAGAACATCAGATACAGGAATAATGAGATAGAAAGGTATTTTAGCTTCGATTGCCTAAATAAAGAAGTTAAATGTTAAATTATATATTGCAGGGACCTGGTACACCTTTGCCCAGAAGTGGGCAAGCATTACCTAATAATAAAAAACTGATTTTTCAGCCGATTATCTTCCTCAACCCGTCGCCATACAAGAGGGAGATCGACATTTCACAATGACACATCTTGTTTCGAATATAACTAAAATCATATTAATAAAAAATAATTAAATACCTATGAGATATAGTGATGACTTTAGTCCGACGATTCGGGCTCATATTAAGTTGGATTTAAACTATGGGACAGATAGGATATTTACAAAATGCTATCTCGCTCACTCACACCGTGTGTTGCCAGTCGATAAAATTATCCAACCATAGAGGTTATGTTAGTTCCTAATACATATTATTAATATTTTACGGAAAGTTATTTTCAAGATTATAGCGTACGTGTTTAAGTTTAAATCTAATATTTTAATGTTCGTTACAAATATCGTGCTTACATTACCGTAAGACTACAAGTAATTTTAAGTTAATTTTGTTATTGTATTAAATGGTTTTATTGCTATGAATTATTTTTATATAGATAGTTAGATTCTGTAATAAGTGACATTATTTACGCTATGTTTTAACAACTGGAATTGACACTTGTCACATGGTTGAATATGACAAATGTCAAACCAATACATCTGCAGTTAAATAACGTGTTAAGGCTCAAAAATGTCACTTATACAACATACCTATAATGTAAAAATAAGAGACCTAAAATTACTCGTAATATCACAAATGAGTATGCAACAACGCATCTACGCGAAGAAATGATTGGCCACTAAATTTCAGTTTAATCACTGCATGCAGTTTCTTCACGTCTTTATTTCCCGAGGAATTTGGCATCACATTACGCCAGTATGTTTAGGTCCCATGCAGTGAGACTGCTACGCTAGAGGGTTCGATCCCCAGGTCGAGCAGTGTTATTGGGTTTTTATATGAAATTCTCAGTAGCAGCTCGGAGCTTGGACCTTGTGCCTGGTTTATGGCTATAAGCTCGCACCCTATTACATGGGACCTAAACATACCAGCGAAGTAGTACATTAGTACACCTCTGCCTAACCCTTCGGGAAATACTGGCGTGAGTGTATGTTATTTAACTGAAACAGTGGTCAATCATTACCTTACAGACGTAACTAGGATAAAATATAACCCGTCCTAAATATCACCTTCAAATTCCAACTTCTAGCTTGAATTTTGGAAGTAATTTTACCCTAGCGACGCCCACCCATCAATTTCCAAGCCTACTGTCCTACATTTTACATTCGAAATCGTGAACACTTTTTTTCTCTAATATTTTCCAGCTAATCTTAAGCATAGACAATGTAAGACAAACCATACAATCCTAACAACATTATTTTTCAACACTCGACCAATTAAAAATATTTTAATTTTAACTTTTTAAGATCATCATGCATTATATACTTTTTTAATTATTACAATATATATTTAAAGCGTTTTCTGTTCGCTGCCATGGGAGTATGAGCATTGTTTTTTTTTAATTTCTAAATTGGCAAAGTTTATGGTCCTTTGAAAAGAGATAAGTATTTTAACGTGGTTTTTTTTTAAATGGTGACAGCGAACCCTTTGTATGTGTACAGATAACTGGCTTTGTTTGGTATTGTCTGTGGTCTAATGATATTTGCTACGTAGAAGTATGGGTTTTTTAAAGTACTAAAATCGCATTAGAGTAGAAAATGGTCCTTGGACTATGGGCCAATAATAAATTATTATTCGAATAAGCGATAAGCTTTCGAAAATAGCGGTAGTTTTTTCGATTTGATCGTCGATTCGAACAGTACATTTAAATTTTTCGACATCAACAGAGCTGTCTTAAGAGAATAATATTATTACGATTACAACCTTCATATTGATTAGTACAAGCCAATACACATTGCTACAATTTCAATACTAATTAAGTATTTACAGAGCTTTTTAAATAGCGGATCGCTAAAGTAAACTTCTCACAACTCATTAACTGAGGGTTATCGGTAGTTAACCTTTACGTCGGTTTAACAGCTTTGGCCGTAACAGCATTGGAGAAACAATTAAAACACGACTTCAACAAAACCAGTAACTTTAGGTTTCGTGGTTGTTTTTTTTTTTTATATGAAAAATAGGAATGATTTATTTTATCTTGAAATGGGTGACTATGAAATATTGGTGACAACATCCTGGACAACAAATAAATCGTATCGAAATTGCACGTTAGAGATTTTTTTTAAAACACCCTTCATATTAATGCCTCGAATTTTTCTGTCTGCTAATTGATCCTTGATTTATTTATACGGACCACATTTTATTTATATAACCTAGTTATTTAACGAAATCGCTATTGCTATTGTTTTACCAATGTGTTCTCAGCCTTAAACTCACACCCTTATCCAAACCACAATGGTTCTATAGACCCCCTAACTTTAACTGAAAGAAAGAAATCAGTCAAGATTTATTAACACGTGTATAATATTAAAATTATTCTATACATCAAGCTATACAAATCCAGTATCGACATCGACTGACCTCGCATTTTAAACGCTTTTCGCACAATATCAGGCCAGCTTCTACTGGATTTATATAACCATGTAACCGTGTGTACAGATAGTATTCCCACATAAAGATAATATTTTTTTTCTTCGTTCCTATTGAAACATGTCGACTATTCCATTAATCTCATAAAAATTAAGGCAGCAAAACAGTCCGTTGAACTTTTACACTTTGCCAGGTATTATTATAATGGCAACACCAAATTGTCACCAAATTGTTACAAATTGTAACTGGCAACATTCAACAGAACTGTCACTTTCAACTGACAGCAGTAGTTTTGCCATATAAAAAACACATTAGACCACAAACAAACCTCTTTAGACACACAAGGCAGTGACGAGTGAGCAAGTTTTACTTATCTGCGGTAACATATGTTATAACTCCATGTCTTGCGCTTCATCATCACTAAACTCGCTCATGGAGCTCTCTGTATCGCTGTTGTTGTTCGCGTTGCCGTTGGACGGCTTGGAGCCCGAGGAGGCGGGGGCGGCGCCCCCCATGCCGGTGATGGCGTCCTTTTCTAAAAGAGCTTCCTCGGTCGCGAATCTTCGGACGTAGTCTGGAAAATTGGTATAGAGATTTTTGATGCCTTACATAGTATAAAATCCCTTGGACCTATTAAACGTCTCAACGGATTTTAATGCAGTTTTCAGCAATAGATAGAGTGATTCAAGAGGAAGGTTTATATGTATAATACATACATATTAAAGTACAGAAAAGCCGAGAAACCACGCGGTCTATAAAAAAAACGCTTCAAAATCCGTTGCGTAGTTTTAAAGAGCTAAGTATAAATAGTGACAGCCAGCGGAAAGCTACTTTGTTTTATACTATGTAGTGATTTTATATTACAATAGACCTGTTATCTAGGTATACTAATATCATAAAGATATAAAGTTTGTGATATTGTAAGGGGTAATCTTTGGATCTAGTGAACCGATTTTAAAGATTGTTTCACCAATGGAAAGCTACATTAGTCCTGATTGACATAGGCTATATCATTTATTTTAAAATAAATAAATATCATCATCAACCCATTACATTGTCCCACTGCTGGGCACGGGTCTTCTCTCAGAACTAGTGGGATTAGGCTATAGTCCACCACGCTAGCCTACTGCGGGTTGGCAGACTTCACATGCCGTCAAGAAAATCTCTCAGGCATGCAGGTTTCCTCACGATGTTTTCCTTCACCGTTTTAGCGCGTGATAATTAATTATTAATACGCACATGACTTCAAAAAGACAGGTGCATGCCTTGGATTCGAACTCGAGACCTTTGACTTGGCAGTCCAATGGTCATATCACAAGGCTATCACTGCACACATATACTTATTATTCCGGAAAATGAAAAGAAACATATAGCCCACGCGGGCGGCAAGCTCATTTTCAATTCAACTAACCTATTCTCTACATCCCCAAACCATCTTATCAGTAGTTCTACCACGTTTATATAAATATATTACCGCCTTCCAGGGTGACGGGTAAGCAGCTAAAGAGGAGTGAGAGCGATCTGGCACTGATACAATACTACGCAGCGGTAACAAGTTTAATAACACAAATTGGCAGAACGCCATGTTTTGACGCTTCGTCAATGGGCTCATAAACTCCGCATATGACGTTTACTAGTTGCGTGTAAACAGATGCTTACGTTAACAGTTAGCATAACTCATTTTAATAGGATTGTACATACATACATATTGTCACGCCTGTCGCCCATGGGGGTAGGCAGAGATTACATATTTCCATTTGCTACGATCCTGGCACACTACTTTCGATCCATCTACATTCTTTTTTTTTCCCTTATTATAAAGAGATTCATAATCATAACGAAAACATCGAGAGGAAAGCGGCATGTCCTAGAACCAAAAAGTCGAAGACATGTTACATCTATCAACACGCACTGGGCCCGCGTGGTGGATTACGGCCAACTCCCTCTCACCGAGAGGAATACTGTGTCCCAGCAGTGGGAACATTAAAGGCCGATATTCCAAAGATACGTTTTTGGAACGAAGTTCCTTATCGCGCGTTGTGAAAGGGGGCTAGACGGAAAAAAATCTTACGAAAAGTTGTCACGACACTTTTTGCTATAGTAAGCTATTTAAGCTGTGCGGCGTGCGCATGTTTCTCTGTCTGTCTCTCTCTCTCTCTCTGTCTCTTATAGAAGGCAAGCCAGATATTTTCATTTCTATTTCGCATTGAATATAACTTTAAAAAAAAAAATACAATTCCTTTACTAATTAATCGAAAGGAACTTCGTTCCATCCGGGTGTCCCTTGACACCTCTCAAGTTTTTTATTTAATTTTAGTATTTTCTAACCGCTACAGTAGTAACGCATCTCATTTGGTTTGTTTTATAACCTACTTATATATAAAAAACAATTTCTGTTCGTTTGTCTCGCAAAACTCGATGGCCCGATCGATTCTGTTTTTTTTTTTTGTATTTGTTGAATGACCTAGAGTCATTCAGATTTACGATCGGACCAGACTGCGATCGAGTCTACCGGGTCCACTAGTAATGTGTAATTTTGTTTTTATCTATCGATCTTTCCCACAACCAGGTGTAACCAGCTAACAATTCACGTTGAATCCCGTCGAATTCTTTCAAATTCTTGGCTACGACCCTGATGTTGGCTTTTTTGTCCCACTGCAAGCGCATTCCTGTATTTTTTCCACATTCGTAAATGGCGGTAGACAGATCAAATCCCCACCACATTTGACAGCGGAATTCACAATGCCAATCCATCTACGTCGATAAAGATCGCAACAAATGGAAGATCCTTGTGCAGAAGAAAATCATGAATGGAGGTCGCGACCCTTAGAAATTAGGAAACGACGCACAGAGAGAAGTGGCGACGGCTCCTAACTTCGCGATTCCTGATATAGTCTATTATTGCCAAACATGAAATCAAGACGAGCATTATTTTCACCATCTTCCCTTAACCAAAATTGACCCTTATTACAATGGTAGTTAGTGTATTTTACCTGAAACTTTCTTCTTGTACTCTTCAGGTTTGTGCAGGTACATGGCGGCAGCGTCGCCATTCAAGGGGTCGATGGGGTTAGGATACGTCAGCAGCTGTGGCAGGAACGATTCGAATATGTTCGACAGGTCTGAAATATAATGAACTTTTTAGGAAAACGAAAAAAAAAAACAGCCTTCATATGATGCTCTTCGGGTGTACTAATGTACGCCCACAGTTCTAAATATGGTGATAAATAAGCTTACGGGCTGCCTGATGGTAAGCTTGTCTCATGCCGCAGCCTATAGACGCCAGCACCATCAGTAGTATGACATGCTTGTTGTCATTTCGAAACCTAAGTTCATCATCATCATCAGCCTATTTTTTTTTTTTTTAAATAGCTTACTAGCAATGTGGGTCACACATTACTAGTATTCTTGTTAACCCCTCGTGCTAAACTAAATGCTTGTGTTACGAGTGGGTTCACGTCGGTAGTGCAATGGGTGGGGTTCGAACCGGCAACCATAAATGATCGCAAGTCCGACGCCCTATCCATTAGGCTACCGCCGCTTCAATATTAGTCCACTGCTAGACGTAGGCCTCCCCTAGTGTGCGCCATTTCACCCTGTCTTCCACTTTTCGCATCCAGCTTCTACCAGCAACCTTTCGCAAATAATCACTCCATCTTGCCGGTGTGTGTCCTACACTACGTTTGCCGAGTCTCGGTCTCCACTCGAAACCTAAGTTATTAAGCCTCATTTGCCCAATAGTTTCACTGACTACATTCCCCTTCAAACCGGAACACACATTATTCATCAGAATATTTGGTGATGAAGTTGTTTGTTTGAAGTTTTATGCGAGGCAAATGTGCCGCCGATCTGGCATCATCGCGTGCCGGGTTATTGAGCTACCTTCGATATGTTCAAGCTACATACCAAATGACTGAGGCAAGATGTCAAGCGTGCCACTAAGCAATCCCTATTCCTCCTTAAATAGGCTCAATAAAGCATATGCAACCCCTTTGGTTTTGCAGATGTCCATGGGCGGCTATGACTACTTACCATCAGGTAGCTCGTCTGCTGAGTTATCCCAAAAGATCCCTGAGTGACACAAACGACCACTCTGCCAAGTGTATCGGCAAAGAGAGAAGAAGAATGAGCTCACCATAAAGAAGAGAGAAGAAGAATGAGCTCACCATAAAGTGCAGTCCAAGCCTGGTTGATGACGTCAAGACACACGGTGCCAGAGACCTCGTCGATGTTTGGGTGGTACACTTTGTTCATGAACCCGATGGACGGCGACTTGAAGGGGTAGTGGTCCGGCAGGTGCACGCGCACGCGCCACACACCCCCCTCGTATGGTGCTGGAAGTTAGATAGAATATTCTTTATTGTACACCACAAACAATGACAAGTACAGTCACCATCAAATATATCGGAGCAAACAAGACTGTTCATAATTGGACGTAGCAAGCAGAAAGGACTCAATCCACAAAATGGCTGGCCCCAGTTAAATATGCCACCGTACTTCTGTTAATATCTCTTAATGTATTGCAAAATATATCATTATTTGTCTATCAAGACAAATAAAATATAAACTCTCCTTATTATTTTAGAGAAGGAAAAATACGACCGCGGGCCGGGTTCGAACCTGCATCTTCTCAGGCAAATTTCGACATGGCGGGTGGGGGTCGCGACGGCTTAGCGGTCATAGCGTCTGGTGTACTTAACCAGAAGACGCAGGTTCGAATCCTGCCCGCGGTCGTATTTTTCCTTCACTAAAATAACAACTAATAATCTTTGCATGGAAAATGCCTAAAAAATACAAAAAGATAAACTCTCCTGTCAATAATAAGGGTCAAAAATTTAAGAAAATGTAACTTTGTGTTAGAGAAATCACAGCTGAAACTTCAATCACTCAAAAGTGACATTGTACATTGTTTGTAAGTTGGAATTTTTTTGCTTCGTTGTGTTACTAGGTTGATAACTTGGCGACAGAAAGTGAGTAAATTGTAGGGTAGTTCATAAATATGCTACCCTATAATTTGCTAACATTTCGTTTATTTTATTTTACTTTATGTTAATTTATTTGTACGCCAAAACAATACATTTGTAAAATTAAATTAAGTTCTCATGTAAGTGAATTGTCAAATTCTTATGAGAAAATAAATATGTCTCAAACCTTATTGTGTGGATTGAGTCCTTTCTTCTTAACTACGTCCAATTATCTGAGCAATTAAAGAAATTAAACCATATCTCAGCGATACAAAGTATGTTTTAAAATGAACACTTCATACGGCAGCTGTCATTCTGACATGTATTTTATCCCATTGAGATAACGTTTAATTTCCCTAGTTGCTCAGATGATTATGAACAGGCTGTTCGCTCTGATATATTTGATAGTGACTGTACATGTTGTAAATTATACACTAGTACAGTTTGTTCGAAATAAGTAAGCCGATCGGAAGTTAGCCGTTGCGAACCACCGCGGTGATAAAATCGTTTAGTTAAGTGTTTTAATACATAAATATCGAAATAAGTAAACAAAATAATTAGATATGTGAAACATTTACGACTCTAATAGGCATGATGACTGATTTTCAAAAACTGATCTAAAATATTCTTATGTATATACTATTTCCGAAAAATATTTTTTTTCTGCAATTAAAAAAGGTTTTTGATACAAAAATGCGATTTTAATTCAATGTTTTTAAATTAGCGCGAAAACGGTCCCTGGTGTCATGGCGTCTGCTTATGACGTCACTTCTATGTTTTGACATCGTAAACAATAGGAGATTAAGGCCGGGTGGTACTGCAAAACCCACATAAAAATGTTTTTTTTTAAGTAGTAAATAGTAAAATTAAAATCTGAGAAAATAAATTTATATTGTTGAGTATATATTCTAGGGAACACATACAAGGGAAACACGATTTGATAAAGTTGGCTCGATAGAATAAATTCACAAAGATACCTCTTTTTTTGTAATTTTATCTTCCATTTTCGGTTTTATTCTTAAAATAATAAAACCGAAAATGATTAGACATCATGTTTTATTTACTAAAATAAAGTTCATAGATAGCTCGAGAGATTTTACCCGATAGATTTTCTTTATTACATTAAATTTTTAATCAATTATTCAAGTAACTTACGAGGCGAGACACTGACTGTGCCTGAGCCTCGCCGAATGGATCGTAAATTACCTACTTGAATAATCGGTTCTTCACTCCTACGATGGACCCACATGAGAAATGCAATGGCATGTTTGCAGCCTCCTTGTGAGGCAACACAGTCATGGCATTCTACCGATATAACTTCTTCCTTTACTTCGTCAATTATTAACGTCACTGCATAATAATATAACATCGCGTGGACCTTGTGTTCTGGGCAGATTTTTGATTTAACTATAACTATAACTATAACTGAACGTAGCTAATCGCGTCGTCCCCATAAGGTGGCCTGGAGGATCTAAAACAAAGAAATCGATAGGAAAGCATATTTTATAAAATCAAAACATTATTAAAACTAAACATACGAAGCTGTGCTTTTTAAAAGTGATTTTATTTTTTTAATTATAGTAGGTATAATACAAATAATAATAAATAATACTTACATTGTAGTTTTAACATTTCTAAATTCTGCTGAACAGAACTCTTTGTTTAATACCAGGAACTGTCCCAGCATTAACAAATCAATTCTGGGCAAATTAGAGCTGTTTGCCTTGGTAAACCCTTGTTCCATTACTTAATAAGTTCTTACACAAGTTGTAGGACAAAAGCTAAGTAATATACAATTAGGAAATACATAATAAACAATTTTAAGCGCGGAGATCGTCGAAATTCATACGAAATTTACGTGACAGCGACAGTTCAGCATAGATGTGACGTAATTGAATCTGATTGGTGTTCAACTGAACATGGCGGACTAGTGTATTTTGTAGTTTTATTTTATCAAATAAATTAATAATCCCGTCTTATAAATAAAAATAAATATTCTTTTCTAAACATATTAATTATATTTCAGTATATGAACATATTATTTTAGTAATTCTTGCTTACTGTCATCATGCCTATTATCATTACACCGACTCTTTCTATTAAAATTTACTACTTCTAAACCACTTGCAGACAACTTCCGATCGGCTTACTTATTTCGAACAAACTGTACAATGGGCGGTCTTATCGCTAAAAGTGATCTCTTACAGAAAACCTTTGGATGGACTGAAGAGAAAAGAAGTCAATAACCAGTTATATCATATCGGTACATGTGGATATATAATAAATTATCTTCTTCTTTTCTTATATATAAAAATCAATTGCCGTTCGTTAATCTCTCTAAAACTCTGCGACGGCTAGACCGATTTGGCTAAATTTGGTGTTGGAATATTTGTGGAAATCCTGAGAAAGTTTGAAATATGGAAAAATTGGACCCAGTAGATGGCGCTGCGATCAAGTTCGGGCAGGACAACTTCCGTCGGGTCAGCTAGTTATACTTTTTTAGTATTTTTTTTTAGACACTAGTCTTCTATTTAGCTTAATTTTTCGTGTCAACATGTTCACAAATATAGTTTACATATAAGAAGAAGGAAGTAAGGCTTATAGGCAGAATTACTGGAAGATGAAACAGAAGAATAAATCATAGAAGAAGACAATTTTTAGGTCGCAACGTCACTATTAATTCATTTCCAACAGTGACACTTTTTATTCAACAAAAATGAAAACATTTATTTTGAATCAATCATTTTAGTGGACGGAACAATTAATTGAACTCTATTTTTACATAATGAAAGAGGAAAATATTTTAATTTATAACTTTTACATCTTTAATCAATATATTAAGTCAGTAGCCTATTTATTCATTCTAATTAATCAATTTTGGTCTGATCACTTGATAGTATGTTTTTATTTGGAAAATAATCATAAATGCTGTTATGTTAAACTATCCAATTGATTCAATTTAAATTAAGTCCATTGTATCATTTACTTAATTTGAATTGAATCAATCAGTGTATTAACGAATCAATCAAATAAACAAAAAATAATACTTACTGCCTGGAGGACCGAAGAATTTCACACAGAACTCATTGAGCCCTCCCAATATTGTCACCTCATGTTTACTTTCAATACTGTATGACAAATGTTAAGGAAAAAAACAAGCTTATATAATTAATTACTACGAAAATATTAGATTATATTACTCTTACGTGGTGAACACATGATAAATTATATGCTAAAAATAAGTATAGTTTTTCAAATAACTGCGCGCACTTAACATTTTCATTAAGATAAATTATTTTTTTTCCACAAAAAGCAGCTTTTGATGAATTATAACGTGATTCAAAATAATGTACAAATTCCAGAGAAATGTTTCAATGTCGGCAGTGGTATCAAACTTTTGATGAATCATATTATCATTCATAATTCAAAATCGTTAAGAAAGCTGTATTAGCTATTTTAGCCGCTAAGCGTCTTTTAGCAATTCCTTTAAATTAATTCATATTTAGAACCCTTAGAATTCCTTGGGAATTTTATAATATAGATCATAATATTGGTTATTTTAGTCCCAGTACTCATTACAATATTCTGAGAATCTCAGTGAGCTAGAAATAGGCTGAATTATTAACAGGTTCTATAGTGGCACCACTAAAACTGGCACACTAGGTCACAGTAACCACGAGGAGCAATCGTAATCTTATCAGCCTTATCGTTACTTCCTTTTAGTGTAAATATCGGTGTGAATTGGAATAACTTGTCATTTAAAAAAGTATCTACAGATATATTGAACACACTTTTATGGAATCATAATATGATTAGCTAATGTTTGATAGTTAGGCTTTGTGAAATCATAAATTGTGAAGCAATTAAATTTACTTTTTTTTTTTTGCTTTAATTGATGGCGGAAGTTAAATGCGACAAGCCGAGGACAGGGTGAAATGGTGCCTATCACGCCTACGACCAGCAATGGACTGTTAAAGGCTGATGTTGATGATGATGATGATGGATCAAGTTTGTGCGGAATTTCTTGTCAAAGATGATGAAGTTTATCGAATTTATCGGTTAAATATAACAATTATAATAACGTTAACTGTAGATATCGTTCATTGCAGTATAGTGAATTCTTGTTGCCAAATGATGGTCCTACAGATTTGTTATGACAGATCTATTTATCATCATCATCATCATCTAGAATTTTCTTCGCTAGACATGTGTACGCCATGACAATTTACTGTTGTCTGTCGATAACATTGTTCTATTCATTATCAAAATTACGATATAAAAGAAGCAATGCTTACACATGTTTTGTAAAACTTCCACTATCTCAACGATAAGATAAGCCTATAACAAAAACAGTAGACGATAGACACTTCTTGCTATGAGCTTCTCTATACGTAAACAGCTGTAAATAATGCGTAATATTCTTTAATAATAATCCTACTTCCTATCCTATCCTACTTCCTACTTAATATTATAAATGTGAAAGTTTGTGAGGATGGATGGATGTTTGTTATTCTTTCACGCAAAAACTACTGAACGGATTTTGATGAAACTTTACAGTATTATTGTTTATACATCAGAATAACATATAGGCTTTAAATTATAACGATATTTTGGGAAATTCCCACGGGATTGGGGAAAAACTATGCCACGCGGACGAAGTCGCGGGCAAAAGCTAGTAATTTGATATGGAAGCTCTCGTGGGTCAACTAGCGCACCCTGGGCTTCACCTACTACTAAGTATCTACTGTTAGAAGAGTATCAATGGAATTTCTTGCCACCCCTTCTCCATAAGACCCACTATTTGGAACCGTACGGCTTTGACATTTCAAAAGTACCTGTATAAATGGTCCAATTGAAATGAAATATTTGATTTGAAAATACCGATGTACAGTGGGTTATAGCTATTATCTAACCCACCGAGACCCCAAGGTCCCACCTAGGTTGGGTCAGGTAACAGCTATAACCCACTGTACTTACCTACTTTAATCCATATAGTTCAGGAGTAGGACTTTTGTGCGTTAGAAGGTAAACGCTATGACGACTTATTTAATTTGTACGGGTCTTTGAGCTCCCTAAAATGGTTGAGCAACAACATAACTGATGTATGCGTGCCGTCTGTTAGCACAGGTAAACTAAAAGCTGCTAGGTATGGTTGTCTTCAAAAGGCCTGTTCAGATATTGTCCTAAATTATAAAACTCGTAGCTGAAAATACTACTTCTGTCTAACTTTGAAAGAGACCGTGATTCTCTGAGTTTTATTCGGCGTTTCTTCTCAGAGGTCATCATCATCATCAAACCATTACGTTGTCTCACTGCTGGGCACTGATCTCCTCTCAGAACGAGAGGGATGAGGTTAACAGTCCACCACGCTAGCGCTGCGGGTTGGCAGACTTCACATGCCCTCAAGAAAATCTCTCAGGCATGCAGGTTTCCTTCACCGTTTAAGCGCGTGATAATTAATTATAACGCACATGACTTCGAAAAGACAGATGTTTGCTTTGAATTCGGACTCGACACCTTTGACTTGGCAGTCCAATGGTCATATCACAAGGCTATCACTGCTATCTGAGAGTTTTTCACATAGGAAATACCGGCGTCATCTAACTCAAATAACTATAATTTGACTGCATATACTCTAAGAGGAAAGTTTGCACGCCACTCATATCGGTCATAGTAAGGTATGGTGTCGGGTGTAGCAATGTGAATCTCATAATTATTGCCGGCAGTCCGTGCTCGATTAATTATGTAAATGCAGGAGTAGACTGTCTGACTATCAATCGATATTGTCTGCGCTTTGTCTGAAGCAGGCAGGAGTGACCGAGTGCGAAAAGGTCGAGGACCTTCCAGTCTGCAGGATACGAACCCTAAAAACGACAATACGGTCGAGAAAACTGAAAACTGAATCTTTTTTTATGGGATAACCCGGCAAACGAGCAGGCGAACTACCTGAAGGTAAGTAGTCGTCGCCGCCCATGGACATCTGCAATACCAAAGGGGTTGTATATGCGTCGCCGAGCGTTTTAAGGAAAAGAAGACAAGGAACTCACTGATAGAGAGGACCCAACAGTATGCATACTATCTTTTTGTATTTTTTAGGCATTTTCCATGCAAAGATTATTTATTATTTTAGTGAAGGTAAATTACGACCGCGGGCAGGATTCGAACCTGCGTCTTCTGGTTAAGTAGGTACACCAGACGCTATGACCGCTAAGCCACCGCGAGTCCCACCCGCCAAGTCGAAATTTGCCTTCACATTATTAATTTACGTCTTTGAGGTGACGTTAGCGACATCTTTTGAAAATGTTGCTTTTCAACCGACATGACATGCTTTACTTGACACCGATATTCTGTGGGATGGTAGTATTTTTCCGGTGCCAACCCATTCATGTTGGCATGTAGACTTGCCAGCGAGGCAAAGTATTACTTTTTTATTATGTTTCTAGATAAGAGGGATCATTATCATCAACTCATTATATTGTCCCATTGCTGGGCACGGGTCTCCACTCATAATGACAGGGATAAGGGTACAGTCCTTGTAGTTGCCTTGGCAGTCCAATGGTCATATCACTGAGTATCACTGCACTTGAGATCAGACTATATATAATGCACATCTTCGCAATTTGCAGCTGTGCCGTTTTTATCACGACTTTTTTCTTCACCATTACATAATTTATTAATATAAAACAAAGCGAAAATCATAATCTTGTTTTTGTTTTTCGCAGTTGAATCTATAATGTATCCTGAATTCATATTAAAATTATGTGCATGAAAATTTTGACCTGAGCATGCGGCGCAGTGACTCACAAGTTGCACAATTCGTAATGCTGATCAATTATTTGCCAATAGTTAGACACATTGTCTAACGGTTCGATGACGTCATAAGTCCGTTGAATACAAAAACTGCAAGAGGTCAGTAATAAATAAATTTAAATATAGAAGTGAGTCGCGATTTAATTTTCAAATAAAGTAAGAAAGAATACTGAAGGCTAAAACATAAAACTTTATCAACCATTCATACAATTTTAAAGTTATAATCAAAACGAAAATTAATCTCATCACACTGTAAACTACGATTATTCAGAATTGGCAAACGCCGAAGGGGTCATTCGAGGTGTACGAACTTGGGGTCACATGATACTACGGGGGTAAAAGGGTAATAACACGACGTTTATTGATTTGTCTCAGAGATACGAGTTGTAACATATGTGAGAATTATTTTTAGAGCAAAATAATTTTATTTCACCGTTGTAAGAAAACCGTTACTCTCCGAATCAATTCAAAAATGGAACAAAATTTGTATGGAATAAACTGCCGAGTAATTTAACCGGGATTTATTCGAAGTTGGTTAAATGCTGTCTAAAAGGTACTTAAAATTGACCCTCGTGATTATTTCCGCGGAAAGCACTCGAGGTGATTGGCCCTGGATGAGGTTAAAGAGCCAGCAAGCGTGAAGGTGTGGAGAGACGACGTCAGATTTGAGTGAACGACCATTAAAGCCATAGGGCGTAGGATCAAAGTACCATTTAGCACAATTTATTAATATTATCTTTTATTTATTTATTTATACTTAAGTACAAAACTGTACAAGGCGGTCTTAATGCCTTAGGCATTTTCTACCAGACGACCTTTGGGTGGTGCAGAGACGATCACGGTAGATGCACTAAAAGGGCTTTTGTGTTTATTTCTAAATTATTTATTACTGTTTGTGTCAATAAATCAATCTGATCATAGATCATTTAATATATTTTTTTGCAAAATTCCTTGACATAAAAAAAAACCATTTCTAATAATGAATTTTGCAACTTAATTTTTATTTAATTAATTTGGTTGCACATTTATTTAATTTCCATTATCGTAGAATATAAAAACGTGACCGATAATAACAAGTAAAAGCATTGCATCCGGTTATGAAATATGAAGTGGAATCGTGACTATAATTTTACCGCGAAACGCAGCCATTCTTTGGTGTAGAAATACGTCAACTAAACATTTCAGGCTCCGTAGGATAGTCGTGCGTGAGTCTTTACCCAAAGTATTGGTATTAAGTACTTACTGCACAATTACTTTGAATATGATAAATCGAGGCAGTAGTACAGTTTGTTTAAAATAACTAAGCTTGTCTGAAGTTGTCCGCAAGTGGTTTAGCAGTGGTTAATTTAAATAGAAGGAGTCGGTGTAATAAAAAAATCAATCTAATTTGTCTATGGAGAAATAAGGGCGCGTGTACACAGTTTTATTAACTTTGAGCTGAGCTGAACTATAACCTTCGTCGGGAGGATCTTTATAATTATAGTTTCTTTAAAAAAAAACATTTTTAATTACTGGCAAAAAAAAATATTCACGAGAGTTAAAAATTTTTGAGACGCAGGTACGAAACCTGCCTGAAGCTAAATTGTTCTTTCGCTAAAATGTATATTATTAAAGATATATACAATTCGTTTATGCCGAATATAATAAAAATGACCAGCATAAGATTATTTAAGATCACTTAACTTATTCACTACGCTCATTACCTACCTACAGTGACAGTAATTATTCAACTCGTTATTCTATACTTATCGTAGTTATAAATGAGCTTGATGCTGCAGTTTCTCGCTCTGTTTAATTTAATATGCATTCATTGTGCATGTCTGGGTGAATCGATATGAGTAGGTAGGTACCAGGTGCGAAAGGGTCCGTGTCTGTTACAAGCACGCTTTTAGAGATCTTTTGATAATTATTTAGAATTGCTTTAAAACTAGTTTTTACGGATTTTATCGCGCTATATAGTTTTATATCAAAACCTAGGAAAATTATCAAAATAATAATTATCATAACATAACACATGCAGGTATACTACTTGTTTTACACTTTTTTGGCAACAGTCTTTTAAGGACTTTGTGTAAAATAATACTTATAAAATATCATTCAACCTGAAATCCCACGCCTGATAGACTTATAGACATCGAAGTCATTGTAAGCATTTATAACATAACATAGGTACCACCACGCCTGTATTCCCCGAAGGGTTAGGCAGAGCTGTACTTAAACTACACCCACAGTTCGCCAGTATGTTTAGGTCCCATGTAATAGGGGGCGAGCCTATTGCCATTCACTGGGCACAAATCCAGACTCCGAGCTGCTACTGAGAATTTCATAGAAAAACCCAATAACACTTTGCTCGACCTGGAGATCGAACCCAAGACCTCTAGCGTAGCAGTCGCGATTGGGAACACTAGACTAACGAGGCAGTCTAGACCCTTCATGACAAAAAAATATGTAAATCTGAAGATATAATATAATTAATGCTAATGTCTATGTTACCTCTCTATAAGTGACGCACGAGTACATAAAAGTAATTGATGTCTCATACATACGTCATAATACTATTGATAGTGCTACTTAGAGGTCTTGGAACTAAACTCTATTATATTATGAGAAAATATATATGACTTTATTTACCAACACACATTGTATATTAGTTCAATATTTATTTCATGATTATCAACTTAAAAATGTGTTATTTTGCTAAGTGTACGTCTGAGATTTTTCGTTCAAAATGTTATACATATAGAAAAAAACGTTGTATGCCACATCTCAGAACGGTATTATAGTGTACAAGGGTAATTATATTTTGGCGCAGACTCGTATTTAATTACTTTACTATCACTACATATTATTATATAAAACAAAGCCCCCCGCCGCGTTTCTGTTCGCGATGAACTCCAAAACTACTGAACGGATTTTCATGTGGTTTTCACCAATAGACAGAGTGATTAATGAGGAAAGTTTTGGTGTATAATTTGTTAAGGATTTGTGTTAATTGGTTGAAATATAACCATAAATGTGTACAACCGTGCGAAGCCGGGCCTGGAAGCTAGTTTTTTTTTATAAAATCACGCCACGGTTCAAGCCTTTCTACCTGTTACTGTTAGAAAGTTTATTTACGTTTCTTTTCTTTTCAGTCGCGTCATTAATATAATTTTAATTACAACTATCTAATTTTGTTTCATTATTATTCTTTGTACGCACGGCTACACATCAAGCTGTACAAAACCAGTATAAGCTGACCTCTTATTGTACAGGAAGCCAATCTATTCGAGATAAACTTAAATTGGAAATGTACGGCTACACATCAAGCTATATGTAAAAAACCAGTATAGGCTGGTCTTGAATTGTACAGAAAACCTTTATAATGGGAGATCAGTCTAAAATCAATTTGTAAAGCTTGATGTGGAGCTGTGTGTACAGACAGCGGCCTGTTAAAATTGTTTTATATGTAGGTATGGATTACAAATGCGAAAGTGAAGTTAAGTACTTCACTTTGACTGTTACTTTTTCATATTATTTAGCAAGGAGATAACATTATCGGGAAGACAGTTTTGCTATATTTTGTCTAAAAAAAGAAATATCCAGTCCATCTTTTTGATATGCGAGCAAAACTGTAAGGAACAGCTTCTTAAAAAGAGGTGGGGACCTCGTTGGATTTGATTAATAAAAAATCATATAGAAAATGAACTGTATTGTGTGAATAAATTAAAAGGTTTTTTATCTAAATCGTTTTAAGTACCTACTTATAACGTTTTAATAGGCACCTATCTCCGGAAACTAATTAATGCGTAAAGTTAATGAACTCCATATTTTATAGCGTGTTTTAATTTTTAATACTTACTTAAAAAACCATTTTTACAAATTTATAATAATCTATATATATAAAAGGCAATGTCCCGACTGACATATCATCGCCCAGCCGAAACCACTAATGATAGAAGTTTGAAATTTTGTGAGGATATTGCTTTTATATTCTAGGCGTCATTTAAGAAAGGATTTTTCGAAATTCATCCCCTAAAGGGGTGAAATGGGGGTTTACAGTTTGTATGAAACTCTGTCATTTCTAATTTGAATTTAATGAAATTTGGTATTAAGCCTCTAAATACAAAATTATAAAACACGTCGTTAAAGATTTTTTAAATTTCATCCCTTAAATGGGTAAAAAGGGGTGTTAAAGTTTGTATGGATATTTTTTTGTTTATTATCAAAATTACTTGAAATTGAAAATTTATGCATGTCAATATAATTAATGATTTACGTATTTTTTTAATTTCATCCCTTAAATGGGTAAAAATGGGTGTTAAAGTTTATACCTATGGAAAATATTTTTTTATTATCAAAATTACTTGAAATTTAATATTTATGCTCTTCAATACAATTAAAGAAATACGTATTTTTGGATTTTTTAAATTTCATCCCTTAAATGGGTAAAAAGGGGTTTTAAAATTTGTGTGAAAAATGTTTTATATACAATCAAAATTACTTGAACCTTAATATTTATGCCCTTCAATATAATTAAAGAATCACATATTTTAGGACTTTTTGAATTTCATCCCTAAAAGGGTTAAAAAGGGGTGTTAAAGTCTGTATAAAAATAAATTATTTATTATCAAAATTACTTGAGATTAAATATTTAAACTCTTCATTATAATAAAAGAAACACGTATTTTGAAATAAATTGTTTATTATCGTGCTTGAACTTATGCATTTAAGCTGTACAATGCAATTAAAGCAACAAAATTTCAATTTCACCCCTTCGTCGCGTAAAAAGAGTTACTTCCCCTATATAGTGCAAGTAAAGAAATCTGGCATTTGTATTAACCTAATTTTTATTATTACCTTTAAAACGGAATACGTTATGCATTGTGTTCAAAATAAATAAATACGAGAATCACAATATTCGAAAATCATATCAAAGTTGTACATATTATTATTTAGCCAACCAGTTTGTGTCACGCACTCACTTTTGGCTAGAATACAAAGTAATCGGGACATTAGCTGTAGCTGCATCTGGAATAACACCTCTTTTGGTGGGAAGGTGGGAAAGCGGCTCTGCCTTTAAAAGTTCCGCTTAGTCTTAATCGTGTCGAAACTCCGTTGTGCAATAATATCTTAGCAGAGTGACATGGCTCAAATTCTCCGAAATCGCAGATTTATCGTGTGGGATGAGACAACTAAGGCGCACAAAGGTGGAATTGAAGCACACACTAGATTTTTAAAGATGTCAGAGGCAGCAAAAGAGCGATCGGTGGAGTTCCTGAGTTGCAGACGGGGGAATGCCGTCAGATTCTGTTATATCTAGAGGAACCCGAGCAGACGAAATCAGAGCATCCTTACCATCGTCATACC
The DNA here is from genome assembly GCA_958496365.1 of Subacronicta megacephala. Lineage (NCBI taxonomy): Eukaryota > Metazoa > Arthropoda > Insecta > Lepidoptera > Noctuidae > Subacronicta > Subacronicta megacephala. The sequence goes on along the minus strand of OY292538.1, from coordinate 9,108,381 downwards.
TATAGCCCTAACCCAAAATAATGAATATCCGTAAAAAGAAATATGAGAGATACGGTTCTTGGAAAGTTTTCAGAGCTATTACTTAAAATAGGAAATGCGGATTATCCCGAATCCGAAAGGAAAATATGTATACCATCTCTGCTGGTAACAGTAGTGACAGGTGGCTATGATAGTTTAAATAGATAGAGTGTACCCTGATTTTTCTAATAAACAAACAAGTTTATATATTGCCTGTGCAAACGTGCAATACTAACTCCATAAAAAAACATTGCAGCTGCTATTAATTACATACTTCTTAAGTCGTTGGAGGGCTCAGAAATTGAATACAGGTCTATCGATTCAGTGCTACAAGCGGATGAAGCAATTTACTATCATGTAGAGTTCCTTAACAGTGTTAACCTTCCTTGGGACACCTGTAAAGCTGCTGCGTCTCATTAAACGATTTAAACTATGTAACGGGACTAGACTGCGAGTAACCGCATTGCACAAAAATATTAAAGAGCCACTGTGATAACTGGATGTATTCGGGGGAATCACTTTTCCTACCTCAAATACCACTGATACCATCCGACTATGTTTTTGAGTACGATTTCTACTTTGCAATGCCCATAAAAATAATTCAGGGTGAGTCCTTAAGGGTGGCAGGCATAGATTTCAGAGAACATTGCTTCCTTCATGAGCAATTCTACGTTGCCTGTTACAGAGTCCGTACTAATAGCAATCTGGTCATTCTGACACCAGACAGAAAAAGCACCAATGAGCAAAGTGGTTTACCACTATTTGTACCTCCCCGAGGAAATCGATCCTACGAGACCTCCAGAATGATAGACTATCGCTCTAGCTGTAAGAACACCAATGCTGCTCATTTAATAACAAATACATATAGTACATGTTACTTTGGAAAAACCCTAACCGGCAAAATCGTGTTGTCCACGCGGGCGAAGCTGCGGGCGGAAAGCTAGTCTATATATATAAAAATTAATGCCACTTTTCGTTGTAATCTTATAACTCACGAACGGACTCACCTATCCAAACCAAATGTTTAGGCTTTGTTCGGACTATATAGTAGATGGTTTATGTGAAGTTTGCACAAAATCTGTCGAGCGGTTCTTCATTTATCACATTTTTGTAGCAAATGAATTCAATAAATGGGGGATCATTTTGTTAATAGGGATTTTGCTGTCAAATTGAAACGAACACGCGGGCAACGCCGTGGGCGGAAAGCTAGTATTCATATAATATAACAGGTTTTAAGTAAAGTAAACTTGTAAAAGTAATTATTACGTAAGAGTCGAAGAAATAATTCAAAATTATTCAAGTAGGTATACACAATTAAATAAAAAAAAAAAAGTTTATATGTTATGTCAAATCAACAGATTTTTTACTAAATTCATATGAAAGTAGTCAATATAACGGAAAATATTTTTTTATTTTTTTGTGTCAGTTTGTTTTGGCTCATCTCCGAAACGGCTGGACCTATTTTGACGGGACTTTTACTGGCAGGTAGCTGTTGTTACAAGCAGTAAGCCAGTTAACATCACGCTACTCCTTAAGGAGCCGAGCATAAGAAAAAAAACGACAGATGAAACCGTGGGGCACAGTTAGTTGAAAATAACAACACATTGTTAATCAGGTATGGAAAAGTAAACAAACTACTTCCCTTACAACGAATTTCTTTGTTAGGAGTGTACATTACACAAAGCAACAAAGGTAAATTTTAAAATGGTAGTTTTTATTTTCATTTGACTCACTGAATGCAGTATTTATGGAAATTAATGTAAAACTGAAACACTTTCTGTAAACCATTGCAGAATGAAAGGACAAGTAACACAGAAAATAATAATTGTCTGGATCATTCTACTACTATAAAGTTGGAGTTTTATACAGTTTTCATAAGACAGTTGATATAAGAGCCACAATATGGACAGTCAACAAGTTTTTTTTAAATTGGTTAAGTAGATAATATCTATAAAATAAAAATCAATTACCCCATGCATATAACAGATTACACTTGAGATTGGTTCAACCATTTTGGCAGATCTTTTTTTGTTATTTTTATAATGATCAGAGAGAACAAAGGGAATCATTGAAAATCCACTGGAAAATTCAGAAAACTGCAGGGTTCAACTGTAAAATGTTTACTGGTTTTCTTAAACGCCAAGGTAGGAAGATAGATAAATTAAATAGGAAAACATTTGTCATAGATCTTTAAATGATTATGTAATTCAATAATAATGTTCATTCAAGACAGTTGAGTTGTGTAATGAGTATTTACTTTTTGTCTGCTTATTAAATAACTCATTAACAAAAATTAATGTTTTTTTTATTAATAAGGTTACTTCACATTACTAAAAAAAAACAGCATGTAATAAAATTGTTTTATAAACTGCATAATTTGATTAAGGTATGTTTTATATAACCATGTGTTGCAGATATAATTGTGACTGTAATATTATGATTATAATAATGAAAGTTCGCAGGCATATTGTTATGGCATAATTATTTTATTTTTGCAACTGGTAAGACATGCTTTACTGCATGAGTTTAAGCACATCAACTGTGCTTAAATATTGACAATTGATTTAAGTCTAAGTGAAAGGTATAATTAGATATGGAGTAAGTATCTCAGAATGTTCAAAACAAAGTTGTTAAATGAATCATTTATGACATACAAGAGCTATAAAATTTATATGAAATTATTGTAATGCAAATAAAACCTGTTTGCTGACAATGACCCAAACCAAACATGTACATAGTAACAAAGGAAAAGCCTAGCCAGTAACAGGCTACTGTGGTCCTACATGCAATGACAATTTAATTACGCATAATAGAGAATAGACTGTATAATCCGCCGTGAGTGCCTAAGGCCATAAACACAAGAAAAAAATACGCAATCAAGACCATGGCCTACATTACAAATTACGAAATAACCAGCCAGTACACGGAAGAACACTGTGTTAACGTAACGCACCTACCTACTAGTTTATCTACGCGATATATATAGATACGTTGGCCCACGGAGACGTGAAAAGAATGCACGCTCCTTACCCAGACAAATAGTTAAAGGTCTGCATCAATAGGAACCTTCAAATAAAATGTTATTAATAACTTTTTACGGGTGGATAACAATGAATAGTTAATAAAAACACACCCCATATTGATTTTATAAAGGGTCATGGCAATCAGCTGACGGCCCTACAGCTACTTATTTACATGGTGGCCCTCGAACGCAATAGGTTCTTTGTAATGACGATAACAAAGAAAGGATACAGTTTGATGACATCGGTGTCCATGCGTCGTTTCCCAGCGCTCGGTGACGACATCTTCGTGATCTATTGCTAATAAATCACAATATCGAACACGAACACTAGAACCAACTCACACTAGACGCAGCGAAACCAATTTTTCGTCCACCAGCAGCAGTCAGAAAAATAACATTGTAGAAAAACAATGGACACAAACCATAGACTATAATTTCGAAGATGATGTGTAATGAAATCGATGTTGCCACTGAACAAATTCAATAGTCTGCTAATAAACATCCAATTTCAGTCCAATGTATATGTTTCTTTATAATAGACAACGGCTATTCGAGAAGATTATGCGTCAAAAATTAAAAAAGCAGTGGAATTGTCTATATATCATCATCAGCGAAACTTCGCGTGTGTGATCAAGGAAGATTATTTATAATTCAGTTTTAATTATAGATTTCTTTAACATATACTCCCCAAACTTAGTTACGACGGCGCGCTTGTGGACTGCGACGCTCCGTCGGCGCGCCACGAATGCGGAAACATGTGTTTTGATGTGAACATCCAATGATGATACATAACAACAAATTATAATTTATCGAACTTTACGGCTATATTATTGGTGTTTAAAAGCGATAAAGGGATGTTGTGAGACTGTGTGATAGTGGTGATTACCGTGGCGGATCCGTGAAAGCCTGGTGGTAAAGTGATAAAGTTTGTTCATTTCCGGTGTGTTGTGATGTGGGCGCCGCGGTGAGGTATCCTGCTGCATCGTTCTGACGTCCTGGTACAGCCATGGCGAACCCAGGGATTGGGGTCTCTTTTGACCCTAATGATATGACCAGGTTAGCTTTGTTTTCATGTACTCTTCACTGAACTAACTTTTAGTAAAATTTAGTAAAAAACCCCGATTGATATCCACCTAATTTACATAGCTACAGTCGATATATCTCATTCTATAGCTGAACGTAAACAACATACTTGTTAGAATTGAAAATAAAACCAAATAAAAGTAACATGCCTGAAGTATTCAGGCCAAAAATATAAGGTCAGAGTTAGGTATATAATGTATCTGATTTATTTACAGTAAAGGATTTAATGAAGAATAAATATTTTTTGAAGTGGCGGTAGCCTAATGGTTAGGGCATCGGACTACCCAGTGACCAGACATCTAATTAGTTCCCTGGAACCCCATGCCCAGGCCCTCTTGTACAGAAAAAAAGTGGTTCTTCCTACGACATTTAGTTTTTTTTAAATATAACCTGCATGTCTTTCTTGGGAATTGGAAACAAGTGGCACAACACAGAGAAAAGTGGAAAAGATGGGGGGGAGGCCTTAAATCAAGAGTGGGACAATACAGGCTTATAAAATAATTAAAAGATGGTTACTCAGGTCTTTTTATTTTGTAAATTTACTAGACCATGTAGGTTTCTCTCAAAACATTATGCTTTAAATAAATAAATAAAAGCTTGTTTTTGAGAATTCTTAAAACCACATTGGAGGACTCATCATGTTATTGCAGGATAAGCATTTATTATTTAAATTTTTGTTTTCCTTCATAGTATCTACAATGAATTCTGCTCTTTTGTCTACTACATGTAACTTCTATTTATTTATAGATGCGTTAGACAATCTTCTATTTAATTGTTCTTTTTCCTGTAAACTTCTATAGGTAATAGTGGTTATAAGTGTGACTGCTGAAGTCACAGGTTTGATTAACTTTTCCCACAAAATTCTTAATACCTGCTCAGAGTCCTATCACATGAGATAAGAGTTCCAACAAGAAGTAATCCCAGGTTTAAAAAAAAAAAAAATTTAATACTCCATATCTCAAACTCACTCCACAATCATGTTAGATGTTCAGATATCACATTACTTATAATATGGACCCTATAAATAAACCAATACATCTCCAATGATTACAGGAACTAATTCTATACATTTAATTACAAATCTTTCAATGAACTCCAGTGTGGATGTATTTTAAAGCTGTCCCAGTTTAAAAAAATAGGTTAATTTGTTCTAAACATAAATAACAGATCATAACTGTTTACTGTCTGTACTGCACTAGAGTAATGGACTTTGATCTATAACTAACTAGCATTCCACCCACGGCTTCACCAGCGTAGTTTCTCGACTTTTCTGTACTATAATATGTATGTATTATACATACAAACCTTCCTCGAGAACCACGCTATCCATTGGTGAAAACAGCATGAAAATTGGTGCAGTAGTTTTTTAGTTTATCGCGAACAGACAGACAGGCATGGTGTAGGACTTTGTTTTATAATATGTAGTGATAGTATGAAAAATATACCATACAGAATGCCATCTCTGTGACCTTACCTCTTGTTTGATACCTACCCCCCAATTTGTGTTAGTATCTGTTGTCTGCTAAAACAGTGTGTCAATACTGTATTATTATTTGTTTCCAAATTATTATATTATTATAGTCCCAACTATAACCACTCATTGTTATCGTCGAGAGTGGTAGGCTAGTAGTTCACTATATACTGGCCCTTTGTAAGACTGCTGGGAGACTCCAATAGCTGTTGAGAAAGCTTATCGACGATGATTTTTAGTTATCCTCCCTTCACTATTTAAATCAACAATATTTACACAAAAGGTACCTTATTTTAAAATCCAGAGGAGTGTGTGACATGTTTTTTTAATAAAGTTTACTAGCATTGTTGGTTGCAAATTCCTAGTATTCTTGTTAACCTCTCGTACTAAGCTAAATGCTTGCATTATGAGTGGGTTTTCACAGTAGTGCAATGGGTGGGCTTCGAAATGGCAACCACATAATCGCAAGTCCGATGCCCTAGCCATTAGGCAACTGCCACTTTAAATGACCTACAAAGAAAGAAAATTTACTTATTGGCCAAGAAACCAAATTTTTGCCGAAATACCACAGCTCAGCACACTGTCTGGGGGTGATGATATGAACCACCACCTAATACTAGTATTCAGCTACAACCCTCAGATGCCATACACTTGACAGAAAACTAAATTGCTGTGTGCATATAGCTTTGTATATGTTAATAATTACTAGTATAACTAAGTAAATAACACAACAGGCGGGTAGGTAGGTACATTTATATATTATAATAAATAATAGGTATTCATGAAATAAATAGGTAAAAATATAATACAATAGAAGAATATTCTAATGTAAACAAATATATAATTAATACCTAATATAGTAAACAATTCCTACAAATTACGTTGACCCCTATATGTAAATACTATTGGAGTAGGTAATTAAATCCACATACTATGTGTGTCTCTCTCATATCATAATCAGCCTATAATGGGGCACAGGCCTTCTCTCGGTGAGAGGGGGAGGAGGCCCAGTACGGGTTATTTTTTTTTTCCTATGACGTCTAGGTTTCCTCACGATGTTGTCACCATTTTGCGAGAGCAGTGGTGATGAAATAATTTACACAAAGTAATGCGCTTGTCCCTCTCACTGAGAAGAGGCCTGTGTCCCAGCAGTGGGAACTTTATAGGCCGATTATGTATGCATGCAATGCGCCCGCCTGGGTTTGAACCTACGACCTACAATTAGTAAGTTGCGGCCGTTAGCACTGCACCACCGCTCGCTCTCCCTCGATATACCGACTATCAGGCTATTTCGCATTCTGTCTCGCTCACGACGCGTCGACCTATGACTTTTCCATGGATACAGCTATTCTGTCGCTCTAATCTAGAACATAACATACCATCATGCCTGTATTCCCTAAAGGGTTAAGCGGAAGTGTACTTATGTACACCCCCACTTCTCTGGTATGTTTAGATCCCATATAATAGGGGGCGAGCTTATTGCCATCGCTCGACCTGGGGTCGAACCCAGGACCTCTATCGTATCAGTCGCGCTTGGGACCGCTAGACTAATGAGGCAGTCTAATCTAGCACCCAGTAGGCAATATCATAAAGTTTCTTAATGGTGTGCCACACATTGCTAAACCAAATATTTGTCTTTGTAAGCATCACACGAACGTTGCGCCCAAAATTATATAGGTAATTATCTATTGTCTTTAATTAATTGTTAAGAAGACTTAACAATTTGAGTATCATATAATAACTACTAAATTAAAGATTTTAAAAACCCCGGACAATTAAATTTTATCTCGACCGATTTTCATCAAACATAGCTATGTACACTCCCGACGAATTCACCTTTCAAACAAAAAAAAACTAAATCAAAATCGGTTCATCCGTTCGGGAGCTACGATGCCACAGACAGACACACACACACACAGACCCGTCAAACTTATAACACCCCGTCGTTTTTGCGTTGGGGGTTTAAAATAAAATATGTAACAAGGAGTACTTATTTTATTTTAAGTCAGTAATAGACAAATAGCATTCCAAAGGAAGGTTTCCATTAAAAAAAACACACACACAAATTAGCTGTGAAATTGGATGTCAGTTTTGCAGGACCAATGCAAAGATACACCACAGTTCGCCTGTAGGTATTTTTAGGTCTCATGCAATAGGGACGGGGTGAGTTTCTACTCAAAACCAAGAATCTATCAAAGAATAAATTTCCTAATCTGAAACTAGGAACAAATCTCTGAGAGAATTTTGCCTTGAAGTTTTCACAAGTCACGGAGCATCATTAGTAAAAAAACAACTTCTATTGAGACAACAAAAACATTTTGTTGGTAATTAGCGGCTAATACTTTTGGCCTTGAAACGGTACTGTAAGTGAAACAGTTAATTCCTAGACTGGGATGTAGGTAGGTATAAAACTTCCATAGTGTGGGAAGAATATTTAAGAATGCCTCATTGGTGTCATTAGAACTCTGACTCTCTTTATCAAAGTCCTGCCTTTAAAATCAATAATTATTACTATAGCCTATATTTTTTTTTTGCATTTACCATGCTAAAAACCTGCCTCCCCTGCCTACCTCCAACCTGCGTTTTTCGGTTTAATACACCAACTAAGCAACCGCAACTAAGTCACTGACGTCACCTTAAATACGTAAATTTAAGTCGAGTAGCAGCTCGGAGTCTGGATTTGTGCCCGGTTAATGGCAATAGGCTCATCCCCTATTATATAGGACCTAAATATACCGGCGAAATGTGGGTGTACATAAGTACACTACCTATCCCTTCGGGGAATACAGGCGTGATGGTGTGTTATGTTATGTCTGTGTATTGAACCGGAAGACGCAGCCTCCAATCCTGTCCGTAGCCGAATTATTCCTTCATTAAAATAACAATATTATAGCCTTCTCGGGTGGTGAGTAAGCAAAGACCTGTGAACATGGCACCTCGTGGTAGATAAGCAAAGTCACACCACCAAAAAAAAACAACGGGCACGGGTCTCCTCTCAGAATGAGAGGGATTAGGCTGTAGTCCACCACGCTAGCGCGGGTTGGCAGACTTCACACGCCATCGAGAAAATCTCTCAGGCATGCAGGTTTCCTCACGATGTTTTCTTTCACTGTTTAATCGCGAGATAATTAAGTACTAATATGCAATGATTGTCATTAACACATTCATATTTCTGTCATCAGCTGGTACTTCAGAGAGCTGTCGCGCGCTGAAGCCACGAGGCTACTTCTCAACGAGACAGAAAGTGGTGTGTTCCTCGTCAGGGACTCCAAGACCATCACCGGAGACTATGTGCTATGCGTCAGGTTGGTGTTAATATTTTATGGTATAACTCGGCCAAAGAGCAGACGAGCTACCTGATGGTAAGTAGTCATTACCGCCAATGGACAACTGCAAAACCAAAGGAGTTGCAGATGCGTTGCCGAGCCTGTTTAAAGAAAAGGGAAGGGAGGGAGATAAGGAGAAGAAAGGGGACTCAGGGAGGAATTGGGCCTATTTACCGTTTGTCATAATGCGTGTCTGAAGTTAGCCGTTCGGAACGTACAGGTAACGGTGCGTGCAGGTAAAATCACTGAAATAATTGTCTCAGACTGGACTCAATCCCCTTCCTTGTCCTTTTCTTCTTCCCCTCGCTTTTTCTTCAATAGCGTCGGCAACGCATCTGCATCTCCTTTGGTATTGCAGATATCCATGGGCGGCAACAACTACTAACCATCAAATAGTTCGCTAGTTTGCCGTGGTATCCTTTAAAAAACAGTATCTTCCTATTACTCATCTTCATTATATCTTGCAGAGAAGACGACCGTGTCTCACACTACATAATAAACCGCGTGGTCTCCGCCGACGGTACGATCCGCTACCGGATCGGGGACCAGCTGTTCGCTGACATGCCGGCGCTGCTGGCGTTCTACAGACTCCACTACCTGGACACCACGCCCCTGGTGCGGCCGCTGCCACAAGCTTTAGCGAAGGTGGCCGCCCCCCCGCCGCAGCAACCGCACCAGGTCTTGGAACTCGTCATCGCGAAGTTTGACTTCTCAGGCACTGTAAGTATTTGTGGCGAACCGGGCTTTTAAGTACGTTGTGTCTGATTCCTGAGCTTTAATAATTATTATTGATTCATCTGATATACAACCTTTATTCTACGCAAGAATTTATCCTGGCCTAGCGGAAATGGGTAATTTTTACATGATAGTGTGCGTGTGTGTTCTTAGTAAAGGCCAGGTTCCGAGCACCCTAAACCGACGGTCATGCATGAGTAGGTGAAGCGAAAGTAGTGTGCCAGGATCGTAGCAAGTGGAAATCCATAGTCTCTGCCTACCCCCATGGGAGACAGGCGTGACAACATGTATGTATGTAGTGTGCGATAGCATACTAATGTACACCCACATTTCGCCGGTATGTTTTAGGTTCCATGTAATAGGGGGCGAGCCTATTGCCATTAACCGGGCACAAATCCAGACTCCGAGCTGCTACTGGAAATTTCATAGAAAAACCCAATAACACTTTGCTCGACCTGGGGATCGAACCCAGGACCTCTAGCGTAGCAGTCGCGCTCAGGACCACTAGACTAATGAGGCAGTCATTATCGTAAGAGATTTTGGTGTAAAATACAGGTGAGGGCCAAAAATTACAGTTTACACCTAAATCTCCTACGATAACGAATTTTAAGCAACAGTTTTAATACTTAACTGTGAATGATTGTTGATGTTAAAATTTCGACTGTCATGTACCTAGAATTATGTTATGGCTAAACATTTTGTAAAAAACCGAAGCTGATCGTTTAGCCTTAAATATATACCTACAAACAAGGCACAAATATCGTCAAAAACAGGTCGGCAGTGAATGTATTTCTAATATTAGAACAGACATAGTAACGCTGCCGGTGACGGGATGACTAACGGGCGCAATCATATCGGATTACGTTCCATAAAAAACTTCTAGACAAAAGGATCACTTCACACGCATCAAATTATCCTAAAAATGTAAAATAAGTAGCTTTTTGGGCTAATGCAAGTTACCGACGGATGATCTATGAGAATTTTCAGTACTATTAAAAAAGGTACGGGCTAGGCAATTAATATGAAAAGCGAAAAAGCTCTCAAATAATGGTTCAGTTACAAATTCTTCAAAAGGCCTGTAAGATATTGCCCAACATTGTAAAACTCACATATCTATATATGTATACTCACATATATATTATTACCGTCTGGACTTTAAAAGAGACCATGATTCTCTGAGTTTGTTTCGTCACTCCTTCTCAGAGGTATTCAGATAGAAAATGCCGCCACCATCTAGTTAAAATATAAGTAAAACATCTACTTGTAAAAGTGTCTTTAAAAGATCTATTTGCAGAAATAAATATCATTTATCTATAGTGTTCCTTCTGCCTTTTCGTTTCAATTTGTTCATGTAGTAAGATAAAAATAATTCGGAAGTAACTCTAACTTTATGGCAGACGTTCGTTGTTTATGCTATGCCACACACCGTCGAGAATCTTTCAAGCATGCAGGTTTTCTCACGATATTTTCCTTCACCGTTCCCCCATACAAGTACTACAATTATCAAGATCAGATCATCATTCTCCTAGCTTTTTCAATCGTAGATCGGTTTCCAGTCTAACTACATGCGACGGATAAACCTCTCCAGTTTCTAGGAATATCAACACCGGTATCTGGAGGATAGACTGATTACCAGGTTTCTGACTACCACTAACAATTGTCATGTATTTTATGTTCCTATGATAACTGCGACCGAAGGCTTAACGTGTTGTACGAGGCACGGATGTGTTAAAAATGGACACCCATCCACAGACTGACCGCGACAGACGTAGCTTATCCTTGCAGATGTGTTGATCAACGCAGTTAAAGCTTAACCCCGAGCCCCTATGAGTATCTATATACTCATCATCAACCCATTACATTGTCCCACTGCTGGGCACGGGTCTCCTCTCAGAGCGAGAGGGAATAGGCTATAGTCCACCACGCTAGCCTACTGCGGGTTGGCAGACTTCACACGCCATCGAGAAAATCTATCAGGCATGCAGGTTTCCTCACGATGTTTTCCTTCACCGTTTAAGCCCGTGATAATTAATTATTAATACGCACATGACTTCGAAAAGTCAGAGGTGCGTGCCTTGGATTCGAACTCGAGACCTTTGACTTGGCAGTCCAATGGTCATATCACTAGGCTATCACGGCTATCTATATACTCATATCTGTTAATTTGCTCTTTGCCTTGCTTAATTTTCTCTTAATTGTTTCGATTGGCAACATTGGGCGCTTGTCGGCCTTTCTCGAGGAGTTGGGGTGGTTTTAATCAACACAACATCTTCCCACCCACACGCAAAACACGTGCTAAGTCGTGGAGTTGCGGAAAATAGCCCGCTATACCACACCATACAGTTTGTTCGAAATAAGTAAGCCGATCGGAAGTTAGCCGTTTTCTGGGACCGCGCAGTTACAGTCGCGTAATAAAGTGTTAGCGTTCGGAAACGTATTCAAATAATTTCGAAAATAAGATAAATCATTTGTTAACACTGCGTGTAATATTGCTGGATTGCTTTATTGATAAAATCCATACCTACTTGAGTTTTCACAAAATCATTACATTGTCATTTAAATTTGAAATAGTCCACAGATTTGCAAAACAGTGTTGCGTTTAGGCATTTTTCAGCAAAAAAAAAACAAAGGTAAACCACAATAATACATTAGCAATGAGAAATAACAAAAACAATATCCAAAAACTAAACAACGATAACGTCAAAATAAAAACAATGCGTAGCACTTTTGGCACTGACTGTGTACTTGCACTGGGGGAGCGAGACAGAATTATACATCAAACACTAAGGATTGAGTGAAACAGACAACAGGCGCTGACCCCGCCCCTCGCGCCATTACCACGCATGCGCGCTACTGATTTTGTCGTAAAAATGACTACTGCGCAGCGACTTGCAGACTACTTCCGATCGGCTTACTTATTTCGAACAAACTGTACCATAATTGTTACGATTACTATTTGTTGTGCAGGACGCAGACGACCTCCCGTTCCATCGCGGCGAGCGGCTGATGGTGATCAATCGTGATGAGGAACAGTGGTGGACAGCTCGCAACAGCCTCGGACGCACCGGATCCATACCAGTACCATACGTGCAGAGGGTAATGACATCATTTTGTTTCTTGGTGCAGCGCCATCTAGCGCGCTACTATAGTACTACGTCGAAACAAATCCTGAATCGCGCAAGCAACATTTACCGCGCGGTTACCTACAAAACGCCTGACATCAACACCCAACAGGCAAATAACCCGCTATTGGTCGGAGGATCCTCCCTTTGGTTTGAGAGGTTTGCACCTCTTCCCTCCACAATGGATACCATAGCCTACGGATTAAAATAGTTATGTACGAAAGCTAAAAAGAACGCATAATTCTCAGTTGATTTTGAACTTAATCGTGAACACTTTAAGCTTAAAATCAATTGGAAAAATGTTGACTGTTTTGTATTACCTGACGAGCTGGCGATTGTCTACCTATATCATATTGAAATATTATTTATTGAATATTCTGTGGGAGGGTACTGGTCGTGCCGATCCATTCATGCTACATGAGACACTATAAAAAAAATATACTATTTATTTAATTAATTACAACGGTCTTTTAACCAATTATACTAACTAACTAACTAATAACTAACTCATTTTACTATGAAGAGGAATCTGGTAAGATATTCTATGGACTAAGACTATGTACTATTTGCTATTAGATCCTGGACCCATCCGGAGTTCCGTACCCTCCGTCAGAGGCGCTCAGTCACCTGGCCGACCCTCCCAGCCCTCCGAGCAACAAGCATCCTCAGCAACGCAGTAATATGCAGGTCAGTTATATTATTACGCCTGTATTCCCCGAAACAATTAGTTAATGTTTTAAAGCGGCGCGGCGGCGGTAGCCTAGGCTAGGGCGTCGGACTTGCGATCATGTGGTTGCTGGTTCGAACTCCCCCCATTGCACTGCCGACGTGGGCCAACTCATAATACAAGCATTTAGCTTAGTACGAGGGGTTAACAAGAATACTAGTAATGTGTGACCCACATTGCTAGTAAGCTTTATTTTAAAAAAAATGGCAATGGCAACTAGACAAACTATGGGATTACATAAAGTGTACTGTTTATTAACATAACATAACAACATACCATCACGCCTGTATTCCCCAAAGGGTTAGGCAGAGGTGTACTTCGCCGGTATGTTTTGGTCTCATGTAATAGGGGGCGAGACTATTACCATTAACCGCGTACAAATCCAGACCGAGCTGCTACTGAGAATTTTATAGAAAAACCCAATAACACTTTCCCCGACATGGGGATCGAACCCAGGACCTCTGGCGTAGCAGTCGCGCTTAGGACCTACTAATGAGGCAGTCACTAAAAACTTATAGTTAAAAAAATATATTTACTTAAATTGAAAATAACAAGCTTCCACATATTACCTGAAGGGTATATGCTAATTTGTCCCACTGGTGGGAAAAGGCCTCCCTTCCCTCTTTCCAAGCCGATCTATCCGAAGATTTAGCAACCTAATCTTTCTGGAAAGAGTCTGGGCCGACCACGCTGTCGCTTCGCTCCATGTAATTTGTTGTAGCTTTCGCCCACATGTTACATAAAGTGACATTTTTATATTTATAAATAAATACTTTTTTTAAATGTTGCAGCGCACACTGCCAGCGATGGCTAAAGTTAAACAGCCGAGGGTACCCAACGCTTATGACAAAACCGCACTCAAGCTTGAAGAAGGAGATATTATTAAAGTAAGACACTTTTATTTACCCTTATAACGATTTACGTTTTATAACGATTGGACTTTCATACCGCAATCATATGCGTATTATCATCACTCGCTTTTACCATGAAGGTAATCATATTGAGAAGACTTGTAGGCCTGGGAGATTTCTATGGCCTAACTACAGGCCTGCACTAGGCCACCGTCGTGTAACCTAAGCCCACTTATACTTCGTGTCCAGCAGTGAAAGAAAAAGAAGTGAAGTTCGAAAATTCACAAATCGCTTCACAGTCAGAGAGATTTACACGATTTTAAATGCGTTGGTAGACTAATGGCTAGGGCGTCGGACTTGTGATCATGTGGTTGCCGGTTTGAAAGCCAACCATTACACTACCGACGTGAACCCACTCGTAATACAAGCATTTAGCTTAGTACGGGGTGTTAATAAGAATACTAGTAATGTGTGACCCACATTGTGGGTAAGCTTTTTTTTTTAATAAAAAAAAATCGGTGAACGTATCACGTATTGCCTATTTGTGGATTAATATATTATTTTTTACCTCCCCTAGTAACGGACAATGAATATTTTCTGTGCATTTAAAAATTAATGCTTCTCAGGCCCAAAAATGTGGGGTTGTTTGCAAAAAAAAAAATATTTGATAATCTTGATCCTTAGGGATTAAGATACTGTGCTTTTCTATAGCAAATTGTAAGCTTTGACATTAAAATTCATGTTTTTGCTTTCAGGTGACAAAAATAAATATAAACGGCCAATGGGAAGGCGAGTTGAACGGCAAAGTAGGTCATTTTCCATTCACATGCGTCGAGTTCATGGATGAGAACACGACCAGTTAAAGTTGTGACGTCACGATACCATAGACTAACCGTCTATGGCTCTATGGACCGTTTACCAACACTGGGATACAGAATACACAGAGTTAAGTGGTGGAAAGTGTACATGATTGTGATTTTTGAGCCCCATATTCAGAGGTAATACTAGCAGGACATAAAATTATGTCTGCTCAAAGAGATAAATAATTGTGTTTATTAAAAATATATATATTATTGTCTCTAAAGTTATTCAAATGTGCTTAACTCCTATATAAGCGTGCCGTTAACAACGTAGCTATCGAAATAAAGACATTTTCTATCCATACAAGATGGTTCTGTAGTCCGGTTTTGATGTCATTGCATCAAATTAAGCTCAGCGCCATCTAGTTTCCATTAACAAAAACTTATTTCAATCTAGTGACGCTATATGTCGTGATACGCATTTATTGAGATAGTTGCTCTGCATAAATAACTTGTAACTTGTATATTTTGGAAATTACAAAAATTAAAGTTGCATGTTGCTTCAATTTTTGAATATGGGCTTCGATATCGGCCGAAAAGGAATGACTAACCGAAAAGTATACATATAGTTTTGTGCTGTTAATTCTTAGAATTATTTCCCTATTTTGTAAAATCAAACTTAGTTACTAAATATATAAAAACCACAGGACGCACAAGAGCATGTATTAAAAATATTGTATAAAAAAATTTGTAAGTAATTATTTTTTATGTAATCGAAATGTACTAAAAAAATATATTAATCTATATTGAGATTATTCGAAACTCATTTTGATGTGTATTTATTTCTTTTTCTTGTGCATTTTAATGCATTTTGCTAATGTTTATAAAATTCGTATAGAAATTGTATCGTATCATCTTATGACTTATAAAGTAATTCATTGTGAAATGTGTTATTAAATCTTATACTGCAGCCATTTTTAATGTGCGCTTTCATTCAGACTAACTTCTCGGCTACAGAACAAGCTATACAAAACCAGTTTAGACTGACCTGACATTGTAAAGTTCTCCGTAGAAGATAAGGCCAGCCTATACTGGTTTGTATAGCTTGATGTGTAGTACTGTGTACCCTGTGTACTAAAAAGTTTTTATTTAAAATAATGTTTACAAGCATTTTTAAGCTTTCAAGTTTACAGATTCTAAAAGTTGATTCTGATTTATCAGAAAAGGCATCATTTTCCTTCTGGTAGTTTGCAATGTACGGTGATTTTAAATTCATTGTACTGTCTCAGAAAAAATATAAGATTACATTACGCAGTATAAGGAATAATAATGTATTACGAGAATCATGTCAAATGCTTATTTGTCTCCAAGGACCATTCTTGAATGTCTACTAATTATTCGGCTTGATGTTGAACTAACTTTAGATCGAATAGACGTGGTCTAACATACTATTAATGATAAGAATATTTGATGTCCTCGAATACGAATGAAATGTCCGCCATTTTGTTCTTATTCGAGGACATTTTCTACCGTATGTAAGGACATATAACCTGACAGAGGAATTGAAAATTTTCCTGTAATTAACATTTGCATGCATTTTAACTCAAAGTTAGGACAATATAGCTTAATAACCTTATAATAACTAAAAAATTTTTTTACATAAATTTGAGCATGATTGTGTCAGTAAAATAAGAAGTTCTGAATTATTAGATCATGTAATCTGTTTATGCTGTATTGAAAGGTTATTAGATCCCTGGAAATGATTAAAAAATACATAGTTTTAAGTGAGCAAGCACCAATATACTGAATATTCTCATAGAATACATAATTTTTATAATACGCAGTTACCTAAACGATTTGTAGACCAGACATGTGACAGAAATCGCATAGCTAAGTTAGTTTAATACTGTCTTTATCGGAATGGAAGGTGTGATAAGATGGTTTTTTTTGCTCCGTCGTGAAATTCCACGTGGAAAACTCTGTCAGTATAGATGGAGGGTTCGGACTCCTACTGACTCAAACCACACGGTTGCTGCATCGTTGGCTTTGAGATATCCAATGAAACACTATGTTGAGCTCTTCGCAGGTGCATTTGCATCTTCTGAAAGGGTAGTTAAATCCTTACCAAAACTGTCCCTCTCTACAGAAATGGTCTAAAAAACACTGATATAAAAAATACCTACCTCTTACTAATTTCTAACGTTTGCGCGAATAGCGGACGTTTGAAATAAAACAAGTTTTTACGGATTTAATTCAAATCAAATCAAATCAAATCAAAACATTTATTTGCAAACTAAGTGTACCTATACGAGACGCCTTTTTCAGGCGTAGCAAAGATAACATTTAAATAAAACTACTTTTTACGGATTTTATCGCGTTATATTGATATTTTTAAATTCCCGACGTTTCGGATCCTTTACAGCATCCATGGTCACGGGTGGACTGAGGTGTTGGTCGTCCTAATGTCAAAATTATCAACAGCTACCCTACATTTTGTTGATTATTATTTATGCCGGTCACGCAGAATGAGTGACCATGGATGCTGTAAAGGATCCGAAACGTCGGGAATTTAAAAATATCAATATAACGCGATAAAATCCGTAAAAAGTAGTTTTATTTCAATGTCTAATATTCGCGTAAGTGTTAGAAACCAGAAAGATAACATTTTATATAATTATGCTCTTATTATAAAATTATTTACGTGCTTATACAATAACATATATTGATATTATAAAAACCTGACTTTTGGATCCATCCATTCCATCTTTTGGATCATGGGAAGTTATATCATTATAAATTTAAAAGTGAAGGATATGGTTTAATTTTCCTCTCAGTCTGACTTTTACGTTAGCTTAATCCTTTAGGGTATGAGATCAGAGACATCACGTTCGTTGCCTTTACAAAACCCTCATAAAAAATCTAGCTTTTTCGTTCAAAACCACGTGTCTGGTCTACAAACCGCCAACAAATTGTTTCCATAAGGAATTGATTATATTGTATACATCGAACGTTATTGACTGTTAGCTATGTAGCATTTTTACTATATTATTGTACAGTCGACCATAAAATTTTAGTACCACTTTTGACAAAAACTTCCATATAAATTGAATTTTACTAGACTCATTTTACACTAACGTCACGCATTGATGACAACGTTATCTGTCACTTGGTCTTGTAAGCAAAAATAGACCTTGTTGTTTTGTGATATGCAAATGATTCTTAGTCTAAGGGTGGTAAAGCAATTTTATGGTCGACTATACATTTTTGACACGATGTTGACACCGGCATCGGCGTTAGCGTATGTTCACACTGGGGTCATTATCGATTCTCGGCAGCGAATCAGCCGCTAATCAGCGTCGAGCGTTATCGTGGAATAGTGAAAAAGAATTGAGACTATGATACGTCAGTTTCTAACCCCCATATTGTAAATGCCATTGACATTGAGTTGTTTCCAAGATCAAATAGATACAAATATACCTGTATTCCTTAAAAGATTCGGCGGAGGTGGACTAATAAATACATACACTCCCACAGTAAAAACCAACCCGCACTGGGCCCGCGTGGTGGAACACGACCCACTAGACGAGAGGAGGCCTGTTTTCTAGCAGTGGGAACATGCTAAAACAGGCAACAGCGGTGTGTTTAGTCGCATGTAATTAAAGCGAGCCTGTAGCCAAAAAATATATACAAATTTTGAGCCTAATGTGAACAGCTTTTAATTAATGTTTGTAATGAGGTGTAATTATCTTATTCACGTTTGGGGTAGCGTTTGAGGTAATACTCGCCGTTTCTTTCGCCCGCATGGATTCGATACACAACTGTTGATTTCGGATCTGGTTGTACTTGACAATGTTTGCAACTTCCCCTCCGACACAGGGCTTGATCTCTGGTTCATTTTGTTCGAAATAACTGCGCGCATCCAAAGTTAACCATTCCGAAGTACCGCACAGATAAAAAATCCTAATTATTTTTTTTATACTTAAAAATTCAAATTAATAAAGAAAATAATCACAGATGCGAAACGTATACGACCCCAATTGTCTTTACCTCGACTCTTTCTATTATTTACCGCTGCTAAACCACTTTCTGGCAGCTTTAGATGCGCACAGTTATTTCGAACAAACTGTACGGGACGTAAGTGACGTAACTTGACCGGCAAAGCTGCCAACATTGCACCACGAAAATAATACACCGTTAGCAGCAGATTGCCAGTTGAAAAAAAATACCCATGAAGCCAGAGTAAAGAATACAAACTTCTTGTTTACACCTCAATGCAACACCATAGACCACGGAACTACGGTATAAGTAATATTTGATGTAAATCACTAGTTATACGGAGCTCGATCATTGAAATGTCGGTTATAAATATACATTTTAGGATAAGTTTTATTGAAATAAACTCGAGTCACAGGTGATAAGGTAAATGGTTCTCTATTTTGTAGTTCAAATGGTCTATTTTACTACGACAAAATATATTTAAGATTTTTGTTAAGGCGCGATCACACTGCTTTATACCGTTTATCCTTGGCATCCCAAAATACCCGTACCTAACATATATAATAAATATTATCTTTTTATAATTGCCTATGTACCGAGAACTCCTTCATATATTAAAATATATCTATATTTAAAATTTTCAACGAACCATGCAATCACGTTCTTCCATTTTTTTAATAACAATTGTAGTGTAAGTGTAATGATGACGTCAATATGTAAATATTTTGTTCCACCGAGATTTCTTGTGACTTGAGTTATTTTTTTGAAGTAACACCTTATTTCTGACAGATCTCCGCGCGTAATCAAAAATAATTCTTATGTACAGTCTGATAAAAGTGTTATTAGATTGATTTTGGGGAGGATTTCCAAATCCGACCCGCCAAAGTGTATATCACGCCTTATGGTCGTGTCGAGCGATATACAACATGTGCAGCAGTTAATCTGGCGGAAATGAGGTTTAGATCTTCTAAAATATACCACAGTCAATATTTTTATAAAAGGCGCAAGTGCAAGAAGTATTTAGTTTAGTATTATGGTAGGCGGCTGGCCAACTTTATCCACAGTGCTTCCATTTTTGTATTTCTTTGCTATTTTTTTTACCTATACCTAATATTGAATGTATACTTCTTACAAATTAAGTGATAAGTATTTGTATTTTTTTTATTGAAAAGATTTTCTTGTCTATTCTTCCTACTATGTTTTTACAAAAGTATTTAAATTGGCCAGCCTGAATGTAAGTATTGCATTATGAAAAAATGCTCGTCAACGTTTTTTAATTCGGGATTAGTACATACCAAATGTTATCGTCATTGCATAGAACCATTATATTTTGAGATTATGTGTCATATAATAATGCATTGTACACTCTTTTAAGTCATATAAAAATTAAAAAAAAACGTCTAATTTTTATTAAGTTATGTGTAACGGTTCGAAATAAATTTTAGGAAAGATGATGTGTTTTTATTTACAACAGTCTAAAAGATGACCCTGCGGAAAATGGAGGCTCAAGAACAAAACTAAAAAAGTGGGCTTAACCAGTGATTATAAATACACCGCGTAAATTCAAATACAATTTATATGCAGACTAATGGTATCGCATCTACAAGAGGTAAGTAACAAAAAATATTTAAGCGAAGAAGGAAAATAGAGAGGCACACAGTGAGCAGCATGCCCTTTCTTCCATTCATCCCTGTCAGCCCGTCAGGGATGAATGGAAAAAAATAGCATGTTGCGTTACCACCGTCTCTAAATAAATTTGGCGCGACGATGATGAATGCGTGGTTGGCCTGGCGCAATAATCCACGGAATAATTATGTTTGATTCTTCCATAGTGTGTGTAAGAAGCCTTTATTTCGTGACGGAAACCACGTTAAAATATTAATTTACTGCTATATTACTTTCGAAAATCATCTCTTTATTTGCAAACGGTTATGTGTAGGAAACCACCTAATTTCTTACCCTTTGCTTATTGTTTATTCAAATAAATATGTAACTATAACTAATTTACTAACTTATTTTAACTATCAAAATAATATTCTCAACCTCTTGACTTGCTATTAAGTACTTTCCATCACTGTTTAATTCAACTTTCAAGATTTCGATTTACAATAAGTATGAAAAGCGTAATCTAATCGATTATAGCATTTCGCAATCGTATGATCGCATCCTCAATTCCTCATCGCATCACTGATTTTGACAAGTTGTTTTTTTTCGTAAGTTGATCGATCAGATTTTTAGAAAAAAAAATAAATCGGCTAGAAAAAAGGGGTTTTAAATTAAAAGGGAAAGTCTTGTATACTTTCTCTGTACCCCAGAAGATTTAGATTATATTTAAGTATAGTATTAATAATATGTATTTGTTGCATCGTTGTAGAGCATCGTTCGCCGGCAGTCGGAGGCTCGGAGAATGTAGAATAATAACTGAAAGTCGCGAATAACTGTCGGGTTTTGTGTACAACAATCTAAATAAACTTTTCTGTTGTAAAATTCAGTGTAAATAACATAAAACCAAAGTTGTTCTTGTGCACACTAAAATGTAAATAATATATTGAGTGATTGGTTGCCACAATTCTTTTTTTCTAATCGAAAAAAGGTAGTTCTTGCTTGTCGCAATAAAAGCAAGTTAGCAATGGAAAGTATGGAAACGTCTGTGTCTGTGGAAATATCTGTGAAACCTGACCCAATGGGTGTTGAAAATGATGAAAATGGATCCAAAGTCAAACTAACTGAAGCTCAGGAATCTGATAAATGTAAGTCTGGTATTTTTTATTAGGTTAAGTAATTAGTTTTATGACGAAGTTTCCAGTTTTTAACCTTTAAAAATGTCCTGACCCCAAAGACATTAGATTTACTACTACTATTAAATCTCTGCCTGATCCCAACTGATTTCAAGGGATGTGTAATTTATATTTAAAGGGAAGGGAAGTTTAATATTAAACATATTATACATACATACACTAACACCTTTTTCCCATAGGGAAAGCATAAACATATTATGTCATGGAATAATAACTAGCTTTCTGCTCGTGGCTTTCGCCCGCATAGAATATATGTTTCTTATCATTTTACGGGATGATATATCCCTATGCCACTCAGGAATAATGTAGATTTCTATTGGTGAAGTAATTTTTAAAATTGGTCCAGAACTTTCAGAGCCTATTAAATGCAATCAAATCTTTCCTTTTTATAATATTAGTTTAGATAACATTTGAAAATAAAAATATCCTAATAAAGGCAGAACAGATCTAGAATAAAAAATATTACTTATAAGTACTTTTCCTTGATCTCCAGTAAAAGAAGAAGAAATTTGGATTAAGACAGAGCCTCAAGAAGATGATACTCAAGATATACAGAAGGAAGGAGAACATGGAGAAAGTTCCGAAACAGATGTCATTCAAGTTAAGGAGGAACCTCAAGATGAATCCTGCAATAGTGAGTATTTTTATCTGGCTTTTTATTTTATTTTTAAACTACTAGTTTTAGTTTACTAGCTATGTAGGTTACACATTTCTAGAATGAAGAAGATGAAGCAAGATAAACTACTAGAGTTACTAGACTTCTTGTTATCCCCTCATACTAAGCTAAACGCTTGTATTACAAGTAGATTTATGTCGGTAGTGCAATGGATGGTTTTTAGAACCAGCAACCATATGATCGCAAGTCTGACACTCTAGCCATTAGGCTACTGCCTACTTCTACTTTGCTTTCTTAACCAGAAGAGTCAAGAAAATAAAAAGAATGCATGAATATGACCCAAACAGGTTACCAGCACATAATGTTGCAGTACTGAACTGCAATGCTGCTTTTCAGAAAAAGTGATTTTAATAGTACTCATTTATTTTATGGGGGTTCAAATGAGGGCTGAGTTAGTTCAGTATAAATACTTCTAATATAAAGTGCACCTACTAAAATTATCATATTTACAGATGTATCTGAAGATCTGGAGACAAAATTGCCACTGAAAAAGAGAATAGAGAAGATAAAAGAAGAGGTAGATGCAAAATCCAGTGAAAAGGCAGAAAAGGTAATTGATCATAATAATATATTGCTTTCTTGCCAGAAGCATTCAGGAGCTCCAGAAGTTTTTCTCCTTTGACCATCGCAAATCAACTGCTTTTATGAAAAAGAAATCAACACCACAACTATACAACTTATTAATTGTATCTTTTTGTATATGAAACTCTTTTAAAATAATATAATGTCTTGGCCATGGATATCAAAGATGCACCATTCTCTGTTTTATTAATTTCATTTATTTTGTTGCAGAATGTTAGTGGAGACAATGACAAGCCGGCAGGTAATACTCAACCCAAAAGTAAGTACTTATCAATTTTTTTTCAACATTTATTATTATTATTTATTTATTTATTTTGTGGTCAAAACTCACCACTGAGTGGAGCCCACAAAACGCCTGACGACGTCGCGGCAGGCCTAGAAGGAGATGGCGGGATGAACTAGACCTTTATTGGGAGGATTGGCCCCAAAAGGCTCTGAACCGAGAGGAGTGGAAGGAGAGTAGGGAGCCCTTTGCCCTGCAGTGGGACGACAATGGCTGATTAAAAAAAACAAAATACAACGTTTTTACAGGCATGCACCCAATACAACATGTAGTTATTTGACACATATAAATCAATGACGGATAATTTAATGTAATCCTCTCAAATTCCGCCAAAGTATAATTAAATTATCTAATTGTTGCGATTTGAATGATACATAATTTTATAATGTAATTTGACTGCCTCGTTGGTCTTGTGGTCCCAATCGCGACTGCTACGCTAGAGGTCTTGGGTTCGATCCCCAGGTCGAGCAAAGTGTTATTGAGTTTTTCTATGAAATTCTCAGTAGCACCTCGGAGTCTGGATTTGTGCCCGGTGAATGGCAATAGGCTCGCCCCCTATTACATGGGACCCAAACATACCGGCGAACTGTGGGTGTACATTAAGTACACCTCTGCCTAACCCTTCGGGGAATACAGGCGTGATGGTATGTTATGTTATGTATAATTTTATAACACCGATTATATAGGGCCGTCCATTAATCACGTGATGGGCGATTCCGCTATAGACGATTTTCGAAATGAATTTTTAAATCACCTTATTTCTTACCTTTCTTCATAACAGTGCAAAGAAGAAAGTCTAAATTTAATATTAAAATATATTTTTTTTCGATTTTGCTTAATATTTTATTTTTTGGCGCGCTTCGAAATATTACCTTCTGAAGAATAGGTTAAACTGCAAAATCACACCATGTAACACGGACCACGAAACAGCTCTTTCTAATAGTTTGAAGTTATGTTTTACTGGCTAAACATTAAGTGGGGATATTCATTTATTCTGATTTGCCAAAAAACGTAAGTATTTGTTTTTATTTTTTAAGCATCATTGTCTGAAAGAAAATATTGCTAGGATGTTGCACCCGCGATACAAAAGGTATAAAAGTTTGTGTTTTTCACTGAAATACAGTGCTAATGTTTAGAAACTTTGTAAAAGTAAGAAGATTTCAAAAGCGAACCTAAATCAATCGTTTTTAATAGTGTAATGTTAGTTGAATTAAAATAAACGTTAACTTAAATTGGTTGCACCCGCGATCGTTATTAAAATCGCGGGTGCAACACTTTTTTCAAAGAACCGTAACGTGTGATTTATTGTATATTTTATTATTTTGACATGCCTATAATAATAAATACTGTGTATTATTGATGATACATATAAATATTTGTGTTTATATCTATTATATTTAGCTTTTTTTACAGAAACGTCGGCTAAAATGACACAAGAGCAACAGAAAGAAATTGCTTCGCAGAGATATAGGCGAAAGTTAAAAGAAAATCTTGAATTTCATGTAGACCATCTCAGTCGAGGAAGAGCTCGTGATTCCATCAAGCGGCGGTAGCCTAATTAATGGCTAGGGCGTCGGACTTGCGATCATGTGGTTGCCACTTCGAAACCTACCGATTGCACTACCGACGTGGACCCACTTGTGATTGTTGTGATACAAGCATTTAGCTTAGCACGAGGGGTTAACAAGAATACTAGTAATGTGCGACCCACATTGCTAGTAAATAAGCTTTTATTATAAAAAAAATGTGAAGTGAACGAATCTGAGAATGACGAGTCTCTTTGACTAACGTCTCTTCAATCCTCAAAATTACCAGCAGAACTTACCGCAAGATATTGCGCCAGTTGCAAATCCGGCAAAAAAAAACTTACTCATTATTGATAATGTGGGGGTGCGTCAAAGCGATATGGGTGAACATGGAGAAATAAGGTTAAATTTCTGACGACGATATGGTAAACGATTCACTGAAATTGTGAATTACATAGCGGACGTGGAATTTAGAGACACAATCGCGAAGTTGGAAACGCCAGAGAAAAAGACTGATGGAAATAATATGTTCTTAAGTTCATGAAATTTTCGGCGAATATTGACGTATTTGAGAAGAAATAATTAACAAAAGTGACCGAGAAGGTTACTAATTAGTCATTAAAATTGTTTAATTTCTTATTTTGTTCCTATATACGATTTTATTGATGTTTATATTCACTTAAATAAGACGGGTTGCACCCGCGATAATTTGATGTTGCACCCGCGATTGCTTCAAAAGTGAATAATTTAATGCTTATTTTTGTTTTTCTTTATACTATTTGGTTTTTTAAATTGATTAGTTTAACGCTTTGCGAAATAATAAGGCATAACATAATAAACATTTCACAATTAACAGACTTATGTGTTTTTGTCTTATGATCCGGAAAGGTAGGGCCGATTTTGTTGCACCCGCGATAGCACTTTGAACCTTCCTCCTGACTGTATAATTATCAAATTAAAATTCTTGTATACGAATATAAAGTGAACATGTTAAAATGTAATGCTTCCATGATTAATTTAATTAAAAATGATTTTTATTTTATTGTTACGGAACTTTATATGCGTCTAAATGTTGCACCCGCGATAATGGAATCGCCCTGATGTTTTTTTTTTGGCATTTTTTAACCCCCCCTCCCCCTTGGTGATACATGGTAAGGTTTAAGACTACCCCGATCCCCCACCCTATATCACGTGTATATTACTACCACTACCACATTCCAACCTATTACTACCACAAACTTTTATAACTACAACTACAAACTTTTGTAACTACGAAAATCTTTTTTTTTTTTATTTGCGGCGCGTTTGCCGAAGAAATACACGTGATATATTACTACACCCTGCTCCCCCCTTGTGATACTTCGTGATTTTTTATAGACCCTTCCCCCCCTTCTGAGCCTCACGTGATTAATGGACAGCCCCTAATAAGACCGTCGCCCTATTACACCGACGTCTATAACAACGACGCCTATAAGACCGATATTGACGGATTAAGCAAGCGTGGGGCACGAAGCATATTCTATTAAGGCCTCGTTATCTACTGTGGATTCTCAAGTATAAAGTAGTAAAAAAAATCAATACTCAATACGTTTTTTTCTTAAAACAAATTTACTAGCAATGTTTGTCGCACATTACATCGACATCGGTGATGGTCCACACACTCTACCCGCGACGAAAGGTCGCGAATTAAGTAATATTAATAAAATAATGGGCGCGGTGGTGGCGCAGTGGTAACGGCCGCGACTTATGAATTGTAGGTCGTAGGTTCGAACGCAGACAGGCGCTTTACTTTGTGTATTATTTTTTCACTACTGCTCCCAAAAACGGTGAACGGCCACCATCGTGAGGAAACCGGCATGTCTTAGAACCAAAAAATCAAAGATATGAGACATCTACCAACCCGCACTGGGCCCGCTTGGATTACTTTCCACTCCCTCTTACCGAGAGGAGGCCTGTGTCCCAGCAGTGGGAACATTATGCTGATGCTAATATAACGCGTTAAATCCTTAACCCTTTGACCGCCACGGTCGGCTATACTCGACAAATCAGAACGAGCTCACGACGCTTTCGTCGGCAAATGTCGACAAAAGTATAACTGAGCGTTTATAGCGTGGCGCAGGGAACATTTTTTTTCTTTATTGACGTGGCGGTCAAAGGCTTAAAAAGTAGTTTTATTTCAATAATACCAATTTTTCACAGCGGAAACCCTCCTGATGTATTCATACGAAGTTACGAAGAACATTGAAATAGTGACCATTGATGAGGAGGAGCGTCGCAAGGAGCACCAGGAGACGTTGAAGTCCCGTCAGCACATGAGACATGTCTGCGAGCTCTGTGCTGTGGGTTTTGTCATACAGCATGCTTATGACATGCATATGATGGTGCACTCTCCTGTAAGTATATATGTATGAACCTGCATGGCTTTCGTGAAGTACAGTGATGGTCTGATAGATGATGATTTGTTAGTAGTAGTGTCTCGCTGGCGTGTCTATATGCCAGCATGAATGGGGTCGTCACGACCAGGGAAGTATCCAAAGTACCCTTCCACGGAATATTGACGTCAAGTAGCAGTATGCATACTGTTGCGTTTCGTACGGTGCGTGTGGAGCGCCGGAGGCTCAATTCTGCCCTTAGACCCCTTCATTTTCTCCTTCCCCTCCCTTTTCCTTAAATAGTCTTAGCAACGTATCTGCAACTCCTTTGGTATTGCAGATGTCCATGGGCGGCGATGACTACTTTCCATCAGGTAGCTAGTCTGCTCGTTTGCCACGTAATCCCATAAAAAAATACCATTGGATTGCCAAGCCAAAGACCTCGAATCCTAGACACATCTCTGATTTTTCTAATTTATGTTGTGAAGTGCCTGAACGGTAAAGGAAAACGAAAAGGAAAGTACGAAATTAACAATTCTATAAACCGCACAAGTGAACATGCGATCTCAAAAACTGTAAAGCCTTTTGATTCATATTTCTTAATCTCACCAGGAATCAGGCGAGCATGAATGTGTGATATGCCACAGCCGTTTGAAGAGCGCCGACATGTTGTACCGTCACCGCCTACGTCACTACCGGCGGTACAGGTGCCTGCTGTGCCGCACTCGCTTCAAGGACAAGGACACGGCCGCCTGCCACGTCATGAACGACCATGCTGGACAGACCTTCGAGTGTGATCATTGTGGACGGGGATTTAAGTGAGCATTACTAAATATCCTACCATCCAGCAATAATGTGTTTAATTAGGTATCTTTTAGGCATTTTCGATACAAAGATATAAAGTTTTTTTAGTGAAGGAAAAATTCGACTGCGGGCTCTGGATTCGAACCTGTGGCTTCTGGTTAGGTACACTAGACGCTATGACCACTAAGCCACCGCGTGTTGATGGGAGTTGAAACTTGCATTTCTTTATCTTCAAATAACTTTATGTACATACATGTCCTTACTTCCCTACTAATATTATAAATGTGAAAGTAACTCTGTCTGTCTGTTACGCTTTCACGCCTAAACCACTCAACCGATTTTGATGAAATTTGGTACTGGGATAGACTAAAGCTTGAGAAAGGACATAGGCTACCTTTTATTGCAAAAAATAGTTTTGAAGGGGTTGAAATAGGGGATGAAAATTTGTATGGGAGTTTGTCATTGTTGAAGATAAAACGATGAAACTTTGAATTCAGGCACTTGATAAGAAATAAATAAATATATGGCATGGGTTTTTTGAAATTTCAAACTGTTTGGGGATGAAATAGGGGATGAAAGTCCGTTTGGATTTTGACGAAACTTGGTACAAAAATAGACTAGACCTTGGAAAAGGATATAAGCTGCGTTTATATTTCGGTAAATAATAAAATTGGGCAAATTTTGTGGTCTACCCGAGCAAGGAAGCGGGCGGAAAGATATGTAACGATAATTTACAAATTCCCGCCAGAATTGGAAGAAACTAAACAGTCAAAATCGTTTTGTACACGCGGGCGAAGCTGCGGGCGGAAAGCTAGTTCTTTATAATTATTTTAAAAGAGGAAGCACACTTTTAATTATTTATACCAACCACTCAAGTGTTCGTTTTCAAAGAGGAAATAATGCATCCACGCGTATTTCGTAATCACTCTCTATTGGTGATGTCTATTGCAGACGACCGCAATACCTCAAAAAACACGTAGAACAACACCACACGAAGCCACACAGGCTGGAGTGCGGCGTCTGTCAGAGAGTCTTCCACGAGCGGGGATGGTACAGGTCACACATCAGGTAGGAATGTGTTAACTGGCTTTGACTACCAACTTCAATAGTCTGTTGGGAGCCTAGAGATGGCCGTCCTGGGCAATTGTTTTTTATGCCAAAAAAGGCTTTGGCAGAAACACATCTTTAAGATGGATTTGGGTACTTCGACACCTGGGCGTGCCTTTTTTGGTATTTCGTACTGTAGAAGATTTTGGTGTAAAATAGTGTAAGAAAATGACAAGGGCGTGGTTTTTTTAAAAAGATTGAATATAGCCCTAGGCCAAAGTAACAATTCACACAGTCAGGATCAATTTATACATTAGACCAAACACAGTAATTTACACATTATGATCAGATAGAGATTCGACGTCACTTTCACAATGACTAGCGGATAACACACTTCCGTCGCCTCCGAGCTCCCAAGCAAAAGTGAGTGAGTTGATGTATTGGCTTGTCTTGTATACAAAACCGACGCATATAACCTTTAGAATAGGCGGGTATTCTTAAAATCTTCATCAATCTATGTCCTATCAATAGAGATTTCTGCCAAAATTAACTATTTACACCAAAATCTCCTACAGTAACGATTTTAAAGCAAAAGTTTTAATACTTAATTGTGCATATGTTATTCTTAATGTCGCAATTTCTACTGCCATGTACTTAGTATGTGAAATTAAGATTGACGAATTATTTGCGAAAAAACAAGAAAATTTTGAATTTCGCGCCCAAGGCTGAACGTTTAGCCTTAATTAATTTGTCTAATGAAGGATTAAAATTTTAATGAGTAGTAAAAACACTATTTTGTTAAAATAGGACACACAATGAAGAAGTAAGAAAACAGACAGTGAAGCTGCCAGCGACCTGCAAGGTATGCTCCCGCGAGTTCAAGAACAAGGCGAGCCTGAAGCGCCATCTGTTGACGCACGGCGAGAACGTGCACTGCGAGATCTGTTACGAGACGTGTGACAACAGGATCTCGCTCGGCAAGCACTATCTGCAGGTTCATAACGAGAAATATGAGGGGTAAGTGACAGGACATCAAATATCATTATCAATATTTTTGTATTTTTTATGAATTTTAAGTTATTTTAGTGAAGAAAAAATTTCACTGCGGGCAGGAAGGATTCGAACCTGCGTCTTCTGGTTAGATATACGAGACGCTGTAATCAATTAAGCCAACGCGAGTCCCACTCGCCAGGTCGAAATTTTAAATTTACCCTCACATTTTGAATTTACCTCTTTGAGATGACGTAATAAAATAAATAAAATATCACCAGCGTTAGCCTTTTCTCAACTATGTAGGTGTTGGCTTCAAGTCTAACCAGATATCACATAACATACAATCACGCCTGTATTCCCCGAAGGGTTAGGCAGAGGTTTACTAGATGTACACCCACAGTTCGCCGGTATGTTTAGGCCCATGTAATAGGAGGCGAGCCTATTGCCATTCACCGGGCACAAATCCAGACTCCGAGCTGCGACTGAGCATTTCATAGTAAAACCCAATAACACTTTGCTGGACCTGGGGATCGAATTCAGGATCTCTATCGTAGCAGTCCTAGACTAATGAGGCAGTCTGTGATGATGATGATGATGTAACTTGTATTCCGTAGTGCTCGGGAGGAGACGTGTTCTGTGTGCCTGCGTGTATGCGCCACGACCGCCATGCTGAAGCGGCACATGCAGAGGATGCACCAGGACAGGACCAAGAAGTAAGTGACGCGAGCCTTACATTGATTGACCCTACTGTTGGCACAAGACAGCTTCCGCACTTGAGAACAAGTCCTCAGTAACAGGGGACTTCACAAACGTACAATTAACCCAGTGGCATAAAGTTGGAGAGGCAGGGGGGGCATTGCCCCGGACGGCAGCAAGGGCCATGATTTTTTCAAGTGCGTCTTGGCGACATCAATTTTATTATAATGTATTGATAACTTACAACTGAGTACTAAAACTTTGGTTTAGAAATCATTATCATAGCAGATATAGTACTGTATATTGAGGACTCTGTCGTAGATTGACCAGGGGGGGGTCTATGAAGCGATATTTCGCTCTCTCTCTCTCTCTCTCTCTCTCGTCTGGCGTAGATATGTCACCGTAAAATTGTAAATATCGTTAGATCATAATCTTTCTCGCGAGATAGTAAAACTGTCGATATATTGTGAACCCCAATGTAATGCTTACAATTTAACGCATTATTCTTCGGTAGATGGTTTTTTTTTATCACTGATAGGCTTACGCTTGACCACAACTTGCCTGATGTTAAGCATCGAAGTGGTCTACGATGGAGCGCGCTTGCCTAAGGTATCTATTCACTCTCGTCTTGAAGACACCCAAATTGTAGGTCTCAGGAAACAAAGATTCCGGTAACGAGTTCCACAATAGAGCAGTACGCACTATAAATGTAGACGCAAAACGTTTCGTGCGAGATTTAGGCACTTCCACCATGTAGCGGTGGCGCCTTGCCGTAGCTCTGCTCGTCCGATAGTGGAACGGGGATGGTGGAACTATATCATGTAGTTCTGATGCACACTCCGAAATGTAACCGGTAAAAGACAGAAAGACATGCAACGGAATGAACCTGTCGCTGATTGGTTGAACATCATGTGCCTTACGCCGCCATAACTTTTTCAATTCGTTTGTTGTTGAATTACTTTTTCGATTTGTATTTTTAAAAAAACTATTATCATCATCATCATCAGCCCGTATAAAATCCGGATAAAATCCGTAACGAAGTCATCCGTCAGAGAACCAAAGTAACCGACATAGCTCAAAGAATGGCAATGGGCCGGGTGTGCGTTCGCGCAGCGGAATGTTGTTGAATTTAAAGATTTTAATTATGCAGATATTTAGTGTATGACGTCGTATAATTGTGTATAAAGAAAAGAACGCACACATGGGCCGGTCACGTCTCTCTGAGAACTGACAACCGTTGGAGCAAACGAGTTCTCGAGTGGAGACCGCGGCTAGGCAAACGTAGTGTAGGCCCACTGGCCAGATGGAGTGACGACTTACGGAAGGCAGGTGGCAGTAACCGGATGAAAAGACCTGAAAATCGGGCTAGGCCTAAAAAAACTGAAAACGTAACTAATAACATTCGTGTCCAGATACCAGTGCGACTACTGCCAGCGGCTGTACCTGACGAAGGGCGAGGTGCGGTCGCACATCACGTGGTCGCACCAGTCGGGCGCGGCGCGGGGCGGGCACCCCTGCTCCTGCGGCCGCACCTTCCGCACGCCCGCGTTGCTGCGCGACCACACCGCGCGCCTGCACTCCAACCAGCCGCAGCCCAGGATACACCAGTGTGAACTCTGCGATAAGGCTTTTGCGGTAAGTGCCAATCAACTGAAAACCAAATCTGTTAACCTATTTTTTAGGGTTCCGTACTCAAAGGCTACAACCGGACCCTATTACTAAGACTGCTGTCCGTCCGTCCGTCTGTCACCAGGCTATATCACATGAACCGTGACAGTAAGTCAGTTGTTTCACAGATAATGTATTTCTATTGCCGCTATAACAACAAACACATAAAAAACAGAATAAAATAAATATTTAAGAGGACATCAACTAACGTGATGTTTTTGCCATTTTTATAGATAATGATGCGGAACCCGTCGTGCGCGTGTCCGACTCGCACTTGGCCGGTTTTTTTTTATATAATCTCAATATCAACACTCGGAATTTCAATTTTGTGATTTTGTTGGAAATAGTAAGTGATAAAAAAAGACATAAAACATTGAAAATCGAAACAAACAAACAAACTCGAAAGTTTGCTAAGTGTAGGTCTACTCGTATTTTTTTATGATTGTCAATGTACAATATATCATAACAGCCAAAGAAAGTAAATTGCTAACAAAATACTCCCTGCACTACCAAAAAAACTGACTTATAATAAGCTAATGCTGTGATTTCAATATATTTTCCTTCTACCTCCATTTATCTACGACCTTCCTTTTCCAGAACAAACAAGTGCTGACACGTCACAAGAAAAGCCATTCCAACGAGATGTACCCCTGCAATGAATGCGGATTGCTGTTCAAAACACAACCATACGTCAAAGTACACTATCAAATCAAACATCTAAACATGACGCGAGCACAAATCAATGCGCAAAGAAAGCTCAATAGACAAAGAATGATACAAGATAACATAGACAGAGGAACTAATTGGGAACCGCCTATCTCCAGCAAGAAGGCTGTTACTCCAGAAAGCAGTGAGGATCCCCTCCATGTCCAAGAAACCGATGTAACTATTAAAATAGAACCAGAATTGGATGATGGTCATGTACCAATGTTCCAAGGGTTTCTGGATATAAGTAGGGAATGAATATGCTTTGTGAATCAATGGCAAGAATCAGCAGCTTTGAGAAGAATAGACTAGTTTGTTTATGGCTTCGTAGAAAATATCGCACACCTAGATCTAAAGAGAGTTAAGTCAAAAATCTGCGTGATTGAGTTATGCTCACCATTTCATTTCCTAACGTATCTGACCAATAAAACAACAGGTTAAAACAACAATAAGTATCCGTAT
>OY292538.1:8875199-9074418 GCA_958496365.1 Subacronicta megacephala | reverse complement strand
AACATCTGGCTATCTATTGTGGAGTAATAAATTCTACACGCAAGTGGATGGTGTAGCAATGGGCTCTCCAGTATCTCCCATTGTTGCTGACATCTTCATGGAAGATTTCGAGGAGACTGCTCTAAAATCTGCTCCTGTGACACCGAAATTCTACAAGCGGTACGTAGATGATACTTTCACAATATTACCATCTAATAAAGTAACAGCATTTCTAGACCACCTTAACTCCTTAAACTCTAAAATTCAATTTACTATGGAGTCAGAGGCTAATAACTCTTTACCTTTCTTAGATGTTTTAATAATTCGTAATCTAAATAACACCTTGAGTCACACTGTGTATCGAAAGAAAACCCATACAGACAAATACTTAAATGGTGAATCACACCACCACCCAACACAGTTATCTACCGTCGGTAAATCATTGTTTCAGAGAGCACGTGGGATCTGTGATGAGCAACACCTGGATGCAGAGCTTCAACATGTCAAGCAAGTACTGCACGACAACAAGCTCCAAATACCGAATCCTCATCACAGAAACCGCGTGAAACGTACCACAGTTGAGCGACTACCTGTTGTGTTACCATATGTAAGAGGAGTCACAGACAAGATTGGCTATATCTTGAAGCGGGCTTCAATCAAAACTTACTTCAAGCCGCTGAAGAAGATTAGTCAGTTCCTACCACCTGTCAAGTGCCACATACCTCTACAAGATGCAGGAGTATACAAGCTTGATTGTGATTGCGGTCTCTCATACATAGGCCAAACTAAAAGAAGCATAGGGACCCGCGTAAAAGAACACATCGCCGATGTCAAACACCGCCGTTCCGGGAAGTCAGCAGTTTGTGAACATACACTTGACAAGACCCGGCACTACATCAGATTTGATAAACCACAAGTCCTTGCAAAAGAAAACCGATTCCTACCAAGGATGATTCGCGAGGCTATTGAAATTAAAAAACATCCAAATTTCAATAGAGAAGATGGCTGGGTCTTACCATCTGCTTGGAACCCCATCATAGATTCCATTAAATCCAAGCACAAGACTGCGAGACCTAAGGATACGGTGAGCTCATTCTGCGTGACCGCATAAATAATAATCAACAAAATGTAGGGTAGCTGTTGATAATTTTGACATTAGGACGACCAACACCTCAGTCCACCCGTGACCATGGATGCTGTAAAGGATCCGAAACGTCGGGAATTTAAAATAATCAATATAACGCGATAAAATCCGTAAAAAGTAGTTTTATTTCAATGTCTGATATTCGCGTAAGTGTTAGAAACCAGTATAATTCTATACATTTAATTACAAATCTTTCAATGAACTCCAGTGTGGATGTATTTTAAAGCTGTCCCAGTTTAAAAAAATAGGTTAATTTGTTCTAAACATAAATAACAGATCATAACTGTTTACTGTCTGTACTGCACTAGAGTAATGGACTTTGATCTATAACTAACTAGCTTTCCGCCCACGGCTTTGCCCGCATAGCTTCTCGACTTTTCTGTACTATTATATGTATGTATTATACATATAAAGTTTCCTCGAGAACTACAATATCCATTGGTGAAAACAGCATGAAATGTGGTGCAGTAGTTTTTTCGTTTAACGCGAACAGACAGACAGGCATGGTGTAGGACTTTGTTTTATAATATGTAGTGATAGTATGAAAAATATACCATACAGAATGCCATCTCTGTGACCTTACCTCTTGTTTGATACCTACCCCCCAATTTGTGTTAGTATCTGTTGTCTGCTAAAACAGTGTGTCAATACTGTATTATTATTTGTTTCCAAATTATTATATTATTATAGTCCCAACTATAACCACTCATTGTTATCGTCGAGAGTGG
Source organism: Subacronicta megacephala (assembly GCA_958496365.1). Lineage (NCBI taxonomy): Eukaryota > Metazoa > Arthropoda > Insecta > Lepidoptera > Noctuidae > Subacronicta > Subacronicta megacephala. The sequence continues at coordinate 9,072,567 of OY292538.1, read as the reverse complement.
TAGGCTAGTAGTTCGCTATATACTGGCCCTTTGTCAGTCTGCTGGGAGACTGCAATAGCTGTCGAGAAAGCTCTCAACAGCTATTGGCAGCTCTCAGGCATGTAGTTATCCTCCCTTCACTATTTAAATCAACAATATTTACACAAAAGGTACCTTATTTTAAAATCCAGGGGAGTAACATGTTTTTTTAAATAAAGTTTACTAGCATTGTTGGTTACAAATTCCTAGTATTCTTGTTAACCTCTCGTACTAAGCTAAATGCTTGCATTATGAGTGGGTTTTCACCGTAGTGCATTGGGTGGGCTTTGAAATGGCAACCACATAATCGCAAGTCCGATGCCCTAGCCATTAGGCAACTGCCACTTTAAATGACCTACAAAGAAAGAAAATTTACTTATTGGCCAAGAAACCAAATTTTTGCCGAAATACCACAGCTCAGCACACTGTCTGGGGGTGATGATATGAACCACCACCTAATACTAGTATTCAGCTACAACCCTCAGATGCCATACACTTGACAGAAAACTAAATTGCTGTGTGCATATAGCTTTGTATATGTTAATAATTACTAGTATAACTAAGTAAATAACACAACAGGCGGGTAGGTAGGTACATTTATATATTATAATAAATAATATTTTGTAGGTAGGTATTCATGAAATAAATAGGTAAAAATATAATACAATAGAAGAATATTCTAATGTAAACAAATATATAATTAATACCTAATATAGTAAACAATAAATAGTAATATAGTAGACTGCCTCGTCGGTCTAGTGGTCCCAATCCCGACTGCTACGCTAGAGGTCTTGGGTTCGATCCCCAGGTCGAGCAAAGTGTTATTGAGTTTTTCTATGAAATTCTCAGTAGCAGCTCGGAGTCTGGATTTGTGCCCGGTGAATGGCAATAGGCTCGCCCCCTATTACATGGGACCCAAACATACCGGCGAACTGTGGGTGTACATTAAGTACACCTCTGCCTAACCCTTCGGGGAATACAGGCGTGATGGTATGTTATGTTATGTTATGTTATAGTAAACAATTCCTACAAATTACGTTGACCCCTATATGTAAATACTATTGGAGTAGGTAATTAAATCCACATACTATGTGTGTCTCTCTCATATCATAATCAGCCTATAATGGGACATAGGCCTTCTCTCGGTGAGAGGGGGAGGTTCATCCACCACGGAGGCCCAGTACGGATTGTTTTTTTTTTCCTATGACGTCTAGGTTTCCTCACGATGTTGTCACCATTTTGGGAGAGCAGTGGTGATGAAATAATTTACACAAAGTAATGCGCTTGTCCCTCTCACTGAGAAGAGGCCTGTGTCCCAGCAGTGGGAACTTTATAGGCCGATTATGTATGCATGCAATGCGCCCGCCTGGGTTTGAACCTACGACCTACAATTAGTAAGTTGCGGCCGTTAGCACTGCACCACCGCTCGCTCTCCCTCGATATACCGACTATCAGGCTATTTCGCATTCTGTCTCGCTCACGACGCGTCGACCTATGACTTTTCCATGGATACAGCTATTCTGTCGCTCTAATCTAGAACATAACATACCATCATGCCTGTATTCCCTAAAGGGTTAAGCGGAAGTGTACTTATGTACACCCCCACTTCTCTGGTATGTTTAGATCCCATATAATAGGGGGCGAGCTTATTGCCATCGCTCGACCTGGGGTCGAACCCAGGACCTCTATCGTATCAGTCGCGCTTGGGACCGCTAGACTAATGAGGCAGTCTAATCTAGCACCCAGTAGGCAATATCATAAAGTTTCTTAATGGTGTGCCACACATTGCTAAACCAAATATTTGTCTTTGTAAGCATCGCACGAACGTTGCGCCCAAAATTATATAGGTAATTATCTATTGTCTTTAATTAATTGTTAAGAAGACTTAACAATTTGAGTATCATATAATAACTACTAAATTAAAGATTTTAAAAACCCCGGACAATTGAATTTTATCTCGACCGATTTTCATCAAACATAGCTATGTACACTCCCGACGAATTCACCTTTCAAACAAAAAAAAACTAAATCAAAATCGGTTCATCCGTTCGGGAGCTACGATGCCACAGACACACACACACACACAGACCCGTCAAACTTATAACACCCCGTCGTTTTTGCGTTGGGGGTTAAAAATAAAATATGTAACAAGGAGTACTTATTTTAATTTTAAGTCAGTAATAGATAGGTAATAGACAAATAGCATTCCAAAGGAAGGTTTCCATTAAAAAAAACACACACACAAATTAACTGTGAAATTGGATGTCAGTTTTGCAGGACCAATGCAAAGATACACCACAGTTCGCCTGTAGGTATTTTTAGGTCTCATGCAATAGGGACGGGGTGAGTTTCTACTCGAAACCAAGAATCAAATCAAATAATAAATTTCCTAATCCTAAACTAGGAACAGATCTTTGAGAGAATTTTGCCTTGAAGTTTTCACAAGTCACGGAGCATCATTAGTAAAAAAACAACTTCTATTGAGACAACAAAAACATTTTGTTGGTAATTAGCGGCTAATACTTTTGGCCTTGAAACGGTACTGTAAGTGAAACAGTTAATTCCTAGACTGGGATGTAGGTAGGTATAAAACTTCCATAGTGTGGGAAGAATATTTAAGAATGCCTCATTAGTGTCATTAGAACTCCGACTCTCTTAATCAAAGTCCTGCCTTTAAAATCAATAATTATTACTATAGCCTATATTTTTTTTTTGCATTTACCATGCTAAAATTATATAGTTAAACAATCGGCTGCGGGTAGATATCCAACCTGCGTTTTTCGGTTTAATACACCAACTAAGCAACCGCAACTAAGTCACTGACGTCACCTTAAAGACGTAAATTTAAGTCGAGTAGCAGCTCGGAGTCTGGATTTGTGCCCGGTTAATGGCAATAGGCTCATCCCCTATTATATAGGACCTAAATATACCGGCGAAATGTGGGTGTACATAAGTACACTACCTAGCCCTTCGGGGAATACAGGCGTGATGGTGTGTTATGTTATGTCTGTGTATTGAACCGGAAGACGCAGCCTCCAATCCTGTCCGTAGCCGAATTATTCCTTCATTAAAATAACAATATTATAGCCTTCTCGGGTGGTGAGTAAGCAAAGACCTGTGAACATGGCACCTCGTGGTAGATAAGCAAAGTCACACCACCAAAAAAAAACAACGGGCACGGGTCTCCTCTCAGAATGAGAGGGATTAGGCTGTAGTCCACCACGCTAGCGCGGGTTGGCAGACTTCACACGCCATCGAGAAAATCTCTCAGGCATGCAGGTTTCCTCACGATGTTTTCTTTCACTGTTTAATCGCGAGATAATTAAGTACTAATATGCAATGATTGTCATTAACACATTCATATTTCTGTCATCAGCTGGTACTTCAGAGAGCTGTCGCGCGCTGAAGCCACGAGGCTACTTCTCAACGAGACAGAAAGTGGTGTGTTCCTCGTCAGGGACTCCAAGACCATCACCGGAGACTATGTGCTATGCGTCAGGTTGGTGTTAATATTTTATGGTATAACTCGGCCAAAGAGCAGACGAGCTACCTGATGGTAAGTAGTCATTACCGCCAATGGACAACTGCAAAACCAAAGGAGTTGCAGATGCGTTGCCGAGCCTGTTTAAAGAAAAGGGAAGGGAGGGAGATAAGGAGAAGAAAGGGGACTCAGGGAGGAATTGGGCCTATTTACCGTTTGTCATAATGCGTGTCTGAAGTTAGCCGTTCGGAACGTACAGGTAACGGTGCGTGCAGGTAAAATCACTGAAATAATTGTCTCAGACTGGACTCAATCCCCTTCCTTGTCCTTTTCTTCTTCCCCTCGCTTTTTCTTCAATAGCGTCGGCAACGCATCTGCATCTCCTTTGGTATTGCAGATATCCATGGGCGGCAACAACTACTAACCATCAAATAGCTCGCTAGTTTGCCGTGGTATCCTTTAAAAAACAGTATCTTCCTATTACTCATCTTCATTATATCTTGCAGAGAAGACGACCGTGTCTCACACTACATAATAAACCGCGTGGTCTCCGCCGACGGTACGATCCGCTACCGGATCGGGGACCAGCTGTTCGCTGACATGCCGGCGCTGCTGGCGTTCTACAGACTCCACTACCTGGACACCACGCCCCTGGTGCGGCCGCTGCCACAAGCTTTAGCGAAGGTGGCCGCCCCCCCGCCGCAGCAACCGCACCAGGTCTTGGAACTCGTCATCGCGAAGTTTGACTTCTCAGGCACTGTAAGTATTTGTGGCGAACCGGGCTTTTAAGTACGTTGTGTCTGATTCCTGAGCTTTAATAAATATTATTGATTCATCTGATATACAACCTTTATTCTACGCAAGAATTTATCCTGGCCTAGCGGAAATGGGTAATTTTTACATGATAGTGTGCGTGTGTGTTCTTAGTAAAGGCCAGGTTCCGAGCACCCTAAACCGACGGTCATGCATGAAGAGATTAATGAATGTAGGTGAAGCGAAAGTAGTGTGCCAGGATCGTAGCAAGTGGAAATCCATAGTCTCTGACTACCCCCATGGGAGACAGGCGTGACAACATGTATGTATGTAGTATGCGATAGCATACTAATGTACACCCACATTTCGCCGGTATGTTTTAGGTTCCATGTAATAGGGGGCGAGCCTATTGCCATTAACCGGGCACAAATCCAGACTCCGAGCTGCTACTGGAAATTTCATAGAAAAACCCAATAACACTTTGCTCGACCTGGGGATCGAACCCAGGACCTCTAGCGTAGCAGTCGCGCTCAGGACCACTAGACTAATGAGGCAGTCATTATCGTAAGAGATTTTGGTGTAAAATACAGGTGAGGGCCAAAAATTACAGTTTACACCTAAATCTCCTACGATAACGAATTTTAAGCAACAGTTTTAATACTTAACTGTGAATGATTGTTGATGTTAAAATTTCGACTGTCATGTACCTAGAATTATGTTATGGCTAAACATTTTGTAAAAAACCGAAGCTGATCGTTTAGCCTTAAATATATACCTACAAACAAGGCACAAATATCGTCAAAAACAGGTCGGCAGTGAATGTATTTCTAATATTAGAACAGACATAGTAACGCTGCCGGTGACGGGATGACTAACGGGCGCAATCATATCGGATTACGTTCCATAAAAAACTTCTAGACAAAAGGATCACTTCACACGCATCAAATTATCCTAAAAATGTAAAATAAGTAGCTTTTTGGGCTAATGCAAGTTACCGACGGATGATCTATGAGAATTTTCAGTACTATTAAAAAAGGTACGGGCTAGGCAATTAATATGAAAAGCGAAAAAGCTCTCAAATAATGGTTCAGTTACAAATTCTTCAAAAGGCCTGTAAGATATTGCCCAACATTGTAAAACTCACATATCTATATATGTATACTCACATATATATTATTACCGTCTGGACTTTAAAAGAGACCATGATTCTCTGAGTTTGTTTCGTCACTCCTTCTCAGAGGTATTCAGATAGAAAATGCCGCCACCATCTAGTTAAAATATAAGTAAAACATCTACTTGTAAAAGTGTCTTTAAAAGATCTATTTGCAGAAATAAATATCATTTATCTATAGTGTTCCTTCTGCCTTTTCGTTTCAATTTGTTCATGTAGTAAGATAAAAATAATTCGGAAGTAACTCTAACTTTATGGCAGACGTTCGTTGTTTATGCTATGCCACACACCGTCGAGAATCTTTCAAGCATGCAGGTTTTCTCACGATATTTTCCTTCACCGTTCCCCCATACAAGTACTACAATTATCAAGATCAGATCATCATTCTCCTAGCTTTTTCAATCGTAGATCGGTTTCCAGTCTAACTACATGCGACGGATAAACCTCTCCAGTTTCTAGGAATATCAACACCGGTATCTGGAGGATAGACTGATTATCAGGTTTCTGACTACCACTAACAATTGTCATATATTTTATGTTCCTATGATAACTGCGACCGAAGGCTTAACGCGTTGTACGAGGCACGGATGTGTTAAAAATGGACACTCATCCACAGACTGACCGCGACAAACGTAGCTTATCCTTGCAGATGTGTTGATCAACGCAGTTAAAGCTTAACCCCGAGCCCCTATGAGTATCTATAATGTTAATTTGCTCTTTGTCTTGCTTAATTTTCTCTTAATTGTTTCGATTGGCAACATTGGGCGCTTGTCGGCCTTTCTCGAGGAGTTGGGGTGGTTTTAATCAACACAACATCTTCCCACCCACACGCAAAACACGTGCTAAGTCGTGGAGTTGCGGAAAATAGCCCGCTATACCACACCATACAGTTTGTTCGAAATAAGTAATCGATCTTCCGATCGGAAGTTAGCCGTTTTCTGGGGCCGCGCAGTTACAGTCGCGTAATAAAGTGTTAGCGTTCGGAAACGTATTCAAATAATTTCGAAAATAAGATAAATCATTTGTTAACACTGCGTGTAATATTGCTGGATTGCTTTATTGATAAAATCCATACCTACTTGAGTTTTCACAAAATCATTACATTGTCATTTAAATTTGAAATAGTCCACAGATTTGCAAAACAGTGTTGAGTTTAGGCATTTTTCAGCAAAAAAAAAACAAAGGTAAACCACAATAATACATTAGCAATGAGAAATAACAAAAACAATATCCAAAAACTAAACAACGATAACGTCAAAATAAAAACAATGCGTAGCACTTTTGGCACTGACTGTGTACTTGCACTGGGGGAGCGAGACAGAATTATACATCAAACACTAAGGATTGAGTGAAACAGACAACAGGCGCTGACCCCGCCCCTCGCGCCATTACCACGCATGCGCGCTACTGATTTTGTCGTAAAAATGACTACTGCGCAGCGACTTGCAGACTACTTCCGATCGGCTTACTTATTTCGAACAAACTGTACCATAATTGTTACGATTACTATTTGTTGTGCAGGACGCAGACGACCTCCCGTTCCATCGCGGCGAGCGGCTGATGGTGATCAATCGTGATGAGGAACAGTGGTGGACAGCTCGCAACAGCCTCGGACGCACCGGATCCATACCAGTACCATACGTGCAGAGGGTAATGACATCATTTTGTTTCTTGGTGCAGCGCCATCTAGCGCGCTACTATAGTACTACGTCGAAACAAATCCTGAATCGCGCAAGCAACATTTACCGCGCGGTTACCTACAAAACGCCTGACATCAACACCCAACAGGCAAATAACCCGCTATTGGTCGGAGGATCCTCCCTTTGGTTTGAGAGGTTTGCACCTCTTCCCTCCACAATGGATACCATAGCCTACGGATTAAAATAGTTATGTACGAAAGCTAAAAAGAACGCATAATTCTCAGTTGATTTTGAACTTAATCGTGAACACTTTAAGCTTAAAATCAATTGGAAAAATGTTGACTGTTTTGTATTACCTGACGAGCTGGCGATTGTCTACCTATATCATATTGAAATATTATTTATTGAATATTCTGTGGGAGGGTACTGGTCGTGCCGATCCATTCATGCTACATGAGACACTATAAAAAAAATATACTATTTATTTATTTATTTAATTAATTACAACGGTCTTTTAACCAATTATACTAACTAACTAACTAATAACTAACTCATTTTACTATGAAGAGGAATCTGGTAAGATATTCTATGGACTAAGACTATGTACTATTTGCTATTAGATCCTGGACCCATCCGGAGTTCCGTACCCTCCGTCAGAGGCGCTCAGTCACCTGGCCGACCCTCCCAGCCCTCCGAGCAACAAGCATCCTCAGCAACGCAGTAATATGCAGGTCAGTTATTTTATATACTATTACGTCTTATTCCCCGAAACAATTAGTTAATGTTTTGAAGCGGCGGTAGCCCAATTCCTCCCCCAATCCCCTTCCTTCTCCTTTTCTCCTTCCCCTCCCTTTCCCTAAATAGGCTCGGCAACGCATCTGCAACTCCTTTGGTTTTGCAGATGTCCATGGGCGGCGATGACTACTTACCATCAGGTAGCTCGCCTGCTCGTTTGCCGAGTTATACAATAAAAAAAAAAAAAAAAAGCCCAGGCTAGGGCGTCGGACTTGCGATCATGTGGTTGCTGGTTCGAACTCCCCCCATTGCACTGCCGACGTGAGCCAACTCATAATACAAGCATTTAGCTTAGTACGAGGGGTTAACAAGAATACTAGTAATGTGTGACCCACATTGCTAGTAAGCTTTATTTAAAAAAAAAATGGCAATGGCAACTAGACAAACTATGGGATTACATAAAGTGTACTGTTTATTAACATAACATAACAACATACCATCACGCCTGTATTCCCCAAAGGGTTAGGCAGAGGTGTACTTCGCCGGTATGTTTAGGTCTCATGTAATAGGGGGCGAGACTATTACCATTAACCGCGTACAAATCCAGACCGAGCTGCTACTGAGAATTTTATAGAAAAACCCAATAACACTTTCCCCGACAGGGGATCGAACCCAGGACCTCTGGCGTAGCAGTCGCGCTTAGGACCTACTAATGAGGCAGTCACTAAAAACTTATAGTTAAAAAAATATATTTACTTAAATTGAAAATAACAAGCTTCCACATATTACCTGAAGGGTATATGCTAATTTGTCCCACTGGTGGGAAAAGGCCTCCCTTCCCTCTTTCCAAGCCGATCTATCCGAAGATTTAGCAACCTAATCTTTCTGGAAAGAGTCTGGGCCGACCACGCTGTCGCTTCGCTCCATGTAATTTGTTGTAGCTTTCGCCCACATGTTACATAAAGTGACATTTTTATATTTATAAATAAATACTTTTTTTAAATGTTGCAGCGCACACTGCCAGCGATGGCTAAAGTTAAACAGCCGAGGGTACCCAACGCTTATGACAAAACCGCACTCAAGCTTGAAGAAGGAGATATTATAAAAGTAAGACACTTTTATTTACCCTTATAACGATTTATAACGATTGGACTTTCATACCGCAACCATATGCGTAGTATCATCACTCGCTTTTACCATGAAGGAAATCATATTGAGAAGACTTGTAGGCCTGGGAGATTTCTATGGCCTGACTACAGGCCTGCACTAGGCCACCGTCGTGCAACCTAAGCCCACTTATTCTTCGTGTCCAGCAGTGAAAGAAAAAGAAGTGAAGTTCGAAAATTCAGAAATCGCTTCACAGTCAGAGAGATTTACACGATTTTAAATGCGTTGGTAGAGTAATGGCTAGGGCGTCGGACTTGTGATCATGTGGTTGCCGGTTTGAAAGCCAACCATTACACTACCGACGTGAACCCACTCGTAATACAAGCATTTAGCTTAGTACGGGGTGTTAATAAGAATACTAGTAATGTGTGACCCACATTGTGGGTAAGCTTTTTTTTTTAATAAAAAAAAATCGGTGAACGTATCACGTATTGCCTATTTGTGGATTAATATATTATTTTTTACCTCCCCTAGTAACGGACAATGAATATTTTCTGTGCATTTAAAAATTAATGCTTCTCAGGCCCAAAAATGTGGGGTTGTTTGCAAAAAAAATATATATTTGATAATCTTGATCCTTAGGGATTAAGATACTGTGCTTTTCTATAGCAAATTGTAAGCTTTGACATTAAAATTCATGTTTTTGCTTTCAGGTGACAAAAATAAATATAAACGGCCAATGGGAAGGCGAGCTGAACGGCAAAGTAGGTCATTTTCCATTCACATGCGTCGAGTTCATGGATGAGAACACGACCAGTTAAAGTTGTGACGTCACGATACCATAGACTAACCGTCTATGGCTCTATGGACCGTTTACCAACACTGGAATACGGAATACACAAAGTTAAGTGGTGGAAAGTGTACACGATTGTGATTTTTGAGCCCCATATTCAGAGGTAATACTAGCAGGACATAAAATTATGTCTGCTCAAAGAGATAAATAATTGTGTTTATTAAAAATATATATATTATTGTCTCTAAAGTTATTCAAATGTGCTTAACTCCTATATAAGCGTACCGTTAACAACGTAGCTATCGAAATAAAGACATTTTCTATCCATACAAGATGGTTCTGTAGTCCGGTTTTGATGTCATTGCATCAAATTAAGCTCAGCGCCATCTAGTTTCCATTAACAAAAACTTATTTCAATCTAGTGACGCTATATGTCGTGATACGCATTTATTGAGATAGTTGCTCTGCATATATAACTTGTAACTTGTATATTTTGGAAATTACAAAAATTAAAGTTGCATGTTGCTTCAATTTTTGAATATGGGCTTCGATATCGGCCGAAAAGGAATGACTAACCGAAAAGTATACATATAGTTTTGTGCTGTTAATTCTTAGAATTATTTCCCTATTTTGTAAAATCAAACTTAGTTACTAAATATATAAAACCACAGGACGCACAAGAGCATGTATTAAAAATATTGTATAAAAAAATTTGTAAGTAATTATTTTTTATGTAATCGAAATGTACTAAAAAAATATATTAATCTATATTGAGATTATTCGAAACTCATTTTGATGTGTATTTATTTCTTTTTCTTGTGCATTTTAATGCATTTTGCTAATGTTTATAAAATTCGTATAGAAATTGTATCGTATCATCTTATGACTTATAAAGTAATTCATTGTGAAATGTGTTATTAAATCTTATACTGCAGCCATTTTTAATGTGCGCTTTCATTCAGACTAACTTCTCGGCTACAGAACAAGCTATACAAAACCAGTTTAGACTGACCTGACATTGTAAAGTTCTCCGTAGAAGATAAGGCCAGCCTATACTGGTTTGTATAGCTTGATGTGTATTACTGTGTACCCTGTGTACTAAAAAGTTTTTATTTAAAATAATGTTTACAAGCATTTTTAAGCTTTCAAGTTTACTGATTCTAAAAGTTGATTCTGATTTATCAGAAAACGCATCATTTTCCTTCTGGCAGTTTGCAATGTACGGTGATTTTAAATTCATTGTACTGTCCCACAAAAAAATTTAGATACATATTTCATTACGCAGTATAAGGAATAATAATGTATTACGAGAATCATGTCAAATGCTTATTTGTCTCCAAGGACCATTCTTGAATGTCTACTAATTATTCGGCTTGATGTTGAACTAACTTTAGATCGAATAGACGTGGTCTAACATACTATTAATGATAATAATATTTGATGTCCTCGAATACGACTGAAATGTCCGCCATTTTGTTCTTATTCGAGGACATTTTCTACCGTATGTAAGGACATATAAATTGACAGAGGAATTGAAAATTTTCCTGTAATTAACATTTGCATGCATTTTAACTCAAAGTTAGGACAATATAGCTTAAAAACCTTATAATACCTAAAAAATTGTTTTACATAAATTTGAGCATGATTGTTTCAGTAAAATAAGAAGTTCTGAAATATTAGACCATGTAATCTGTTTATGCTGTATTGAAAGGTTATTAGATCCATGGAAATGATTAAAAATACATAGTTTTAAGTGAGCAAGCACCAATATACTGTATATTCTCATAGAATACATAATTTTTATAATACGCAGTTACCTAAACGATTTGTAGACCAGACATGTGACAGAAATCGCATAGCTAAGTTAGTTTAATACTGTCTTTATCGGAATGGAAGGTGTGATAAGATGGTTTTTTTTTGCTCCGTCGTGAAATTCCACGTGGAAAACTCTGTCAGTATAGATGGAGGGTTCGGACTCCTACTGACTCAAACCACACGGTTGCTGCATGGTTGGCTTTGAGATATCCAATGAAACACTATGTTGAGCTCTTCGCAGGTGCATTTGCATCTTCTGAAAGGATAGTTAAATCCTTACCAAAATGGTTTAAAAAACACAGATTTAAAAAATAACTACCTCTTATAAATTTCTAAAGTTTGCGCGAATAGCGGACGTTGAAATAAAACAAGTTTGTACGGATTTAATTCAAATCAAATCAAAACATTTATTTGCAAACTAAGTGTACCTATACAAGACGCCTTTTTCAGGCGTAGCAAAGATAACATTTAAATAAAACTACTTTTTACGGATTTTATCGCGTTATATTGATATTTTTAAATTCCCGACTTTCGGATCCTTTACAGCATCCATGGTCACGGGTGGACTGAGGTGTTGGCCGTCCTAATGTCAAAATTATCAACAGCTACCCTACATTTTGTTGATTATTATTTATGCCGGTCACGCAGAATGAGTGACCATGGATGCTGTAAAGGATCCGAAACGTCGAGAATTTAAAAATATCAATATAACGCGATAAAATCCGTAAAAAGTAGTTTTATTTCAATGTCTAATATTCGCGTAAGTGTTAGAAACCAGAAAGATAACATTTTATATAATTATGCTCTTATGATAAATTATTTACGTGCTTATACAATAACATAATATATTGATATTATAAATCCTGACTTTTGGATCCATCCATTCCATCTTTTGGATCATGGGAAGTTATATCATTATAAATTTAAAAGTGAAGGATATGGTTTCATTTTCTTCTCAGCCTGAGTTTTACCTTAGCTTAATCCTGTAGGGTATGAGAACAGAGAGATCACGGTCGTTGCCTTTACAAAACCCTCATAAAAAATCTAGCTTTTTTCGTTCAAAACCACGTGTCTGGTCTACAAATCGCCAACAAATTGTTTCCTTAAGGAATTGATTATATTGTATACATCGAACGTTATTGACTGTTAGCTATGTAGCATTTTTACTATATTATTGTACAGTCGACCATAAAATTGCATTACCACTTTTGACAAAAACTTCCATATAAATTGAATTTTACTAGACTCATTTTACACTAACGTCACGCATTGATGACAACGTTATCTGTCACTTGGTCTTGTAAGCAAAAATAGACCTTGTTGTTTTGTGATATGCAAACGATTCTTAGTCTAAGGGTGGTAAAGCAATTTTATGGTCGACTATACATTTTTGACACGATGTTGACACCGGCACCGGCGTTAGCGTATGTTCACACTGGGGTCATTATCGATTATCGGCAGCGAATCAGCCGCTAATCAGCGTCGAACGTCAGCGTGGAATAGTGAAAAAGAATTGAGACTATGATACATCAGTTTCCAGCCCCCATATTGTAAATGCCATTGACATTGAGTTGTTTCCAAGATCAAATAGATACAAATATACCTGTATTCCTTAAAAGATTCGGCGGAGGTGGACTAATAAATACATACACTCCCACAGTAAAAACCAACCCGCACTGGGCCCGCGTGGTGGAACACGACCCACTAGACGAGAGGAGGCCTGTTTTCTAGCAGTGGGAACATGCTAAAACAGGCAACAGCGGTGTGTTTAGTCGCATGTAATTAAAGCGAGCCTGTAGCCAAAAAATATATACAAATTTTGAGCCTAATGTGAACAGCTTTTAATTAATGTTTGTAATGAGGTGTAATTATCTTATTCACGTTTGGGGTAGCGGTTGAGGTAATACTCGCCGTTTCTTTCGCCCGCATGGATTCGATACACAACTGTTGATTTCGGATCTGGTTGTACTTGACAATGTTTGCAACTTCCCCTCCGACACAGGGCTTGATCTCTGGTTCATTTTGTTCGAAATAACTGCGCGCATCCAAAGTTAACCATTCCGAAGTACCGCACAGATAAAAAATCCTAATTATTTTTTTTATACTTAAAAATTCAAATTAATAAAGAAAATAATCACAGATGCGAAACGTATACGACCCCAATTGTCTTTACACCGACTCTTTCTATTATTTACCGCTGCTAAACCACTTTCTGGCAGCTTTAGATGCGCACAGTTATTTCGAACAAACTGTACGGGACGTAAGTGACGTAACTTGACCGGCAAAGCTGCCAACATTGCACCACGAAAATAATACACCGCTAGCAGCAGATTGCCAGTTGAAAAAAAATACCCATGAAGCCAGAGTAAAGAATACAAACTTCTTGTTTACACCTCAATGCAACACCATAGACCACGGAACTACGGTATAAGTAATATTTGATGTAAATCACTAGTTATACGGAGCTCGATCATTGAAATGTCGGTTATAAATATACATTTTAGGATAAGTTTTATTGAAATAAACTCGAGTCACAGGTGATAAGGTAAATGGTTCTCTATTTTGTAGTTCAAATGGTCTATTTTACTACGACAAAATATATTTAAGATTTTTGTTAAAGCGCGATCACACTGCTTTATACCGTTTATCCTTGGCATCCCAAAATACCCGTACCTAACATATATAATAAATATTATCTTTTTATAATTGCCTATGTACCGAGAACTCCTTCATATATTAAAATATATCTATATTTAAAATTTTCAACGATTCATGCAATCACGTTCTTCCATTTTTTTAATACCAATTGTAGTGTAAGTGTAATGATGACGTCAATATGTAAATATTTTGTTCCACCGAGATTTCTTGTGACTTGAGTTATTTTTTTGAAGTAACACCTTATTTCTGACAGATCTCCGCGCGTAATCAAAAATAATTCTTATGTACAGTCTGATAAAAGTGTTATTAGATTGATTTTGGGGAGGATTTCCAAATCCGACCCGCCAAAGTGTATATCACGCCTTATGGTCGTGTCGAGCGATATACAACATGTGCAGCAGTTAATCTGGCGGAAATGAGGTGTAGATCTTCTAAAATATACCACAGTCAATATTTTTATAAAAGGCGCAGGTGCAAGAAGTATTTAGTTTAGTATTATGGTAGGCGGCTGGCCAACTTTATCCACAGTGCTTCCATTTTTGTATTTCTTTGCTATTTTTTTTACCTATACCTATTATTGAATGTATACTTCTTACAAATTAAGTGATAAGTATTTGTATTTTTTTTATTGAAAAGATTTTCTTGTCTATTCTTCCTACTATGTTTTTACAAAAGTATTTAAATTGGCCAGCCTGAATGTAAGTATTGCATTATGAAAAAATGCTCGTCAACGTTTTTTAATTCGGGATTAGTACATACCAAATGTTATCGTCATTGCATAGAACCATTATATTTTGAGATTATGTGTCATATAATAATGCATTGTACACTCTTTTAAGTCATATAAAAATTAAAAAATACGTCTAATTTTTATTAAGTTATGTGTAACGGTTCGAAATAAATTTTAGGAAAGATGATGTGTTTTTATTTACAACAGTCTAAAAGATGACCCTGCGGAAAATGGAGGCTCAAGAACAAAACTAAAAAAGTGGGCTTAACCAGTGATTATAAATACACCGCGTAAATTCAAATACAATTTATATGCAGACTAATGGTATCGCATCTACAAGAGGTAAGTAACAAAAAATATTTAAGCGAAGAAGGAAAATAGAGAGGCACACAGTGAGCAGCATGCCCTTTCTTCCATTCATCCCTGTCAGCCCGTCAGGGATGAATGGAAAAAAATAGCATGTTGCGTTACCACCGTCTCTAAATAAATTTGGCGCGACGATGATGAATGCGTGGTTGGCCTGGCGCAATAATCCACGGAATAATTATGTTTGATTCTTCCATAGTGTGTGTAAGAAGCCTTTATTTCGTGACGGAAACCACGTTAAAATATTAATTTACTGCTATATTACTTTCGAAAATCATCTCTTTATTTGCAAACGGTTATGTGTAGGAAACCACATAATTTCTTACCCTTTGCTTATTGTTTATTCAAATAAATATGTAACTATAACTAATTTACTAACTTATTTTAACTATCAAAATAATATTCTCAACCTCTTGACTTGCTATTAAGTACTTTCCATCACTGTTTAATTCAACTTTCAAGATTTCGATTTACAATAAGTATGAAAAGCGTAATCTAATCGATTATAGCATTTCGCAATCGTATGATCGCATCCTCAATTCCTCATCGCATCACTGATTTTGACAAGTTGTTTTTTTTCGTAAGTTGATCGATCAGATTTTTTGAAAAAATAATAAATCGGCTAGAAAAAAGGGGTTTTAAATTAAAAGGGAAAGTCTTGTATACTTTCTCTGTACCCCAGAAGATTTAGATTATATTTAAGTATAGTATTAATAATATGTATTTGTTGCATCGTTGTAGAGCATCGTTCGCCGGCAGTCGGAGGCTCGGAGAATGTAGAATAATAACTGAAAGTCGCGAATAACTGTCGGGTTTTGTGTACAACAATCTAAATAAACTTTTCTGTTGTAAAATTCAGTGTAAATAACATAAAACCAAAGTTGTTCTTGTGCACACTAAAATGTAAATAATATATTGAGTGATTGGTTGCCACAATTCTTTTTTTCTAATCGAAAAAAGGTAGTTCTTGCTTGTCGCAATAAAAGCAAGTTAGCAATGGAAAGTATGGAAACGTCTGTGTCTGTGGAAATATCTGTGAAACCTGACCCAATGGGTGTTGAAAATGATGAAAATGGATCCAAAGTCAAACTAACTGAAGCTCAGGAATCTGATAAATGTAAGTCTGGTATTTTTTATTAGGTTAAGTAATTAGTTTTATGACGAAGTTTCCAGTTTTTAACCTTTAAAAATGTCCTGACCCCAAAGACATTAGATTTACTACTACTATTAAATCTCTGCCTGATCCCAACTGATTTCAAGGGATGTGTAATTTATATTTAAAGGGAAGGGAAGTTTAATGTTAAACATATTATACATACATACACTAACACCTTTTTCCCATAGGGAAAGCATAAACATATTATGTCATGGAATAATAACTAGCTTTCTGCTCGTGGCTTTCGCCCGCGTAGAATATATGTTTCTTATCACTTTACGGGATGATATATCCCTATGCCACTCAGGAATAATGTAGATTTCTATTGGTGAAGTAATTTTTAAAATTGGTCCAGAACTTTCAGAGCCTATTAAATGCAATCAAATCTTTCCTTTTTATAATATTAGTTTAGATAACATTTGAAAATAAAAATATCCTAATAAAGGCAGAACAGATCTAGAATAAAAAATATTACTTATAAGTACTTTTCCTTGATCTCCAGTAAAAGAAGAAGAAATTTGGATTAAGACAGAGCCTCAAGAAGATGATACTCAAGATATACAGAAGGAAGGAGAACATGGAGAAAGTTCCGAAACAGATGTCATTCAAGTTAAGGAGGAACCTCAAGATGAATCCTGCAATAGTGAGTATTTTTATCTGGCTTTTTATTTTATTTTTAAACTACTAGTTTTAGTTTACTAGCTATGTAGGTTACACATTTCTAGAATGAAGAAGATGAAGCAAGATAAACTACTAGAGTTACTAGACTTCTTGTTATCCCCTCATACTAAGCTAAACGCTTGTATTACAAGTAGATTTATGTCGGTAGTGCAATGGATGGTTTTTAGAACCAGCAACCATATGATCGCAAGTCTGACACTCTAGCCATTAGGCTACTGCCTACTTCTACTTTGCTTTCTTAACCAGAAGAGTCAAGAAAATAAAAAGAATGCATGAATATGACCCAAACAGGTTACCAGCACATAATGTTGCAGTACTGAACTGCAATGCTGCTTTTCAGAAAAAGTGATTTTAATAGTACTCATTTATTTTATGGGGGTTCAAATGAGGGCTGAGTTAGTTCAGTATAAATACTTCTAATATAAAGTGCACCTACTAAAATTATCATATTTACAGATGTATCTGAAGATCTGGAGACAAAATTGCCACTGAAAAAGAGAATAGAGAAGATAAAAGAAGAGGTAGATGCAAAATCCAGTGAAAAGGCAGAAAAGGTAATTGATCATAATAATATATTGCTTTCTTGCCAGAAGCATTCAGGAGCTCCAGAAGTTTTTCTCCTTTGACCATCGCAAATCAACTGCTTTTATGAAAAAGAAATCAACACCACAACTATACAACTTATTAATTGTATCTTTTTGTATATGAAACTCTTTTAAAATAATATAATGTCTTGGCCATGGATATCAAAGATGCACCATTCTCTGTTTTATTAATTTCATTTATTTTGTTGCAGAATGTTAGTGGAGACAATGACAAGCCGGCGGGTAATACTCAACCCAAAAGTAAGTACTTATCAATTTTTTTTCAATATTTATTATTATTATTTATTTATTTATTTTGTGGTCAAAACTCGCCACTGAGTGGAGCCTACAAAACGCCTGACGACGTCGCGGCAGGCCTAGAAGGAGATGACGGGATGAACTAGACCTTTATTGGGAGGATTGGCCCCAAAAGGCTCTGAACCGAGAGGAGTGGAAGGAGAGTAGGGAGCCCTTTGCCCTGCAGTGGGACGACAATGGCTGATTAAAAAAAAATAATCATACAACGTTTTTACAGGCATGCACCCAATACAACATGTAGTTATTTGACACATATAAATCAATGACGGATAATTTAATGTAATCCTCTCAAATTCCGCCAAAGTATAATTAAAATATCTAATTGTTGCGATTTGAATGATACATAATTTTAAAACACCGATTATATGGGGCCGTCCATTAATCACGTGATGTTTTTTTTGGTATTTTTTAACCCCCCCTCCCCCTTGGTGATACATGGTGAGGTTCAAGACTACCCCCCACCCTATATCACGTGTATTATTTTGTAACTACAGAAATCTTATTTTTTTTTAAATTTGCGGCGCGTTTGCCGAAAAAATAAATACACGTGATATATTACTACACCCCCCTCCCCCCTTGTGATACTTCGTGATTTTTTATAGACCCCTCCCCCCCTTCTGAGCCTCACGTGATTAATGGACAGCCCCTAATAAGACCGTCGCCCTATTACACCGACGTCTATAACAACGACGCCCATAAGACCGATATTGACGGATTAAGCAAGCGTGGGTCACGAAGCATATTCTATTAAGGCCTCGTTATCTACTGTAGATTCTCAAGTATAAAGTAGTAAAAAAAATCAATACTCAATACGTTTTTTTCTTAAAACAAATTTACTAGCAATGTTTGTCGCACATTACATCGACATCGGTGATGGTCCACACACTCTACCCGCGACGAAAGGTCGCGAATTAAGTAATATTAATAAAATAATGGGCGCGGTGGTGGCGCAGTGGTAACGGCCGCGACTTATGAATTGTAGGTCGTAGGTTCGAACGCAGACAGGCGCTTTACTTTGTGTATTATTTTTTCACTACTGCTCCCAAAAACGGTGAACGGCCACCATCGTGAGGAAACCGGCATGTCTTAGAACCAAAAAATCAAAGATATGAGACATCTACCAACCCGCACTGGGCCCGCTTGGATTACTTTCCACTCCCTCTTACCGAGAGGAGGCCTGTGTCCCAGCAGTGGGAACATTATGCTGATGCTAATATAACGCGTTAAATCCTTAACCCTTTGACCGCCACGGTCGGCTATACTCGACAAATCAGAACGAGCTCACGACGCTTTCGTCGGCAAATGTCGACAAAAGTATAACTGAGCGTTTATAGCGTGGCGCAGGGAACATTTTTTTTCTTTATTGACGTGGCGGTCAAAGGCTTAAAAAGTAGTTTTATTTCAATAATACCAATTTTTCACAGCGGAAACCCTCCTGATGTATTCATACGAAGTTACGAAGAACATTGAAATAGTGACCATTGATGAGGAGGAGCGTCGCAAGGAGCACCAGGAGACGTTGAAGTCCCGTCAGCACATGAGACATGTCTGCGAGCTCTGTGCTGTGGGTTTTGTCATACAGCATGCTTATGACATGCATATGATGGTGCACTCTCCTGTAAGTATATATGTATGAACCTGCATGGCTTTCGTGAAGTACAGTGATGGTCTGATAGATGATGATTTGTTAGTAGTAGTGTCTCGCTGGCGTGTCTATATGCCAGCATGAATGGGGTCGTCACGACCAGGGAAGTATCCAAAGTACCCTTCCACGGAATATTGACGTCAAGTAGCAGTATGCATACTGTTGCGTTTCGTACGGTGCGTGTGGAGCGCCGGAGGCTCAATTCTGCCCTTAGACCCCTTCATTTTCTCCTTCCCCTCCCTTTTCCTTAAATAGTCTTAGCAACGTATCTGCAACTCCTTTGGTATTGCAGATGTCCATGGGCGGCGATGACTACTTTCCATCAGGTAGCTAGTCTGCTCGTTTGCCACGTAATCCCATAAAAAAATACCATTGGATTGCCAAGCCAAAGACCTCGAATCCTAGACACATCTCTGATTTTTCTAATTTATGTTGTGAAGTGCCTGAACGGTAAAGGAAAACGAAAAGGAAAGTACGAAATTAACAATTCTATAAACCGCACAAGTGAACATGCGATCTCAAAAACTGTAAAGCCTTTTGATTCATATTTCTTAATCTCACCAGGAATCAGGCGAGCATGAATGTGTGATATGCCACAGCCGTTTGAAGAGCGCCGACATGTTGTACCGTCACCGCCTACGTCACTACCGGCGGTACAGGTGCCTGCTGTGCCGCACTCGCTTCAAGGACAAGGACACGGCCGCCTGCCACGTCATGAACGACCATGCTGGACAGACCTTCGAGTGTGATCATTGTGGACGGGGATTTAAGTGAGTAACTAATGCATTACTAAATATCCTACCATCCAGCAATAATGTGTTTAATTAGGTATCTTTTAGGCATTTTCCATACAAAGATATAAAGTTTTTTTAGTGAAGGAAAAATTCGACTGCGGGCTGGATTCGAACCTGTGGCTTCTGGTTAGGTACACTAGACGCTATGACCACTAAGCCACCGCGTGTTGATGAGAGTTGAAACTTGCATTTCTTTATCTTCAAATAACTTTATGTACATAAATATCCCTACTTCCCTACTATAATATTATAAATGTGAAAGTAACTCTGTCTGTCTGTTACGCTTTCACGCCTAATCCACTCAACCGATTTTGATGAAATTTGGTACTGGGATAGACTAAAGCTTGAGAAAGGACATAGGCTACCTTTTATTGCAAAAAATAGTTTTGAAGGGGTTGAAATAGGGGGTGAAAGTTTGTATGGGAGTTCGTCATTTTTCAAGATAAAACCATGAAACTTTATATTAAGGCACTTGATAAGAAATACATAAATATTTGTTCTAGCGTTTTTGAAATTTCGACCTGTGTGGGGATGAAATAGGGGATGAAAGTTCGTTTAGAAGTCCAAACAAAGTCAAGCTTTCAAGTTTAACCCCGGAACCGTTTTTTATGAAATTTGGAACAAAATAGACTACCTTGGGAAAATATATAAGCTACGTTTTGCTGTAAAAAAGGGGTTGAAATAAGGGATGAAAATGTGTATGGGAGTTTGTCATTGTTGAAGATAAAACGATGAAACTTTGAATTTCAGTACTGACGACCATATCCAAAATTTTTGAAAAGCTTTTAAATAATAATTTAGTAAATTACCTTACAAAATTTAACATACTGTCTCATAACCAATACGGATTCCTTAAAGGTAAATCGACCGAAGATGCAGTAATTGAGCTTACATCATATGTGATACACTGCATTGACAGTAGATTCAAAAGTTTAGCAGTATTTCTTGACCTGTCAAAAGCTTTTGACACGGTTTCTATTCCCATCCTTCTAAACAAATTGGAGATGGTGGGTGTGCGAGGCACTGCACTGGAAATTTTTCGTAGCTACCTTGGTGAACGAGTTCAGTGTGTGAAGGTTGGTAAGTACATTAGCTATGAGGACTCGCTCTCATATGGAGTTCCCCAGGGCAGTGTCCTTGGCCCGACTTTATTTTTAGTCTACATCAATGACCTGTGTAAATTGTCTCTAAAAAACTGCAAAATCATAACTAACGCAGACGACACAGCGTTGATTGTGCATGCTGCTAACTGGCAACTTGCCTATAGTACAGCAGAGAAAGCTCTCTCTACGGTCATGTTATGGCTTAATACCAACCTCCTCTCCAATATCGACAAAACTAAATATGTTACATTTTCTTCATCTTCAGCGTCTCAACCCCTTAACAGTTTGCAGGTAAAAGCACACTTATGTGGCCACAATAACTCTAGTTGCGACTGTTTACCTCTTACGCGCACTAAAGATATTAGATATCTAGGAGTCTCCATTGATTCGCATTTAAACTGGGGGAAACATATTGAGTCACTAGTGTCCCGTACAAGGAAACTTCTTTACATTTTTAAAAAACTAAGATCCTCAGCTGACCTTGATACATTAAAAATTGTCTACTTTTCATTGGCTCAATCAATACTGACATATTGTATACCTGTTTGGGGTGGTACATTTAGTACCAGCATGCTGCGGGTGGAAAAAGCACAAAGAGCTGTCCTCAAAGTTCTTCTTAAAAAGCCCTTACGATATCGAACTACAGCAGTATATAAAGAAAGTTCGATGCTGACAGTAAGGCAGCTCTATGTGCTTCAGACCATTCTACGCAAGCGAGAAAATGTTCCATACAGGCCCAAAGACAAGCGTAGAAAGGACAGAGTATGTGAAATAGAACCACACAAAACTTCTCTTTCTAGTAGAAGTTTTCACATAAACAGCTCTCGCTTATATAATCGCATTAATAAAATAATACCAATTCATGACCTACCCAAAAACAAGTGTAGAAAAACTGAAAAATTGGCTACAAAACCTGAATTATCACGAGACTGAGAACCTTCTAAAGCCATCAATGAAATATTCATATTCATATTCATATTCATTTATTGCATTCCATAATGTACAAAAATATATAAAACAGATGGTAGGCTTAAATCTAGGAATCAATTATGGACCCTGTTGGGCACAGCACAGCTTAGTAGGAGAGAGGGAGACGTGTCTATATATTATATTATTTTGTTCTATTTATATTTTCCAAGTTGAAGTCAATATTTATTATAATAGATTTTATTTATTATATTTATGTATTATTAACGATTTTAATTATAATATTTTATTGCACTATTTATTTTTTTTATTTTATCACAATGAGCAGGTCAAGTATTGTTAAGTATATCTAATTTATTTTCTAACCACCTCTATTAGGTATATATTTTTTATTATGTCTCATTCATAATCTAATTAATGCAATAAGTGAGAATTTATTTATGCGTTTTTTCCCATTATAGCTAAATTCTATTTTATTTTTGTATTTAGTTTTTGGTATTAATGGTTCTTATTTTTAATTATTTTTTATATTTCTCAATATACTTAGTATGTTTATTATTATTTTATTTTATTCGGTATTTATTTATTTTGATTTGTTTATTAGAAAATGTATTAAATATAAAATTGATAATATTAAAGTACTTACTTTTAATTAAATTTAGATATGTCTGTATTGTTAGCAAATATTATATCATATTCCTAATGGGTTATTATAGTTTATCGTCAAGGTATTCTTTTATACTGTAGTAGCTTTTTCTTATTAGGAAGTGTTTTAATTTATTAACAAAGATATTAAACCTATTTTCATTTTTAATGTTGTTTGGTAGTTTGTTGTATATTTTTATAGACATGACCAGTGGGCCTGAGGAGTGCATTTGTAGTCGAGATGTTGGTAGGTTTAATCTGTTTTTATGTCTAAGTATAATTTTGGTTTGTATGTCTTCGCGTTTGTTATAGAATTCAGGGTATTTTCGGACAAATTTACATAGTTCTAGAATATAAATGCATGGTAGGGTTAAAATTTTTAGGTTTTGGAAATACGGTTTACAAGAGTCAGTTTCTTCAATATTGACCAAAATACGAATTAATTTTTTTTGTAGGATAAAGAGAGTAGATGCGTCTGTACTATTTCCCCATAATATCACACCATAACTGATCCAAGAGTAGGCGTATGCGTAATAGGTAATAAGTGCTGTTTGTTGGTCTGTGGTCTTTTTTATTTCGTATAGGGCATATGAAAAACTTGATATTTTTGCTCTCAACTTCTTTATGTGTGGTTTCCAATTAATATGAGTGTCTATTGTCAGTCCCAATAAGTTAAATTCGTTCACTACTTCTAATTTTATACCTTTGAAAATAAAGTTTATATTTAGGGGTATTTTTTGTCGGGGGTGGAAGGATATTAATTTTGTTTTAGAGAAATTTATTTCGAGGTTATGGTCATTCATCCAATCAACTGTGTTGGTGAGTATAGAATTTAAGTTGTCGTTTAAATTTAAATCGGTTTTGCATGAAACTAGTAGAGAGATGTCATCAGCGAATAGGACGCATGGTCCCTCAACGGTTTTAGGCAGGTCGTTTATGTAGATCAGAAATAATAAACATCCTATAACACTGCCTTGAGGAATTGAAGCATTTAGGTCTTTTTTATCTGAACGGATGTTTTCGATTTCGTTAGTAGATTCATTGAAGTGTTATATCTCCACAAGTTGTTGTCGGCCCGTTAAATATGAGTTAAGCCAATCGTAAGCTTTTCCGCGTATACCCACTCCATACAGTTTATGAAGTAATATTCCAAACTGCACTTTGTCATAGGCTTTGGTCATATCTAGTAATACACCAACAGCATATTGTTTGTTATTTATGATATTGAGGGCTTCTTGGATGTATTTATATACTGCTAAAGTGGTTGATTTGTTTTTGCGAAAACCGTTCTGGCAAGCATCGAATATTTTATATTTTTCGCAGAATGAGTATATTCTATTAGTCATAGCTTTTTCAAAAATTTTGGAAGCGGTGGGTAACAAAGCTATAGGGCGGTAGTTATTGACGTCAGTTTTTGCATTTTTTTTGTGTATTGGTTTGATTATAGCTTGTTTTAGTTGATCAGGGACAGCACCTTCTTCAAATGACTGGTTTATTAAGATATAGAATGGTAAGGTCAGTTCATTTGCGCAATATTTGAGTAGGGTAGGTGGAAGCTCATCTATTCCGTGGCTTATTTTGTTTTTTAGGTGTTTTAAGAGATTGTTTACTTCGCGAGGATCTACTAGGCTGAGAAACATGGTATTTTCGATAGGGTTAAGAACAGGAGCACCGTTTGGTTTTATACCGGATAATTGAGAGGTCATTTCTCCAATAGACGCAAAAAAGTTATTAAAATAGTTAGCTATTTGTTTACAATTCGTTGTGAGGTTATTATTTATTTTTAATTTTATATTATCTTTATCTTTTTTTACTTTTTTGTTTGTTTTTTCATTAATAATATTCCACATGGTTTTTACTTTATTCTCGGATTTTGTGATTTTATGTTTGTAATGTATTTTTTTTGCAGTTGCTACGGTCTTTTTTAATATCTTTTCATATTTTTTATAATATTGTGTTATTGTTGGGTTGTTTATTTTTAGAGTCAGGATTTTTAATAGTCTTTTGTTCTTGCATGAGAGTTTAATGCCTACTGTTAACCAGTGTTTTTTTTGTTGCGGTTTTAATTTTATTTTTTGTATTGGTATGCACTCATTTAGAATATTATGTAGTGTATTTTGGAACGCTTCGTAATTTTTATTTATATTTTGATTATTTAATAAAATATCATCCCAATTTAGGGTACATAGTTTTGACTTAAATTTTTGCATGTTTGTGGTATTGTATATTCTTTTTTTTGTGCACCACGTAGTTTGTTTATTTTTTTCGGGTAGTACTAGGTGGATAATAGTTCCACTATGATCCGAAAAACCTAATTCTTGTACTGTTGTAAATAATTTATCATCTGTAAAGTTTGTAAATATTAAGTCTAAGCATGTTGACGCATTTGTGGAGATACGTGTCGGGTATTTTATATGTTGTGTGAATTTATATTCCAGCATAAGGTCTAAGAATTGATTACTTTTTAGTCTATTATCTAAAATATTAATATTGAAATCCCCACCCAAAATTACATTGTTTTTGGAATGTTTCATGTTTATATATTTTAATATTAGTTTAAGTTGGTTTATAAATACCTCTTCCTCTCTTCTATTCCAGTATATAGTTATTAATAATATATTTTGTTTAGGTAGTTCACATGCACACACTTCTATAACATATTCAATAGACATGTCTGTAAGGTCGATTATTTCTTTGTGGTTAATATCTTCCTGTAGTAGGATGCAAACACCTCCGCCAGTTCGATTAACCCGAGAGTAAGAAGATGCGATTTTATAGCCGGTGATCTGCACGGTGTCTAGTTTTTGAGGTGAAAGCCAGGATTCAGATAAACATATTGCTTTATATAAAGGGTTTTCTTCTACAAAGGCTTCCAAGATATGCTGTTTGTTAAAGAGGCTTTGTATGTTTTGGAATAATATATTAAACCGTAGATCTGTATTTTCGAAAGGAATTGTTAGATTTATAAAGACTTCTTTCGTTATGTTCAAATTCGTAGGTTGCTTGGTAACTGCTGTGATTTATTTTCTGGTTCTCTTTCAAATGTGATATTGTATTGTCGTTTTGGTTTTTATCCATTACATCCTTCGTATTAACCTTTTTTCCGTCTATAAACAAATTATTATTTCTAATTATTGCATATGAGCCATTTTTCCGAGCCTTAATCATTTCATCTCGCAGGAGATGTCTTTCTTTTCGTGCATTGTCGTCTAAAAAATCTGATATTGATAATCTGGTACCTTGAAAGTGTTGTCCATTGTTTATTATGTACTTAGCCATTCTTTTGCTCAATAATTCAATGACCAGTGGTCGGTTTGTGTTTGTTTTTTTACCTATTCTATGTACATTCTCTATGTAGCCCATCAGATCTACGTTGATGGTATCGCGGAATAGTTCAATAAGTCTGCTGTGTAGGTTAAATTCTGGTTCTCTGTAATATTCGGCAAAACCGTAGAGTACTATTTTCTTCGTGTTGTTTTCATTGCAACATATTCCGGAGGGTATTGTTTTAGTGGATAAGTCATATATTTCTTTTTTAAGCTGTTCATTCTCTACTTTTATACGTTGTATTTCTAGGTTTATTTGTTGTATGTCTTCTTTTCTTTGTTCATTTTGTTTTGTTAGGGTGTCCGTCTTTTGTTCCATTTCTTCTCTTAGTTTATTTATAGCTTTGTTTATTTCAATTTGTATTGTATGTTTTAGTTCGCATATAATTAGCTTATTATTTTCTTTAAGATTTTTTATAATTATTTCGTTAAGGTTGTTCAGTGTTAATTCTGTTTCTTTGTCTTCGGTGTGGATTGTCTCGCCTAGAAAACTAAGGTCTTCTGACGTTGCGGTGTCATTTCTGGCGTTTGTTGTCCTTTTTCTAATTGTGATATTATTATTTTCTGAAGGTGTAAGTATTTTTTGGGTAGTTTCAGCATAGTGTGGTCGTATTGGTGTATTTGAATTATCCCCTTTGGGCATTTTGCAGCGGCAAGCTTGACATTTCCATATTTTTTTATGCTCTATTGTCATCGAGTTAATAAAGTAATCATTAGAAACATTTGCGCACTCTAAATCGTATGTACTTTTACATAATACACAGATTAGGTATGTTTTATTTACGATTTTCTGCTGACATCCAGCGCATAAAGGTGCCATAGTGAGTGTTTCAAGTTTATATTAAAAGTCTTTATCTAATGAGATCGGCAGCTGATTTGTGTTAATAACGCCCTCTAGTTGCAGTAGTACGTTACACTAGGTCGACTCGTTCGCTTCTATCATGGGTTAGAAATTATTGATTTGTAGCGTATTAAACGAAGTAGTTCTTCTGATTACTGGTAGATGGCGCTTTTTTATCTATTTGTGTAGGAAGATGATTAGCATTTTTGGTTTTTATTATCAATTTGTTTTTCACACAAAATGTACACAGTTTTATGTTAAAATGTGGTCTTGTTGTACTGAAATTCGTGTTATAGTCACTACGAGTATTTGGATTTTCCAGTTTAGCACTTAAATTAATAGTCACAGAATGTACGTTATTTTTTTTATTTTTGAAATTTCATCAAGTTAACTGAGTTTTCACTAAAACCTCCATATAATCCTCACGGCTTATAATCTAAATAACAGTTTTTACACACTTTCACTTATTGTCTTGCGGTAGATATATTTTTTGTTTCACATAATATACGGACTCGATGTAAACAGTGGCACAGTAGCGCCCTCTCTCAATAGTTGACGTTACCCTTAAAATCTTTACACTAACATTTATTCTAACCCTCACTACCCGACATAAATCACCGCATCACACATGCACACCACACAAATTCACCTCACCACACCACATCACTTAACATGCACACCACACAAATACACCTCACCACACCACATCACTTAAAATACACACCACACCACACTCAAACTGACAAATACCCCACTTAAATAAACACTTATCATTATTTTTTAATAACTGGATTTAGACATAATTTACTTTTCTATTTTCTATTTGCTTTATATTCTATTCAACTTTATTCCAAGATCATCGTTCATACTTTATTTGTACCTATAACCTGAAAGGCGCTGGTACCTGTGATACAATGGGTTACATTAGTACAGGTACCAACGTTACATCTTTTCCTGTAAAAAAACATTTTTCTGAAAAAAAAAAAAGTTCAGGCACTTGATAAGAAATAAATAAATATTTGGTATGGGGTTTTTGAAATTTCAAACTGTTTGGGGATGAAATAGGGGATGAAAGTCCGTTTGGATTTTGACGAAATTTGGTACAAAAATAGACTAGACCTTGGAAAAGGATATAAGCTGCGTTTATATTTCGGTAAATAATAAAATTGGGCAAATTTTGTGGTCTACCCGAGCAAAGAAGCGGACGGAAAGATATGTAACGATAATTTTCAAATTCCCGCCAGAATTAGAAGAAACTAAATAGTCAAAATCATGTTGTACACGCGGGCGAAGCTGCGGGCGGAAAGCTAGTTCTTTATAATTATTTTAAAAGAGAAAGCAAACTTTTAATTATTTATACCAACCACTCGAGTGTTCGTTTTCAAAAAGGAAATAATGCATCCACGCGTATTTCGTAATCACTCTCTTTTGGTGATGTCTATTGCAGACGACCGCAATACCTCAAAAAACACGTAGAACAACACCACACGAAGCCACACCGGCTGGAGTGCGGCGTCTGTCAGCGAGTCTTCCACGAGCGGGGATGGTACAGGTCCCACATCAGGTAGGAACGTGTTAACTGGCTTTGGCAGGTACTTCAGCCTTTTGGGAGTCTAGAGGGGATTATGCCTGGGCAATAATTTTTACACCCAAAATGCCTTGGTAGAAACACACCGACACCTGGGCGTGCCTTTTTTTGGTATTTCGTACTGATTTTGCTGTAAAATAGTGTTGTATACATTATTATTAATTATTACAAATAGTGTTATAGACATTATGACAGGGGCGTGGTTTTTTGTGCCCTAGGCCAAAGTAACAATTCACACAGTCAGGATCAATTTATACATTAGGCCAAACACAGTAATTTACACGTTATGATCGGATAGAAATTCGACGTCACTATCACAATGACGAGCGGACAACACACGTCCGTCGCCTCCGAGCAAAAGTGAGTGAGTATTGGCTTGTTTTTTATACCAAACCGACGTATGTCACTTTTAGAATTGGTGGGTATTCCTAAAAACTTCATCAATCTCCTAACAATAGGGATTTCTGCCAAAATTAACAATTTACACCAAAATCTCCTTCGATACCGATTTTAAAGCAAAAGTTTTAATACTCAATTGTGAATATGTTATTGTTAATGTCGCAATGTCCACTGCCATGTACTTAGTATGTGAAATTGACGAATTATTTGCGAAAAACCAAGAAAATTTAATAAATATATAAATTTAAAATTAATCTAATGAAGGATTAAAATTTTAATGAGTAGTAAAAACACTTTTTTTCTTATAATAGGACACACAATGAAGAAGTAAGAAAACAGACGGTGAAGCTGCCAGCGACCTGCAAGGTATGCTCCCGCGAGTTCAAGAACAAGGCGAGCCTGAAGCGCCATCTGTTGACGCACGGCGAGAACGTGCACTGCGAGATCTGTTACGAGACGTGTGACAACAGGATCTCGCTCGGCAAGCACTACCTGCAGGTTCATAACGAGAAATATGAGGGGTAAGTGACAGGACATTAAATATCAATATTAATATTTTTTATGCATTTAAGGAAATTGCGCAGAAAATTGGTAAGACAGGCAACGTCAACTTAGTCAGCTACTCTTTTATATATATTCATATATTTTTTCTGTATGTACGGATGTTACTGAACTCCTAAACAGCTAGACAGATTTTGATGAATGTTTTTGTGTGAGTGGCTCCATGTTTGGTGCGGATCGCGTCCGATTGTGATTATTACTCACAATCGGACGCGTGATAATAAGTCTCGGAGCTGCTCAACACTGGGGTGGATTGCGTTCTTTAGGGGAGGCCTACGTTCAGCAGTGGAAGGCAATAGGCTGATATATGATAAAATATATCATACCATCACGCCTGTATTCCCCGAAGGGTTAGTCAGAGGTGTACTAATGTACACCCACATTTCGCCGGTATGTTAAGTCCCATCTAATAGGGGGCGAGCCTATTACCATGAACCGGGCGCAAATCCAGACTCCGAGCTGCGACTGAGCATTTCATAGAAAAACCCAATAACACTTTGCTCGACTTGGGGATCGAACCCAAGACCTCTAGCGTAGCAGTCGCGCTTAGGACCACTAGACTAATGAGGCAGTATGATGTGACGATGATGATGTAACTTGTATTCCGTAGTGCTCGGGAGGAGACGTGTTCTGTGTGCTTGCGTGTATGCGCCACGACCGCCATGCTGAAGCGGCACATGCAGAGGATGCACCAGGACAGGACCAAGAAGTAAGTGGTGCCAACCATACGTTGATCCTACTTTTCTATGTTACTTACTTTGCATAATATTTTTGAAGTTATTTTAGTGAAGGAAAAATACGACCGCGGGCAGGATTCGAACCTGCGTCTTCTGGTTAAGTACGACAGACGCTATGACCGCTAAGCCACCGCGACTCCCACCCGCCATGTCGAAATTTGCCTTCACTTTTTTAATTTACATCTTTGAGGCGACGTATTTTTCCTTCACTAAAATAACTTAATAATCTTTGCATGGAAAATGCCTAAAAATACAAAAAAATAATATTTATTTATTTATTTTGGTACTCTTATTGTGAATATATTTTTTTTTTTGTAAAAATTTTGTATTGGGAAAGAACTGACCTTGAAGATAGTTTTTTACTAGCTTGAAGGCCAGGGATTCACCAAAAGGATGCTATATAACTGGTTCATAATAAAGGATTATTATTTTGAGATAAGACCGCTTCTACACTTGAGAGCAAGCTCTGTGTCGCGGGAGACTTCACAAAAATAAAATTTATGCAGTGGCGTAGCGTTGGGGGCGACGTAAACTATAATGTATTCACAACTGTGTACTAACTTACTTTGGTTTAAAAATCATAGCAGATCCTATAAATTGAGGGTTCTGCCTAAATTGACAATTCGCACAATATTAACAGCAGGGGGGAGAGGGTAACCTTTTTTTGGGTCCCGGTAGAACAAAGTACAAGTTGAAAACATGCCACGTATAATTTTTAGTTTTTTTACTTGATGATGATGATATAAGTAGTTACTTTGAATAATTACGTCGAGAGACGAGGTGTGTTTCGATGTCGATGTCGAGCTACTGATATACATGTTGCACGGCAAATGTTGCTTGCGCGATTCAGGATTCGTTTCGTCGTAGTTTCTACATAGTACGATAGATGTCGCTACAACTACATCAACTCCTTTTCGGTCGTAATTTTGTGATATTTGTCAAGTATTTTATTTTGTTCGTGTCCAGATACCAGTGCGACTACTGCCAGCGGCTGTACCTGACGAAGGGCGAGGTGCGGTCGCACATCACGTGGTCGCACCAGTCGGGCGCGGCGCGGGGCGGGCACCCCTGCTCCTGCGGCCGCACCTTCCGCACGCCCGCGTTGCTGCGCGACCACACCGCGCGCCTGCACTCCAACCAGCCGCAGCCCAGGATACACCAGTGTGAACTCTGCGATAAGGCTTTTGCGGTAAGTGGCATACAACTGAAAACCAAATCTGTTAACCTATTTTTTAGGGTTCCGTACCCAAAGGGTACAACCGGACCCTGTTAGTAAGACTGCTGTCTGTCTGTCCGTCTGTCACCAGGCTATATCTCATGAACCGTGACAGTAAGTCAGTTGTTTTCACAGATAATGTATTTCTATTGCCGCTATAACAACAAACACATAAAAAACAGAATAAAATAAATATTTAAGAGGCCATCAACTAACGTGATGTTTTTGCCATTTTTATAGATAATGGTGCGAAACCCGTCGTGCGCGTCTCCGACTCGCACTTGGCCGGTTTTTTTTAATATATTCTCGATATGAAAACTCCGAATTTCAATTTTGTGATTTTGTTGAAAATAGTAAGTGCAAAAAAAGACATATAAAACATTGAATTTCAAACAATTCTGTAAGATGATATCCGTCCCGAAAGTTTGCCAAGTGTAGGTCTACTCGTAATCTTTTTATGCTTGTCAATGTACAATATATCATTAAAGAAGGTCCATTGCTAAACACAATAAGCTAACACTGTGATTTCAATATATTTTCATTCTACCTCCATTTATCTACGACCAACCTTTTCCAGAACAAACAAGTGCTTACTCGTCACAAGAAAAGCCATTCTAACGAGATGTACCCCTGCAATGAATGCGGGTTGCTATTCAAAACACAACCTTACGTCAAAGTGCACTACCAAATCAAACACCTAAATATGACGCGAGCACAAATCAATGCGCAAAGAAAGCTCAATAGACAAAGAATGATACAAGATAATATAGACAGAGGAACTAATTGGGAACCGCCTATCTCCAGCAAGAAGGCTGTTACTCCAGAAAGCAGTGAGGATCCCCTCCATGTCCAAGAAACCGATGTAACTATTAAAATCGAACCAGAAATTGATGATGGTCATGTACCGATGTTCCAAGGGTTTCTGGATATTAGCAGGGAATGAATATGATTTTGAGAAGAATAGACTAGTTTGTTTATGGCTTCGTAGAAAATATGATCATCAATAGAGCTGATTAATAACATTATCTATGTATACAGGGTGTTTAATAGAACGTTGAACATACGAAAATGGTGGTTAGTTGGGGTCATCTGCTACCCACTGGGCCCAAATTATTTAACCTTGGCCGCACCGTTTTTTCTTTTCCTTTTTTTTAATTTCACAGAAAATTATCAGTTTTTTATCAATTTAAATTCGAATATCTTTACTTGTGATGGGTAAAACAGGCAGGATGTTGTTTTGTATTAATGTCTAATTGCAGCACTCTCATAAAATTATTGTTTGGTACAGATTTCAATGGGAAAAAAGTTATGATTTTACATCTTTTTACATACATACATACATATTGTCACGCCTATTTCCCATGGAGGTAGCCACTTGCTACGATCCTTGCACACTACTTTTGCTTCATCTACATTCATTAATCTCTTCATGCATGACCGTCGGTTTAGGGTGCTCGGAACCTGGCCTTTTTTAAGAACATCCGCAATTTGGTTGCGGTACGTTCGCCGAGGTCTTCCCCTTCCAACTCGTCCATCCATACTCACCATATATACTTGTTTCGTCAATCTCCGTTCATCCATTCTCTCTACATGACCAAACCATCTTAACATACCTTTCTCAATCCTTGTTACTACATCTTCTTTCACTCCACAACGCTCCCTTATCACACTGTTTCTCACTCTATCTTTTAGCTTAAGACCACACATACTTCTCAAAGCTCTCATCTCTACAGCATTTATTCTGCCATACCCAACTTTCACTACCATACATTGGTGTCGGCGCCAACACTCCCCCAATCACAGCCAGCCGTGCCTTTTCGGACACTTTCCGACTATTCATTCATTACATCTTTTTGTACCTTTAAAGACTCGTAACTTTTTTTCCCATTAAAATCTGTCAAAAAAGGTCAAATAATTTGGGCCAAGTTGGTAGCAGATGACCCCAACTAACCACCATTTTCGTATGTTCAACGTTCTACCAAAAACCCTGTATATATAAAAATCAATCGCCGTTCGTTAGTCTTGCAACTCAAGTACGGCTTGACCGATTAGAATAATTCTTTTTTTGTTTTGTTCATTCTAATAAAGGGGTGGTTTAGATTCATTATTAGACCAGTTAGGTGGTTGTCTTCCTTTGGCTTGTCACGTATCAAAACAAGAAAAACCACAATATAGTTTTATTCTAGAGGTTTGTAAGACGTTTTGTGAATAACTGCTTTATGTATGCGTAATTTTTTTTATTTATTAAAATTTTAATATACAACTTTCATCACATTGTTATTTATGTCTGTAAGATTTCATAAAATAATAATAAATTATTTCAAAAATACTCGCAGTAGGCTAGCGTGGTAGACAAGTCTAACCACCCTCACTGAAAGAAAACCCATGCCCAGCAGTGGGACAATGGGTTTATGTTGAAATGATGAGATGAGAAAATGGATTCAATTTAATTTTTCAATCTTGAAGTGTTATGTTATCACAAAATGTATATATTATTAATATAGTCTGTTATATTAGGTGCATTTATGTATATATTTTAGATTTACTGTAATTTTCGTTCATTAAATATTTGTTCAATAAGGCAACCTTGTATGTTTTGATCCAGAATCAAGAGTAGGTGACAATCAAGCAAATGTTACATGCCTAATTTATATTTCTTCAACTCTGATTACTTTAATAGCCAAGTGCGTGTTCCTATTATAAGTATTAAGTAATCCTTCCAGCTTGTTTCATAGCTAGATGTTATTTATTGATATGGTTTAGTTTATAATAACAGTGATCTCTAGATATTAGTTGTGTTTGTGTTTTAAAATAAATCATATTATAAAATATTTGTTTTCACTCATTTTCCATTAAAAATAATGCATTGGGTATTATGGATCTGGATTACTTTCCTCTTCATATCTTTCATTCCTGTAATATAATCATAACACCGCGTTTCCACTGTCGACAAAACATGTTGCAAATAGCTACCAATACACTCGTTTTTTGAGAGTTTGATAGATGTTTCATTTCATTCATGGGAGGGTTGATATATTGTGGTGCAACTTGAGTGAATTCGCAAAAGTTACACTATATGTAATAAGTTATTTAGATTAAGATATTTTTTTAACTAGGTATAAGGTGCAGATTTAGGATTAAGTTAGTAAGGCCGCTCTGTCGCATTGGATCATAGATCTGTAATGATAGTGTAGGTAAGATTGTTATATATAAATGAATATATAAATGTTCGCAACATGTTTTGTCGTCAGTGGAAATGCAGGGTAATCCTTCTACAAATTGCATAATATTATGCAGAATGGTGCATAAGATATAATATTAATTAATTTTGCACAAATTGCACAATTTTGCAGTAATTTCAATGATATAACCCAACTAAATTCTGGCACAAAAAATAAACCTATTTGTAACCCCATCCTGATGACTATTTCACTAATAGAAGCTTAGGAGTAGATAATTATTTTTTAATTTGCTCAATGGTTTTTTCTTTACAAATAAGGCACACATTGAAAAATATTTTTATATTATTGTAGTGAAGATTGTAACAAACTTAAAAATGATATTAAATGCAAGAACAAAATTAATTCTTCTTACTAGCAAGAAATTTAAACAGATGTTAATCTTATTTATGGATTCCTCACCAGAAAAATATAGCCAAGCTTACTCAGCTAACTCTAATATTTTTTAGCATTGAGGAAAACCCTATCTTTTAACTAGGCTCTGTTAAGCTATCTTATAGATAATTCTGTATAAATGCGTATAGAGAATCACATTAATGAATCCTTTTTTTATCCTGATTATGCTTCAACAGGTTTCTGCCCTTCCCAGTCCACAATTTTCTTATTATACCACACATATTTGCCCTTTATAGAGTCCGGAGCATCAAGAGCTAGATA
This sequence comes from Subacronicta megacephala, assembly GCA_958496365.1. Classification (NCBI taxonomy): domain Eukaryota; kingdom Metazoa; phylum Arthropoda; class Insecta; order Lepidoptera; family Noctuidae; genus Subacronicta; species Subacronicta megacephala. The sequence continues at coordinate 9,036,883 of OY292538.1, read as the reverse complement.
TAGTGGTGCTGCAGCCCCTTCATCAATGGACAGCGGTCCTTTGTGTGATGTCATATCCGTGTCTACATAGCCTGGATGTACAGAATTTACTTTGATATCTGGAAAATTCAATAGACTTGTCAATTTGCATTCTAATGTTGAATAATTTTATTAAAAGATAAAATTGGGATTCTAACTCTACGTTCCCACTGACGAAAAAACATGTTAAAAATATCTATCTTACTCTATCTAATTCTCATAGAGTGAGAGGGATAGGTAGCCAATTACAACATGTTTTGTCGTCAGTGGGAACGCAGTGTTGTTGTCTAATTTTTATTTTTTTTATGGTTTTATATTTTACATTGCACTAACCTCTATTTTCCAACATTCTCTGCTGAATATTACTCAGAGCAGTCACACCCACTTTGGAGACAACATATGAGGAGTTGCCCCACTGTGCAGCATGAGTACCTTGCTTGGCAGCATCTACATACTGCTGCATGAGACTCGTGAGCTCAGGAATAGTCAACTTCTCATCTTTGAGACGGTCCCGCAACTCCTTGCTAGGAATATTACTCAAATGACCACTAGAGCTGGAAACGTTAACCACTCTAGCCCCGTTTTTGAGGATAGGGAAAAGTATTTCACATGCAGACACCAAAGAGAAGTAGTTAACGAATAATGTTTGTTCAGCTTGAACAGCTACCGGCTCCGTCGCCGAATTTTTAAAAGCTATCGCGGCGTTGTTCACCAAAATGTCGATGCCTTCATATTTACTCTTGATGTAATCTCTGAAGGTTTCAACACTTTGCTTATTTGTGATGTCCAGTTGGTGATATTTAGGATTTAAACCTTCCTTTTCTAGGTCGGCTACGGCTTTTTTGCCGCGTTCAATATCACGTGAAGTCAAGTATACTATGCCTTCAAAACGCTTGCAAAGGCCGCGAACAATTGCGTAGCCAATGCCCTTATTAGATCCGGTTACTACAGCGACTTTAGTGGCCATATTTCACTTATTAAATTAGGGATTAATAAAATAATAAAAATCAGTACCTTACTTCTGAAGTTCTGGTTTCTGAACTTTCTGATAATAATAAACGTCAAACGTCACAATGTGTTTTGTTTTATTTATTTTACGGCCCTGGATACAAGTCCTTAAAGCCTAAACGTCACAATGTGTTACAATCAGTGTTGCCAACCCCAGCCAGCAAGATATAGCAAAGCTGTAGAAATGCTTGAAAAAAAACTGTAAATATCAAATTAAAAAACAGTAAATCTACATCTTGATCTTTTTTATTATTCGATGGTAATAAATATAATACATTGTAGGGAGGATTAGAAATAATGTTCAATTGAAAAGCGCGCGTAATTTGAATGTCCGAAGTTCCGAAGTTGAAGGGTTGAGGGATCTCATTACATATCTTTAAAAAAAAGTAATCAATTTAATAAAAAAAACAACCTTTGATTTTGCAGAAGTGCACTGCACAATTATGGTAATGTGGTTGTATAGCAATTCATATCTGATTATACAAAGCTCCATAGAACAGATATTACGATTACAAAAACATCACTTATTAAGTATTTATTTAGATTTATTGTTGTTTTCTGTACATTGTATGAAGAAAAAAAGGTAATCATTTTGTTTTTTTAAAAAAAGCTTACTAGCAATGTGGGTCACACATTACTAGTATTCTTGTTAACCCCTCGTGCTAAGCTAAATGCTTGTGTTGCGAGTGGGTTCACGTCGGTAGTGCAATGGGTTCAATCCGGCAACCACATGATCGCAAGTCCGACGCCCTAGCCATTAGGCTACCGCCGCTTCATCAATCGACGTGTTATTATCCGGTCCAGCTGACGATTTTCTTATTGTACCATACATATTTGCCTTTGACGGACTCTGGTGCGTCCAGGGCAAGGTACAGTGGTGCTGCAGCTCCCTCGTCGATGGTCAGGAAGCCCGATTGAGAAGACATGTCGGTTCTTACCTCGCCGGGATGAACGGAGTTTACTTTTATGTCTATGGAAGAAAAAAAAAATGGTTTAAAAGATGGAGTAGTGACGCGAATTGAGGAATATGTATTCGAGGTTTGGCCATGTCGTGAGAAGGTTGACTAACGATTATAAACGTGATTGTCAGTGGAGCCTTCGGGTGGGGAGACTCTAGAAAGACATACACCGACCTATATTGGTGAGGTCCTTCACCATGTTCTGGGGCGTAGTACCTACTTGCAATCTGTATGCGCGTCAAGGTGGATAAATCAAAAGAAGTACGCAAGAATCATAGCACATTTGATATTTATGATTCTTGCGTTCTGTGGGGTCTACCTAACCCTATAGGAAAGGGTGTGAGTGGACTACAGGCTAATCCCTCTCATTCGAAAAGGCGACTCGTGCCCAGCAGTGGGACATTATATGGGATCATGATTCCATGCGACCATTCCCCACAGTCTATTTTTTCAATTTACTTTCACGGTAATCTCGTTTGACCGCAATTGACCCGGTTGGCCTTGCACCCAATCAAATTCAATACATCTTTTGCCCAATTAAAAAGGACTAGTATGCGTATCTGAAGTATGTTGATTATTTAATAATCCATCTATATTTATAAGATGCGAAAGTAACTCTGTACCTTTTCACGCTTAAACAGATGAACCTGAAATTTGGTGTGGAGATAGTTTAAGACCCTGGGGAGGATATAAGCTAGCATAAACGTAGGCTTTTGTCTCAAAACTCGAGTGAAACCGCGCCGCTAACTTTAGCTATTTCGTCGAAACCATACACAAGATATTTAAACAAATAATTTCAACAATAATTTGATTAAACTTACTTCTACTGTCCAGCATTCTCTGTTGGATATTGCTTAGAGCTGTCACTCCCACTTTTGAGACTCCGTATGAAGAGTTACCCCAGTCCGCAGCTTGAGTGCCTTGCTTAGCAGCATCTACGTACTGTTGCATCAGACTCGTGAGCTCGGGCATAGTCAGCTTCTCATCTTTGAGGCGATTCCTCAAGTCTCTGCTGGGGATAATATTCAAGAGACCACTGGAACTGGAGATATTGACCACTCTAGCTCCGTTTTTGAGGATTGGAAATAGAATTTCACATGTGGACACCAAAGAGAAGTAGTTGACGAATAATGTTTGTTCAGCTTGAACAGCCACCGGCTCCTTTGCAGCGTATTTGAAAGCGATCGCGGCGTTGTTCACCAATATGTCGATGCCTTCATAATTATTCTTGATGTAATCTCTAAAGGTTTCAACACTTTCCCTACTCGTGATGTCCAATTGGTGGTATTTTGGATTAAGGCCTTCTTTCTCTAGATCGGCGACCGCTTTTTTGCCGCGATCGGTATTTCGAGAAGTTAAGTAGACGTCACCTTCAAAACGCTTGCAAAGGCCGCGAACTATTGCGAAGCCGATGCCCTTATTCGCTCCCGTCACTACAGCCACTTTTGTAGACATTATTAATTTAAAAAAATACAAATAGCTACACAAATTACACTCACAAAAATAATCCCACTTTTTATTAAATGTTTGACTTATGCAAAGGTATGGTATGTAAGTGTTGTTAGTTTCAAACTGTGTACAAATGATCGCAGCATTCTGTTTTTATGATTATAAGTTACCTACTTACTGATAAGGACTGACAATGTGCGATTTCACGACGTAGAGATAATAAATAAAAAATATTCATCATGATTACACTAAAATTCACGAGTTATTTTAGCACCAGATTTCATTAAAATGTTTGCCGTTATTTAATGAAGGACATATTAACTAAATATGTATTGTACTAAGAAAAAAAAAACGATAAGGTGTTGGATATTAATTTATTAAGTATTTTTTTTAGTCTAAGGCACTTTAAAAATTATTAATTTAATTTTTCACTGGTTTAATTAAATATCATATACAATTATTTTGGGCGAGTTGATACTTGATACATTAATTTTGTATATCCATGATCTCCTTTTCAATAAAAAATTAAGGAAACACGGTTTAATTTATTATAATATTTATATTGAAATATCTAATATATGTAATTAAACCAACATCATTAATTTATATGCTGAAATAGCTGCAATACACTTGTATAGACATTAATTATTATAATAATAATAAAATATTGTTTATTTGTTAGATACATCCGATTGGCTACTGACGTATAACCAAATTGACACATTCTTAAAAAAAATGTTTAGATTTAAATCTTTACGATAATAACATGTTATAATTTTTTTAATATTTTTTTTTTATGGAAGGAATGAGTTATTTGCGCAGAAGCACCATATTATAATGACCACTTATATCTTACATACTGGCTTATTATACTTATTACTATAAAAATATAACATAACATACCATCACGCCTATATTCCCCGAAGGGCTAGGCAGAGGTGTACTAATGTACACCCACATTTCGCCGGTATGTTTAGGTCCCATGTCATAGAAGGTGAGCCTATTGCCATTCACCCGATACAAATACTCCGAGCTGCTACTGAGAATTTTATAAAAAAACTCAATAACACTGCTCGACCTGGGGATCGAACCCAGGACCTCTAGCGTAGCAGTCGCGCTTAGGACCACTAGACTATTGAGGCAATCTATATAAAAATATAATCTAATATAATAGGCCACCAAATAATTATAGCTCAGGGAGAAATATATCGTACTCCTACAGATTAACAATGACGCGAATTATTGAATGACATTGTGCATACAAATTTGAACGTTACCTGCATTGGGTAAAGTTTAAATCAGATATGAGACCAAAAAACATTACCTTTTCCTTGCAGTCGGGTAAAAATGTGTAGCGTCTTTCCGAGAATTCTCTAAAATTCTTGAGTATTCTTGCATAGAGCCTGTCCAATGAGATGGTCTCTATGCTGATATATATTTTTTTACTTTTACACGCTTTTATTGAACTTGAAATGTTCTGTGTTTTTCTTTGTTGGTACCTATTTGTAGTAGTTGACATGCTTTTTTTTAATTGCGTTCCAATTTCATAGTAATAAAACCACAGGTTCCAACATGATACTGGATTTGATAACATAACTAAGTTTGTGGAGCATGGGAATCAGGACGGGTCTACCGATATTAATTAATGCAATCAAGCCTTCAACATAGGCATGAATAATAACCATAGAAACCAAACCTCCATCGCTTTTGTAGACATTAACCCTTATTTTAGTAGGGGAAAAATACGACTGCGGGCAGGATTCAAATCTGGGACTTGCGGTTGCCTTAGCGGTCATAGCGTCTGGTGTACATTACCAGAAGACGCAGGTTCGAATGCTGCCCGGAGTAGTATTTTCTCCTTTAACTTAATAATCTTTGCATGGAAAATGCCTAAAAAAGACACTAACCGACTTCCAATAACAAAAAATCCGTGGCCTACCATCCTGAAACTAACGCTCAGCATTCAACAGGTAGGGTATGACGTCATCGATGCTGACGTCACCAACGAAACCAACAAAGAAGACATCTTCGAGGAATGGTCCGGTGAAGGTCCGTAATACCGGCAGCTGTAGCAGCAAGGTCGCCAGTCTGTCCTCGTCCGGTTGACACGAGGAGCGGAGGGAGCGAAGCACTTTGATTTGGTAATCTTGTAGTTTGCGGGTTAAGAAGTCTGGGACGCCATCTGTAGGGAATGTTTAACCCGGTTAATGTAGTTTGCACAGCAAGTGAGCAAAAAAAATTTCGTTTTTTTTTATCATGGAAATTCGTAAAACTATATTTTTCCTGCTCTAATTTGCAAAAATTTCTAGGGAAACGAAAAGGATGGCAAAAATAGTCATATATGCACCTGCATACTGCACATTTTTGCATAGGTTGCATTCTAATCGTGGGAGAGGTTAATAATAGAGTAAAGTAACATACCATCACACCTGTATTCCCCGAAGGGTTAGGCAGACATGTACTGATCTACACGCACATTTTGCCGGTATGTTTAGGTCCCATGTAGGGGGCGAGCCTATTGCCATTAACGGGCGCAAATCCAGACTACAAGGTACTACTGGGAATTTCATAGAAAAACCCAATAGCACTTTGCTCGACCTGGGGATCGAACCCAGGACCTCTAGCGTAGCAGTCTCGCTTAGAACCACTAGACCAATGAAGCAGTAGAGTAAAGTACTAGCTAAAATCTTCTTTTTCTTCAGTATAAGCTGACCTCGAAGTGTACAAAAAGCCTATACATTGTCAGGTCAGTTTACACTGGATAAATTGTATTTCGCTATAATGTGGTTTGTCTTATTTTTAATTATTATTTTTTTGACCAAGTGCTGTTTATGGTCAATGTTTTCATGAGGTCATAAAAATATCAGTTAACTTTGGTTACAGTCAGAAACCAATAGCAAAATATACTCAATATCTTTTTTGCACTCCATAATCTTGTAAGATGATACAGAATCACAAAAGGTATATTATAGGCCCTGCAACTTAGAAGAGAGAAGGATGCTACCATTAATATTTTGTCTCTGCCAACCTCAATGGGAGACAGGCGCGATTGTATTTATTATTATTATGAGCCTGTAGTGTCCCAATGCAGGGCAAAGGACTCCCCACTCTTCTTCCACTTCCCTCTGTCTGTTGCTGTAGAGGACCAGTCTTTTTGATAAGAGTCCAGCTCATCCCGCCACCTCCGCCTGGGCCTGCCGCGTTGTCGTCTGCCATTAAGTGGGACCCATTGGGTGATCAGTTTGGCCTAGATTTCGTCTGATATGCGACAGATGTGTCCAGCCCAGTTCCATTTCAGCGTGGCATGGCGTGGAACGGATGACTGTATTCCTAACACGGTCCACAAGTTTTATACCTAGAATACTCCGTTCCGTCAGATATTGTATTTAATCAGTTATATATTCAATCAGTTACCTGGTGAGAACAAGCAGAGTGCCCTGAGATGCGCATGTTCCCGCTGCTGCACGCGCAGCTGTTCCATGGTGCCGATGAACTGCTGCAGCCGCGACAGGGAGCTGCTCACCTCCGCTACCCGCTCATCAGAATAGTCCGATGCTGTGATCTGTGCAAAATGTTTATTTTTCACATCATTACATTTATTTCCGAAACGAATACCCACGTGTTGACTGTCACGAATTTCATTGCCTTGGCTAAATGGAAAAGGGGAGGAACACTTTCCTTTCTTAGTATGTTTGACCGACATAGCCTACCGCCTATATTGGCGATAGACGACCTGGGGCCGTATTACCACGTAATAATGCCATCATTTTTACGTTGTGAAAGAGGGACGCCACTATTTAACATGTAGACCGGCATCCCTCTCTCACAACCTAAAAATGGTGGCATTAATACGTGGTAATACGGCCCCTGAAGATTTTCCGTACCATAAAAATACCAGGTCTCATTTTACTTGAGAATCTTCATTCATCTTCACTTTTTTTTATTAAAAAAGTAGTTAGTTATTAGATATTATAGAAACTGTAGATTATACCTACAGACTGAAAGAAAATGTGGGTGTACCTTTATATAATGAATACAGTCTACAGGCGTGATGTTATGCTATGTGGTTGCGTATACAATGGATATTTATGCGAAAGCTGTAATCACGGTTGATTTGCTATCATTTTTGAAGAGTTCAGTTATCTGTCTCCGAAACTCATTTTCAGATCTATATATGATATATAACGAGAAAAGAATTTTGCAAATCCGTCTGGATATGACGGAGTTATGCCCGAACATACATAAAAAATATATATAAACATTCGATTTCATTACCGAAATCTGTTAAAAAAGCTCAATTCCATTAATATAATATTCTTTTTTCTCACCTCCGGCATAGCCATATCATGTGAGCGGTCGACACAGTCGTTGGTTGCCCTGTCGCGCAGCACTTGCTGCAGATGGCTGACCATCTGCGGCAGCAGCGAGCTCAGGGACAGCTGCTGCGAGAACATCGACAGGCACAGCACGAACAACTCCGGCCAACACTTCTTAAGTAACGTCACTTGGATCTCGAAACTGGAACAAGGTTGTTTTACACCAACTGGGAACTAAGTATTTGGGACTTCGCGATTATTTATATTAGACTTTTTCTTCTTATTGAAGTGCCTCTCCAACTAGTGAAGGTTGCAGTCAGCTTTGCATATAATAACACATACCATCACTCCTGTATTCCCTGAAGGATTAGGCAAATGTGTACTTACTAATGTACACACAAACTTCGCCGGTATGTTTAGTTTCTATGTAATAGCGGTCGAGTCTATTGCCATTAAGACTCCAAGCTGCTATTAAAAATTTCTTAGAAGAATAACACTTTGCTCGACCTGTAATAATGTAACCTTTTCAACTTGCGTTTTGTTTTCCCCAAAGGGTTAAGCAGAGGTGTATTTTTTATTGCACACTCATAGTTTGCGTCCGGAACTACGTAATAAGGGTTCCATATATGGTTAAAATTTAATCAGTCCCTTTGCAAACAATGACTGAAATCTTTTCAGTGATATAGACATAAAAGAAAATAAATAGACATATGTACATACAAAGTTTCGCATTTTATAAGTTTGGACGTTACCAATCTGTGTATGTCTATTAATTAAGGTGTTTTACTACAAAATGACAATCTATATGTGTAAAAATGAATCCCGATTTAGAGGTTGTTCAGGGTGTTTATTACAAATATTTTGAAATCCAAGCACTATTTTTCTAAATGAATTGATATGGGTATCAAATTCAAAGCTTCTCGGGGTGCTGATTACGAAAATGATATTATTTTTTTTGAAGTCATGATGGCCGACATAATTTTTCTAAATAAAGTGATATAGGTGTCAATTTCGAGGTTTTTCGGGGTGTTTATTACAAAGATTTTGAAATCCAAGATGGCGGACATAATTTTTTAGGTAAGTTGATATGGTTTAAAGGGTGTCAGTTTTGAAGTTTCTCAGGTATCTGAAAACCTTGAAATTGATGCCGATATTAATTTACTTCAAAAAATGATATTTGCCATCTTCGATTTGAAAATTATTGTAATTTTGGTAAACAGCACCCCGAGAATCCTCGAAGTTGAAACCGTATCAATTTAGAAAACCAACCATAATTATATCACTTGTATTTCTTTTTGCGATTTTTTCTTGACTAATTTCGATATTTATATGTATAAAATTAACTGAATTAACTTTCGCGGCAGATCGAAGCGGCTAACTTCAGACACGCACAGCTATTTCAATCTAACTGTAGATGTAGATACTTACGGCAGGGCGGCGGCGGCAGGTACATGTAGCATCCATCGCGCGGCCGCGTGCAGCAGGCGCGCGCCCGCCTCGCACAGCGCGTGCAGGCGCAGGTGCGCCCCCGCCGCGCTCGGCAGGGACACCGACAGCTGCAGGGACTCCGCACTGCTCAGGATACCCTCTGCCTCAACTGTACAACACACTACTATTGTAACACAGGACACCGACAGCTGCAGGGACTCCGCACTGCTCAGGATACCCTCCGCCTCTACTGTACAACATACTACTACTACAACATGATGTTCCTAAGAGGTCTACGATAGAAAAATTTTGAAATTCTCACAAACAAAACCATTCATTCGCACTTGACAGCAATTAGGGCAGTTGTCGAGGAAATTTGTTCCGTCAGTTCATATAACGCAATAAAATTTATTATATTTTATACAGGCCTATTGATAAAACAGTTCTGTAAACTGTATTATCATAGTATAATAATACATACAGAGGTCCAACGCAACCATTCAGAAAGGGGGAATCAAGCGGAGCGTACGGGTTGACTGACGGGCGAATAGAAAATGGTTTAGATAATTATGTAATACGTAGTCATTGAAATATCATTATCATCATCATCATCATCATCAGCCCATACTCGTCCACTGCTGGACGTAGGCCTCTCCTAGTGAACGCCAACGCCATCGAAATAAATTGATATGGGTGTCGATTGCGAAGTTTATGAGGGTGCTGATTACGGAAATAACATTAGTTTTAAAATCTAAGGTGGCATATATTATATTATAAGTACATACATTATTATGGTTGTCAATTTCGATGATTTTCGGGGTGTTGATAACGAAAATGGCATTTTGCCATGCTTACTTTTTTAATCCGTATTAATTTATTTTGTAAAAAATGTCCTCCATCTTGAATTTTAATTTTTCGTAAACAGAACCTCAAGTAACTATGGATTTAATACATACTTATAAAGTATTACATAATTATTAAAATAAATTTCCGCCATCTTGGATTGAAAAATAAATGAAATTTTCATTAACAGCAATGTATTGCGATGATAGCTTTTTTACCCGGCAAATGTAGTTTGCACACCAAGTGTGCATCTAATTTGCAAAAATTAGAGCAGGAGTAATAAAAACATCAAAGGCGTTGGACGAATTAGTATTATTACACTTTGGTATTAGTAACATCATGAACAACAACTTTTGTTTTAAATAAAAAATACGATCTTTCAATCTTGAAAGTTTGCTTCAGTTAAGTCATAATTATTAAAAAAATCAATATTTCAAGATTTCGTATTTCTAACACATTTCAATGCCTATATTATTATCTAGATTAAAAACGTCTGGCTTCTATGTTCAAAGAAAATAAAACAGGAATTCCTACTGGTAAAGAACAGTTTGGAAACAAAATACTTAATTCATCTATTGTCCTTATAATTGGTAATAAGATCATTTCTATATCTATAAGAAGACTGAATTAATAATATTACTACTATACTAAGACCATATGTGGTACCTTCGGCCTGTTGAGTTTCAGCGGCGTGCAGGGCTGCTAGCGGCACCTCTGGCGGTGTCGCACCGTATGCGGATTGAAGATATTCATTTATTGCACCTAAAAATGTTGATTAATATTAGGAAGCTGGGAATATAATAATTTGTATATTTTGGCGCGAAGTGATTGCATGAAAATATTTACGTGATTAAATTGTGATAATAGCAATTTTATATTACGTATTTATTTATTTTATTCCAAATAAATAAAATAAAATAATAATACTTTTTTTTTTGCTTGCCAGTCTATACATATTGTTATTTTATGTTAAACTAGCTTTCAGTGTTAGATAGCCCATTTATCGAGGAAGGCTATAGGCTATATATCATCTCGCTAAGACCAATAGGAGCGGAGCATAAATGAAAAATGTTGCAATAACGGGAAATTTTTTTTTTTTCCTTTTAAATGCAGAAACGCCGAGAAACCACGCGAGCGAAACCGTGGGCGGAAAGCTAGTAAAACATATGACTACTCTGTTAACTCACCAAATTGTCCCATCTTGAATAGATTCTTGGCGAGCTGCGTTTGAAGCATCAGCTGTTGTCGACGAGCACCCTCGATGTCACCAGGGTTGCCCGGGGTCAAGTATGGAGACACTGTGCATATGATTATTTGTTTAAGAGATTGGCTCTAAGTAGGCTCTAATAGAGTTCAGAGGGCGGCAGATATGTTGAACAAAGATAGAAAGAGATGGCTAGTACAATGTAGTGAGACAGTTTATACTACGGAACCCTAGCCGTCTCTTTCTTTCTTTAAGATGATTGCCGCTTACGCTAACTTTTAAATAATTAACGATTTATCATCATCATGAGCACAGGTAGGTTGGAAACATCATGAGGAAACTGGTATGATCAAAAACTGAAAATTCGAAGACATGCGACATCTACCAACTCGCACTGGGCCCGCGAGGTGGATTACTCCCTCTCACCGAGAGGAGGCCTGTGTCCCAGCAGTGGGAACATTATAAGCTAATTATGAATGTTTTTCCACCACACTAGTCTAATGCGACTTCACAGACCGTGGAGAACCCAGGACTGCTACGTTAGAAGTCCTGATTTCAATTGCCAGGTCGAGCAGTGTTATTGTTATGAAACGGTTTGTAGCAGTTCGGAGTTTGAATTTGTGTCCAATAAATGGCAGCAGCCCATATTACATGGAACCTAAACAACAAACATGATTGTATGTTTGATGTTATGTTACTATCAAGTTGAATTACTTTTTCAGAACTGATTCATTCATCCATTAAAAACTCAGGTTTTCATTACAAATATAGCTTTAATGCATTATAAGTATAAAAAAAACTTAGTTGTATTTACCTGGGTTACCCTTATTGAAAGCAACAGCTGCGGCGAGCGCGAAATTGATGGCGGGAGCGGGCGACACCGCGCCGAATGCGTCACTAGGCTCCTCCTTGGGATTTATCTAATAAAGAATAATATTACGTCAACATTTTAGCCTTTTCTTAAGGTAAACTTGATGACTTGATGTTAGTAGTAGAGTCCTGACTGCTGAGAGGTTGGTTTTACCAATAACCCTTAAACAAATGGCATTTTAAACTATGATATTTATCATGGGATTGTAGGATTATTGACTGCCTCATTAGTCTAGTAGTCCTAAGCGCGACTGCTACGCTAGAGGTCCTGGGTTCGATAACCCAAGTCGAGCAAAGTGTTATTGGGTTTTTCTATGACATTCCCAGTAGCAGCTCGGAGTGGGCTAGCAAGTCGGCTTACATGGGACCTAAACATACCGGCGAAATGTGGGTGTACATTAGTACACCTCTGCCTAACCCTTCAGGGAATACAGTCGTGATGGTATGTTATGTAGGATTACTTGGCAAACGAGCAGGCGAGCTACCTTATGCTAAGTCGTCATCGCCGCCCATAGATATCTGCAATACCAAGGGAGTTGCACATACGTTGCCGAGCCTATTTAAGGAGAAGGAGAAAAGAGAAGGAAAGGGACTTAGGGAGGAATTGGGCCTCCTTATACTGCTACTTGACGTCAATATTCTGTGGGAGGGTAGTACTTCCCGGTCGTGAAGACTCATTCATGCTGGCATGTACACATACCAGCAGGCACTACAACTACAAAACTTGATATACTTGTGACTAAGTAGGTATATACTGTACTAGTGGTACTAAGTATGTGCTACAGCAGCTGATTGAGCTAATGGGGCGTCCCACTGCTCCTCGACAGATTCCGTCATTGGCGAATGTACTGTATGATCTAAGTTATAATTTTTAACCGAAGTAATCTGTATTGTATCTGTATAGGGCATGAAAATAAATGTAAGCAAGACGAAAGTTATGGTTTTCGAAAGAGATGAAAATGTATGTGTGTGTAATATAGAGATAGAAGGTCAGAGGGTTGAACAAGTGAATGAGTTTGTTTATTTGGGAAGTATGTTTACAAGAGATGGCAAGATTGATGCAGATGTGGAAAGGAGAGTGAATGCGGGAAATAGAGTGAATGGTGCTATACATGTGGTTGTGGCTAACCAGTCCGTGTCAAAAAAGGCATGGCTGGCTATCCACAATGGCGTGCTGGTACCCACACTTATGTACGGAAGTGAATATTGGGTATGGCAGAAGAAACATGAAAGTAGAATTAATGCTGTGGAGATGCGTTCCTTGCGAAGTATGTGCGGTGTTACTCGGAATGATAGATTAAGAAATAGTGTGATAATGGAGCGTTGCGGTTTAAAAGATGATATAGTGACACGCATTGAAAGGGGTATGCTGAGATGGTTTGGACACGTCGAGAGAATGGATGAAAGGCGATTGACGAAAGGGATTTATAAAGCGAATGTCAGTGGAGTCGCCGGGAGGGGACGCCCTAGAAAGACATACCACGACCTTATTGGTGAGATCCTTCAGAAAGGTCAGGTGCGTAGTACCCGCAACCGGCGCATGTGTATGACAAGATGTATGAATGTGGACGAAGCAAAAGAGGTATGCAAGAATCGTAGCAGTTGGCGTTCTGTAGTTTCTGCCTACCCCTATGGGAAAAAGGCGTGAGTGTATGTATGTATGTAATCTGTATTTAGGACTTTGTTTTATACTATGCAGTGATATTATAGTTGTGTTAGTTTACCATGCCAGCTCTTAATTAGGGTATTGATAGTCTCACCTGTCCTGCCTGTGCCTGTCCAGCCAAGCCGAGGAACTTGGAGTAGGCCGCCTGCCTGTCGTGCATGCCTTCCCGCTGCTCTCCCTTGGACTTGTCCACAATAGGCTTCCTCTCGTGCTGGACCGCTGTCGCATACAGTGCAAGAATTATTGCTCATCAGAATAGTGTTTATACATTAAGAAAGATGGCTCAGTACCTACATACCATCACGCCTGTAGTCCCCGAAGGATTAGGCAGAAGTGTACTAATGTACACCCACATTTGGCCGGTATGTTGAGGCCCCATGTCCCAACCGGGCACAAATATAGACTCTGAGCTGCTACTGGAATTTCATAGAAAATCCCAATAACACTATGCTCGAACTCGGCATTGAACCCAGGACCCCCAGCGTAGCAGTCGCGCTTAGGACCACTAAACTAATGAGGCAGTCGTTAGATTGCAATAAAGAATTGATACTTTTTACAAATATCGTTAACCTATTTACACACTTTAAAATATTGATGCCGTCTATGGTCCAGTCGTTCAAGAGTTGGACTGCTGATCACGAGGTCGTGGGTTCAACTCCCACAGGACACAAATATTTCTGTGATGATAAACATAAGTGTTTGTGTTTGTCTAGGTGCTCCTTATATATAATAAGTATATATTTACAAAAAAAGTATATAAATATTATATACGTTTTCTAGTACTGATAGTATTATTATAATATTTTTTTAATATTCACTCCTATGCTCCTACGTTGTTATCCTAAGTAATCTTTAATTTCTTATACTTAAATGTCAAGTTTAGTCGATACTCACAGTCGCTTCTCATGCCGCATGCTAAGCACTTTTGCAGGCGGCAGTACTGGCAGCGGTTGCGATGGTGCTTCGTCACCTCGCAGTTCATGCTGCCGCGGCACTGGTATCCCAGCTTCTTGCGGATAGAGCGCTTAAAGAAACCCTTACATCCTGTAGGTAAATGTTGATTATTAACATAAATACGTATTCACAAAGATATGAATTTTCTAATGAAAGAAAATTTCTAGTTGATTCTGCGTCTCTCTGGTTAAGTACACCAGACGCTTTACCAACTAAGCTACCGAGACCTTTCATTAGAAACCGATTCTTTCATTAGAAAATTCATATCTTTGTGAGAAATTCGCATTATTTAATGCTAAAATATAATAAAACATAAGCGGATAAATATGGTATGACAAAATGTATGAATGTGGATGAAGCAAGTGTGCAAGAATCGTAGCAAGTGCTTTTCTATAGTTTCTGGCTACCTGAGTAGAAAAAAGGCATGAGTGTATGTATGTATCTCCATACCATATCCTACTACACCCATAGTTAACATTTAAAGCCCTTGTAATACATAACTATGCATATATTGAAACTGAAATGATCCTTGAATTACTTGAAAAACCCAATACTAAACCTGGGATCAATTCGGTTTTTATACTTGTTAAGCTACTAAATTCCCGGCTGAGAGCCTCACCTAATATAATTATGGGACCTCAAAATTTAAATAACAATTTAAAGACTACACCTTGTCCACCTTGTTTTTTTAAATGTTTCCCTACAATAACGATTTTCAACCAAACCAAACATTTTGCCACAATTTTTATGGGCTAAGTTGGCAAGTAAGCAGAGAAGCCATTGCTGCTCATCAGTGGCGGCGTAAGACCTAAATTTGATGTGGGCAAGATTCATTTTGCGGGGCCCTCTGCCTCTGCCCTCTCTCTCATAAATTTTCGGGGCGCGAGGCCCCCTGCCACTGCTGCTCATGGACACCTGCAGCACCAAAGGTGTTGCCGGGCCTAAAAAAACAACTTTATCAGTGAGGGCTCACTGATCAACTAGTTTTTTAAAGCCCTGGGGCTTTTGGCATTCCGCAGAAGGGTTCAGGGCCCTGCTGTGTATATTAGCCCCCACTCTTGCAAGTTCTTCGCCAATGAACCCTGCGTGACTATTGCCGAGCCTATTAATAATGGCAGATGAGCAAGTTGGTATAGTGGGCTATTTTCCGCAACTCCACGACTAAGCACCGACTATTTTGCGTGTGGACAATTGCCCCTTATAGACTAACCACCTAAAACTATGCTATTTGTGTCATCAAATTATCCCATACCTTCACAGCTGATGGCACCGTAATGTCTTCCAGAGGCCCTGTCTCCGCACACAATGCACAACTCTAGCCCCCCCACCTCACTGCTGCCACTGAACTTCATCTCTAATTGGTCCTGACCTTCCATTATTTCTGAAAAAGAATATTGTGAACTTATAAATTGATAGTAAGATATGGAGATATATGTGTCAGCGGTAATCAGGATAATCAGATGGAGTCAGGATGACCCAAGCCCCGAGCTCACGTCACTCGCTCTGGCATCCTATTATATTTATACAGTACCTAGACAAAGTATTTACGGATAATATTCATAATATTTCATATATTATATCACATTTATTGCCTGGTATTCAATTTTTTTTGGCTAATTTTTTTTATAGGTAATCTACATAATTTCAGATCCAAATGCTTGAAATACTGATATTCAGCTGCTTCTGCAGGCTGAAGCTGGCCTCCACATGATGTAGGAAAAGGTCACAATGATTTTATCATTATATCTAAATCATAAACAGTTAATTTCACATCCATTTGGACATATTTAGTAAAAAGGCTTAGCTATGAATTAGTGTGCTGCTATAGTAAAAAAACAAACTGAAGTTCAGAACCAGGTATCATAAGGTCGGCGCCTTTCATTGTTACTGATAAAAACATCCAGAAATTAAATTGTAGAGAAATACAATCAAAATTCCATATTCTTCAATCTTCAACTAATAAATACACTCTAGTACAGCAACTGTAATTTACATGAGAAAGCATCCGTGACCGAACATCAGTGATTCAGTGCGTATGACAAAAAAAAACAACTTCTGGTCTCCCTTTCACTTTTTATAGTGCATGGTATTTTTTTATAACCCAAGCACTAATATCAAATGCCGTTTGAATTTGGAAGAATGGAGAAATTGAACTAAAATTAAGGATTTATTTACACATTTTACTATACAGAGGACAAGCTACGGTCACTCAAGTGAAAAATCTATTCATTGGCTACCAATACAGTTAGATTACATTTTCACTTACCTTGTAAAGTTTTATTGAGATGTTTTCTATTTACTTATCATTGATTTTGGCTTGCGATGCTGATGTAACGCAAATAAACTAGGCATTTACGATTAATTATTGTTTTTTCACTTTATCATCACGAATTCCACAACACAAAACTCATAAACATATTAATCTATGACAAAATTAGAGTAAATAAAAAAACTTCAATGATGTGATGAAGTGAATGAGCGAATAAATCGAATAGAATGAAATTAAATATTTTTTTTACTCTATGGTATAGTCGAGAATCGAGAATAAACGGCCCAACTACTGATTAGCCAAAAGAGTTCAAAAAGACTCGTGATCAGGTCCGGTTGTGTAAAATGTCTGGACTCTTGTCTCATTATTTTGTCAAGTGGTGTGACAGATGACAATGACAGCTATTATCACATGAATGAAATGAAACCGCGTGTGACTTTTGTTGTAATCAAAGACATATTTTGTAAATATTTTCATGCAAAAACTACACTAAAATTAACGATAACTAAAGTGTTATATAAAAATCACGATGTCTTATACCAATGTAGATGATATTATAGATAAATTCAACGCTTTTACAGAGAAACCAGTGAAATTTCTCGGTGTGCAGAGCGACGTAAAAGATGATATTAAAAATTTGGTTAAATCTCTATATGACTACACGAAAGTGCAAGAAACAGTGGACAAAAAGGTAAAGAAGGCTGCGCTGCCCGAGCTGATTGTCCAGGATTTCGATGAGGAGCAGATATGGCAACAAATTGAGCTTCAAAATTCGGAATGTTTAGATCAACTTGTGTGGGAGGTTGCGAACTGTATGTCTGCTAAAAGTGACTTACTATTCCCTATAACGACTTCTGCAGAAATTAGTAATCATGAAAATGTCATAGATAATGCGGAACCCATGTCAGACGATTACCAATCTGATGCAGACAGTGAAAATGATGACAAAACTAGAGAAAAACCTAAGAAAAGGTTGCTTACAGTCCCCAAATCCAAATCAAAACCTTCTATAGTAGATGACAAGTTCTTCAAACTTCAAGAGATGGAGAAGTTTTTGTTAAAAGAGGAGAAGAATGAGGGGAAAGCTCAAGGCTCTGATAGTGAGGAAGAACCTATTGATATGTTTGATGATATTGATGATGATGACTCTCATGATGAAGAAGGTGGCAAAGAGGCTATGTACTCTGACTTTTTTAATCAAGAAGATGGTGAAAATTATCAAGATGAGGGGATTGACCAAAAAAATGAGGAAAATAATGATAATGGAGATGATGACCATGAAGAAAACGAAGAAATGGGTGATGATGATGTAAGTGAACAATCAGAACAAGAGGAAAAGAGAGATGGCAAGAAAAAAGTAAGATTTGCTGTTGAAAATGATGAATCCTCAGATGATGATGATGATTCAGTTGATAGTGAAGTACAACCGACCTCCAACAAGCAGACAGATGAAAAGAAATCAGAGTTTGAGCTACGACAACAAAGATTAAAACAGCAGATAGAGAGATTAGAACAAAAAACCTTATCTGATGCCCCATGGCAGCTGAAAGGAGAGGTAGATGCCACCCGGCGTCCACAAAACTCATTACTGGAAGAAGTAGTAGACTTTGACCTAACTAGCAGACCACCTCCAATCATAACAGAACAAACCACAGTGACCCTAGAAGATTTAATCAAACGCAGAATCAAAGACAAGGCTTGGGATGATGTGGTCAAAAAAGAGAAACCAGTTGATGATCAGCTTTCGTTCCGTAAAACTGAAATCTTAGATCATGCTAAGAGTAAGCTAAGTTTAGCACAAGTTTATGAAGCTGAGTACTTAAAGCAGAAGCAAGCATTGTCAGGTGAGGTAGAAGAAGAAAAAGAACCGGAGAGTCATAAGGAAATCCGTGATGCTATGAGCAAGTTGTTCTCAAAGCTAGATGCTTTATGCCACTACCACTATACACCGAAGGCGCCGCAAGCTGAAGTCAAGATCGTCGGTAACACTCCAGCTATTTCCATGGAAGAAGTTGCGCCTGTAGCGACAAGCGATGCAACATTATTAGCTCCTGAAGAAGTCAAGAAGAAACGCAAGGGAGAATTGATGAGCAAAGAAGAACGGTCCAAGACAGACAAGAATAGAGAACGCAGGAAAAAGAAGAAGTTTCAACAGAAGAAAGGGAAGGTGGAAAAGGTAACAGAGCACAGGAATACAGAGAAAGGTTCAGTAACAGATGATAAATCATTGAAGACTTCTAAAGCATTCTTCCAGCAACTGACAGATGACTCTAGAAGTATGATTAAGAAACGTAATGTTAAGAATAAAGGACAATAAAAATAAATAATTGTTTATTATGTGTTCATTGTTGTTGTTATTTCTGCTAGTCTGTTAAGAAGGAGAGTAGCGGTTAATAAACTACATAGAGGGATTGTAGAATTTTCTCATAGGATTTTTACACATAGTGTGAAAATTTGTGTTTATCAATGCACCCCATTAATAAACACAAATTCTCACATACACACCATTTGTTACTTTATCGATTTTTTATCGATTTTTACAATGTAGGGCAAAATCTGAACAGGCCTTTTGAAGAAAGTGCCATAGCAGCTTTGAGTTGACCTGTCCTAACTGATATCATAGGTCGTCAGATAGGAAATGCCGGCGCCATTTAGTTTCAAAAAAGTAAAATATTGACTTGTAAAAGTGTCTATATGGAGCTTTACGGAAATAAATTATTATATTTTATCATTGAAAAAGAAATATGTTTATATTTGAGAATGTGTATCGTGTAGTTATTATAATTAGACAATTAGATATTTTTTAAGGCAGACTCGATTCACTCGATAAGCCTTGTACAAAGTGAAATCGAACCCACAAGTAGAATAGAATCTCAGAAGAATTAAGAAATATACCATCACGCCTGTATTACCCAAAGAGATGTACTTAAATCGATGGCCCCACAGAATAAACGTGCAAGAGCTCTTACACAAATATTTTTTTTTTGCATTTTTCGTTTCTTTGACCTATGCAGCACCTTCTCAATTTTTTGTATTAATTTTTGACTTAAATATACGCCTATTATATCATTTGATTCCTTTATTCTAGGGAAAAATCATGCAATTATATCACAAGAATAAAACTATATGCTATTGTTAAACGCTTTTTAGGTCCCTGAGTTCACACGAATAAAAGTGTTAAAACAAGCAAACGTTTGAGAGGACTTGTGCACTTCTTCGAGTTTGTATAATAGCAGCTTACACGTTTATTCGTGTAATGACACACTCAATTTTTATTCCTAATGTGTCATTTTGTGGAATGAAAGTTTTAACCCTTAACCACCTACCTCCCGTCTCCTAGACGCAAGCAAAACTGTTATTGTTAATATTTCAATTTGAGCGCGTCGCTGTTGCCCGTGCGCTTGTATACCTTTCCGCCGCGCCCCTGAGTGCGCCGCCAGCGTTTGCAGAGATCGAACGTGCGCGCGTTTGGCTACGGTGAGTAAAAAACTATTGTCGAGTGTCTCAGAGACGGGAGGTAGGTGGTTACGTAATTTTATATTGTTGCTTTTTTGTTCAAATTCTTAAAAAAATTGGCTGAACAGCTTTCAAGACCACAAATGCAGCGCCGTGAAAATAACGCAAATCTACAGCGCGATATTAAAATGTCTCTTCGCTGTATCCTTCACCATAGTGAGGAACCCACTCCAGCAGCACCTGGTGGTAGCCAAGACGAAGAGAAGCTGCTAGTTCGCAAAACATGTTCCACTTGCGATCCGAAGAAAAAACGCCGAACGCAGTATTTGTGTTTTGATTGCAAGAGACCAATTTGTCTAGAATGGTCATCCAAACTTTGCGTGAATTGTCGAGAAAAACTGTAAATTCAAGGACTGCAATTTTGTTATAATTATTATTTTTTAATAGAGAAAACTATTTTATTTTGTCTGTTGATTATTTAATAACGCAAAATAATTTTGAAGAAGTTCCTATTTGCTTAATTTGTTTTTTAAAGATCTCGTTTTCATTAGATTGTAGTTTCTAAGCCAAAAATTAGTGTCATTGACGAATTTGTGATTTTATAGAAAAAGTGGTTAATTTTTGCAAGTTTATTCTTTGTAATAAAAAGTCTAATATGTAAATAAACTCTTTGTTATTTTAATAGCAATATACACTTATAAAATTTTACAAAAACTACAATATCGTCATGACGTCTCAGAGACGGGAGGTAGGTGGTAACGTGACGAAAATAGGAGGTAGGTAGTTAAGGGTTTAAAATATATTTTTATTTAAAATTAAAGTATTGCATTGCCTCCTACGGTATTTAATCGGATTGTTTATAGCATTAAGTGTTCAGATACTAGTGTTTTGGTCTTAATAGTTAAAGTTTATGCATAGTAACAGCAATTAAACAAATCTATCAATGATCCGTTCAAAAAAAATATAAAAAAACAGTGATCCACCGGCATGGGGAACAGGGTCCAAGCTACCGGTGGTTAGGGCCCCAGAGAAAGGAACCTCCTCACGTTACGCGCCGTATTAAGAAGTACTGCCTTTTGAATCAGGCCCTTAACCCAGCCACCCAACTCGAGCCTCCTGAGGTGTTGGTCGAGGCTCTTGGCGATAAGTCCATTGACTGTAACGACTATCGGCACAATGATGGCAGAGTCCACATCCCACATGGCGACCACCTCGTGAGCAAGGTCGAGATATTTCAACTGCTTCTCTCTCTCAGCCTTCACGAGGTTCTCGTCATGCGGGACAATGGCATGCCCGACATATGTCGATCGTCCCGTCCTTCATGATATACTTCTGGTAGTTGTTCGTCAGCATAACTTCATCAATAATTGCACAGACCGAACCCTCGGTTTCCCCGAAGAGGTCTCCGAAGCGTAGCCAGGCCACGGACGCTAGAAAATCTACGTCGGGCCCATGAAGGGCACGGAAAAAGCGTCCGTGAAGCTCCTTGCTCTGCCATACTTCCTTGCGGTCGTTGGTACTAAGCACCACAGGTTTGCGCCAGTTCTCTTTAGCCAAAGATAGCGGAGAGAGTCCCTTGTCCACTGCGACCACATCTCGGTGCATACCCACGTCAGCCTTGAGAAAATATTCCCTGAGACTGCATATCTCCCGGTTGTGGAGGGTCTTAGCATTTAAAAAACCTCGACCCCCGCACTTCCGCGGGATGTACAGCCTCATTAGAGACGAACGTGAGTGATGCATCCGGTTTGCGGTCAACAGCGACCGGACTCTCCTATCCAAGGCGTCCAACTCCGTCTGGGTCCACTTGAGTATGCCAAAGGAGTACATCAGGACCGGCATGACCCAACCGTTAAAGGCGCGCACCTTGTTGCCGCCTGACAAAGAACTATTAAGTACCTTTTTCAGGCGGCCGAAGAAGCGCTCCTGTAACGTTTGTTTCATGTCAGCCCCGTTAATGCCTAACCCCTCTGACATACCCAGGTATTTGTAGGTATCAGTTGCGGAGAGTGATCTCAGGTTTATAGAATCTGAGAGTTGTAGTTGTTATTATTATTATTATTAAATAAGAGTTTAACCCCTACTATATAACTTCCGAGTATTATGTTTTCTAAATGTCTTGGCATTATAGAAAGTAAGTACCTATTCTTGTTAAAAATATTTACATAAGTAGGTAACTCTTATCTTCACTTACCTATTCATTTAAGCCAAGACAACAAAAAACGAAGGTGTTGCATAGCTGACTTTAATCTTACTTTTTAAAGTATGATCTGTCTTGAAAACTGGAGGTATATCTGGCACCGAAAAATTATAAAAGTAGTCATTTGATTGTCATCATGAAAATCCTGATTTCCTTTTATTAACTTACTATGTCTATGTCATAGGCAAGAACTACGAGTATAAGTAGGTGATTTTGTTGATAGTTATTTAAATAACAAAAGATACCTCTCTCTCCCTTTACATAAGGATTTGATAAGTTTGTGTGATTCACGAGCCATACCAGACCATTACCAAACTTTTTATAGAAACTTAGTTCCTTTGGACAATTCGATCTCTGTCACCAATGATAGTGACGGAGATTAGAAGATTAAGTATTTCAGATTACGATATGATTAGTTTTTTTTTGTTATCAGTTCAAGCTAATAGGTAGCTACTTATTTCCTAATCATGAAACAGATTTAAGTTGTTTACTTTGTGATTATTATTTAGTTTTTATGCAAGTTGATAGTTACTTTATTATATTCTTATTTTATTAAACCTTTTTCTTTTATTTCAACCTTTCACTTAATTGATGAAGTTTACACTATTACACCATGCAATAACAAAAGTATACTACTTAAATGAGAATCGATCTTATGAACATTGATATAAATGCATTTTATCTTTACAATAATCAAACAATACAGTAAGTTACTGTAAACAATCGTGCTTATGCTTGTAACTAGGTATTAAAGAAACTTGATTACTGTCGAATAATAGTGTAATATAATATTATTAGTTTTGTTTGTTGACACTTTACACGAATAACCGTGTAATGAAAGTTTACTGTTATCTAGTCATAGAAATTAACAAGAATAAAAAAATAAAATGGTTTTTCATAAATTGTCGGAAAACCGTTTAAATTAAAAATAAATAAAAAATCTAATGTTATAATATTTTTTATATCTTTAATTTGATATAATTTGTTTAACCCTATATACTTCCAAACAACAGTTATTCAAGTTTAATCGTTTTTATTTTTTCCTGAAAAGTTGTGGTTTTTGACTTACACGTTTATTCTGTGGGGCCATCGAAATGTACTTACACCCACACTTCGCCGGTATGTTTAGGTTCCATGTCATAGGGGGCGAGTCTATTGCCATTAACCGGGCACAAATCCAGACTCCGAGCTGCTACTGAGAATTTAATAGAAAATCCCAATAACACTTTGCTCGATCTGGGGATCGAACCCAGGACCGTAGCAGTCACGTTTAGGACCACTAAAAAGACTAGACTAATGAGGCAGAAAAATGAAGAACTAGAGAAAATAGAGGAAAATAAAGAGTAGGTATTTACCACTGTCTAATTAGGCAATTATCCTTCAAGCACTCTGATTGAAACCTGTGACTGTGAGTAATTCAGCAATTATTCATGAAGTTTTTCATAACTTTCTCTACTATACATTTATTTTAAGTAGGTACTTATACAACATGGTTAAATCTATGTAGGCAATACTCATAGACGTCCACAAAACATAGGGCAGCTACATAAATGTACCGAATACAATGAAATCCCCAAACTGCGTTGGCTTTCGGGAACTAACTCCGCTCGTAACTGCACACTGGCAGTAATTAGCAGCGGA
The DNA here is from genome assembly GCA_958496365.1 of Subacronicta megacephala. Lineage (NCBI taxonomy): Eukaryota > Metazoa > Arthropoda > Insecta > Lepidoptera > Noctuidae > Subacronicta > Subacronicta megacephala. The sequence goes on along the minus strand of OY292538.1, from coordinate 9,012,602 downwards.
AAAACCTAGCGATATGGCCCGAGACGAATCAGACGACACTGGATGTATGAAATGCTTTGAGAGAGTAATAGTTTTATAGTATCAAGTATTTAACCTTTTGAACGCCATTGTCACATATATGTGACGAACGAAATCTTACCCTGAACGCCAACGTCACAAATATATATGATAAAATATACGTCGCACCATAATATGAAATAAACAATTTAATCATTACTTTAGTGTGTTTCCACTACCTTGTGTAATTTGACAGAAAAAGTGGCCTGGCGTCAGGGGTACGGCGATACGTTTATACTCTGGCGTTCAAAAGGTTAATGCTGAGGTACAAGCTGCTTGAGTCGACATAAAGTCGTACGTGATAGGTAAGCCACCTATCATAATAAGAGGAATGGCCTAGTGGTCGACGTGGACTATACTATGGCCTGAACATGAACGTATACTAACACGTTATCCTATCAGTGCATGTAATCAATTCAGATTGCCATTAAAAAAATACTTTTAACAAAAAAGTTAAACCGCCTTCAAAAAATACATAATAAAATACTTTTGTCTAAAACAGTATGGGAAGTCGGTGACTTCTATTTGAGTGGGTCTTTTATTTTTGCCACCGACTTCCCAAACTGTTTTAGACAAAATTATTTTATTATTTTTTGAAGGCGGTTTAACGTTTTTGTTAAAAGTAATTTTATTTTGTAATTTTAAGTGGAAAGTTTTGTTTAGAAGTACTTGTTAGCCAACTAAACGCACTGCTACAATAAGACAGCGATGTTTCGGAGTAAACGACAATTTTTAGATTTTTGTTGATATTTTCAAAACTGCTCAACCGATTTCGATAAAATTTCCACCTCTAAAGTATGACCTACCAAACAAAAAAACAATCATTAAAATCGGTCCACAACTGGCGGAGATATCGCGTAACAAACATACAAAAAAAACATACAGACGAATTGAGAACCTCCTTCTTTTTGAAGTCGGTTGAAAATGAAACTAATCTCTAGGTATGACCGTGTGATCAAGATAACTGTTGTTCCCAGTTGTAGGTACGAACATAGATGGTCAATTTTTCAAGCTAGTCAGAATCTTAAAAAGCCTGACAACTTCTCTTTAAGCTCAGGGTTGGTTTAGGCAACTGCCTATAAGCGCCTCGTCACCCTGCAACACCCTGCGTAACTTAAAGGGCGGCCTTAGGGCCCCACGTCACTTTTGGGAATACAAAGGCATCTACATAGTTTAATTCAGACCTGAATATTAGATCTGATAGTAGTTATTTCGTATAAAAAACTGTCATTCTGCCGAATCTTTGGAAAGCATATAGAAGGATAACACTTTATTGTTATTACATACTTACTTAAAATTTAAAAGTACCTGCTCCATATAAGAAGGAACGAAACATTCGTCCATCTGGGCCACCTATTGCAGTTAGTCGCCGACGGCAAGTTACATAACGCGCGCCCGTTACTTTTTAGTTTTAGGCTACAAATGTTAAATACCTAAGCACACTTGCTGTACCCATCATACCTACGTAATTTCGAAGCTGTGTTTTTTGTCTTGAAAATTGATCTTTAAACGTTTAATGTAATGTCCTATTCAGGCACAGTCTTTAAGCAGCCATTTTTTTTTTTTCAGGATAAACGAGTAGACGGATCGCTCGATGGTAAGCGATTGTCACCGCCCATGGACACCCGCAACACTAGAGGAATCAGGCCAGCCCTTTAAAGGTTTAAGCCTCCGGTATCCGGTAGGAGATTAGCCGTAAGCCTTTTGCCTCTGCTGGGATGTTGAAAAGATTACGTAACTTCCTCCCTACTGCTACCAAAGTTGCGCTTGCTCAATCACTTCTTCTTCCCCTCCTTGATTATGCTGACGTCAGCTATCTTGACCTTACTGAAGAACAGCTAAATAAACTTGAGCGCCTTCAAAACTTTTGCATAAGGTTCGTATTTGGCTTACGAAAATATGACCATGTTTCTGAATTTCGCGTCAAACTCAAGTGGCTGCCAATCCGCCTTCGCCGAAATGCTCATATTCTAACTCTACTTTATAATGTTCTCTTTCTGTCTTCTACTCCTTCTTACCTTAAGAATTGCTTCGAGTTTCTTGGCGATACTCACACACGATTTCTACGGTCGTCGGATAACCTGAGGCTCAAAATGCCAACGCATTCCACAACATTTTTTGATAAGTCTTTTGCAGTTCAGGCTGCTCGCTTAAGGTATGCGTTGCCAGTAACAATTAGACGTGCTCAAACATTGTCAGCATTCAAAAGGCTTGTGAAGGAACACTATTTAACTATGTCATCAACCCATTACATTGTTCCACTGCTGGGCACGGGTCTTCTCTCAGAACGAGAGGGATTAGGCTATAGTCCACCAAGCTAGCCTACTGCGGGTTGGCAGACTTCACATGCCGTCAAGAAATCTCTCAGGCATGCAGGTTTCCTCACGATGTTTTCCTTCACCGTTTAAGCGCGTGATAATTAATTATTAATACGCACATGACTTCGAAAAGACTGTGGTGCGTGCCCTGGATTCGAACTCGAGACCTTTGACTTGGCAGTCCAATGGTCATATCACAAGGCTATCACTGCTCTTACCTCTTTAACTATCTAATCCTTTTAAATATAAATTTCGCTGCTTACATGTATATATTTAGGTATCTGTTTAAACACTATTGGTATATATATATTTAAAAAATATATGTTGTTATACTTGTATTAATATTTATTAGTATATATATGTATATTTACTTTAACATAATTGTCCCTTTTTTTTAGTTGTATAGCACCGGAAGCAACCCTAGTTTTGTCCAGTACAGTTGTGTCCATCCAAGGTTGTCTGGAAGAAATCGCAGATCGCGATAAGGCCGCCCATTGTATGTATCTTATACAAAATCTCTGTACTTTTATAAAATATTTTTGGTGTACAATAAAGTATATATAAATAAATATAAATAAATATCCTCACCCACTCAGAACACAACATGAGTGTTAATTCACGCCGGTTTTCATGACTCTCCCACGGTAAAAATATTTGACAATTTGTGTTTAAGTCTAGGGCTAGAGAGTTTTTCATAATAATGCATGGGTTGGTATTGGTTTAAGGGGTCTAGCGATTGCTGAACGAATCTCACGTATTCAATGGCCATGACAAAAAAAACTGCAGTTTATAGTAAGCGCAGGGCTTATTGGTGAACTTTAAATCAATAAGTGGCGATCATAATAGACCGACTGCGATCGCAGTGAAAATATAGCCAACCAACAATAACAAAAAAATACCATGACTTTAGGACAAGAGAAGATAAGTGCAGTATTTAGTCGGTACGAGTCCGACATGATTATGGATGGACGAGGATTTTCCGTACAATAAAGATGGGGTTGGAATTGATACTTACCTACTGTCTATGTTGTCTCTTGGGACTATTGTTGTAGCCCAATTAAGGATAATCTATTATTAATATTAATAATTCCAGGCTTCTTTAGAAAGGTTACTAACGTTCGAACAATAAAAGACTTCAATGAATACGGAAGCGCCTAGCACTGTGACCGCTGTCGCGCTTACTACAAATTGCTATTCGTTTTTTGTAGGAACTTTGAACTTTTTAATTTCGTCTGCTATATTTTCGTATTTAGTATAGTTTCTAGTATAGTTTTATTTCTTTTATTTGTCTTCAGAATGGTTGTAAGATTAAAATTTGGTTAGAAGAGCTGAACTATAAACTGTAACAAGAACAGTCTTTCTCCGCTTACAGAGTCCTAAAAAGGATTAGTTCTCCCACGATCGATTGTCTATGGAGCAGGCTGGTTTTCAGCAAAGGACGTCTGCAGCTTGGTATGTCTGAATTAAAATCACAATGCATACAAATGTTGCTATAAATGGCTTTAATAAACAAAACACTGCGGGCGATATGTACCACAATGTAGGCATAACAGAATACCAATAAACGACATAGACTCGCATCAATTTTAAATGATCTCAGACGGTGAGAGTTTCTACCACGAGCCAATACGTTTCATCTAGGGCGCTTAGCATTAGGAGAGATAGTGATTCAATCGCGAGCCTATATATTATTATAAAAGTATATATAAAAAACATCTGCCTACGTAGAACTCTAGAGTACATCGGTCGTATTGCTAGAACAACAGATATTTTTGCCTAGAAGAACTTATTTTCAATAGCAAACTGAAAGGTAAAGGCATAGTGTAATGAAACCTAATTACACTATGGCAAAGGACTACGTGGCCACCGTCTCACACATTGGACTGATTAGATCCGCACCATTCATTAGGTATGTTATCAAGGCTGTAGGTAACCAAATCTGGTGGCGAAAAGTTAGCTAACATAAAAGTTGTCTTGCTAGCCCTCATGTGAATCCGAAAAGAATGCGGTTTGTGAATTCGAAACCGAAGTACCTTAGGGGCTAGGATTCATAGAGAACCTGAAAAAAGAACAATTTAAAGCTTTTCTATTCATATGTTTTTATCTATTAATCAATTGGAATTTTAGTGTTGTATATTGGTATAGGTACCTAGGTATAGTTATAGTGGATGCGCCCCTACCCTATCCATCATTAGAAGAATAAATGTCAGTGCGTTATCAACCACGAAGCGTTTCATTTGACAACAAAACATGTTGCAAACATCTATCTAACTCGCAAAGAGTGAGTGGGACAGCTAGCTGTTTACAACATGTTTTGTTGTCAGTGGGAACGCAGGGTTCGATTGCAATTTTTTCTATACCCATTACTAGTAGTACTAGTTTTGTATACACTAGCATTTCATTGAAGTAACCACCTCATCATCCTCGCTGCTGCTCTGTGAGAAGGATGACCTCGTCTGGTTGATATGGCTAAATATTTTGGAAGTCAGCAAATAGTGGGATTTTTTATCTTCTCTTTTGAGTGTGATAGTTGCGACGCGACTGCGACAAGGCGTTGCGACTGCGCCGCGACCGCGCCGCGAGTGCGACCGCGCGATTTAATCCCGCAACAACGGCAGTCGGTCACAAATTTATAATTTGTACAATTACCAGCGCCCCCGAGACTTGGGGGAGCATAGACCTATGAAGCGTAGAAGTGACACGAATATTATTGTGTTTAAGTTGGGCTGGAGGCAGACGGCTGTCAAAAGTGAGTAATTTAAGTACACTTACATTTTTTTATTCACGTTCCATTTGGGTTTTTAAAATGGGAGAGCCACGTAGTATAATAATGTAGATAGGTATTAAGTTATTTCGACATCAGTCGCAATCCATTTTTCACCCCTTATGAAGGTACAGGCGAGATCGTAAATTTATAAAAATGTTTTATTTACGTAATAGTAGGTGTTTTACATAACATGTTGATCTGACTATGATTTGTTGGCATAAGAAATACTTCTAAGCAGAGTAATTTATTTGTTTAAAATATGAGTATATCATGCAACATATTAGGCATAAGTTCAACATTTGATAAAGACCGAATTCCCAACAGAACCACTATAATTAAGTTCTATTAACTTCGACCCTGTCCTTTCTAGAACATTCTAAGTGCAACTACCAGGGCAGCATCGCCGGGGTAGCAGCGCAGACAAATAAATTTAGCCGAGAGATAAGCGACGTATAAATCAGACGACTACAACGCACGCTTACCACGGGAAAAATGTCCCGATGCAACGCTAAGCGCTCGCTTCGGAGGTAACCTACTGACTTTAAGAAATGGAGGCGTTTAAACAGTTTGAACCGGAAAGGGCCGGATATTTTTGATTTAGGGTGGGTGTTTCTGAAGTTAATCTTCTGTTTAGTTAATTAATTGTTTATATTCGTGGAAATTGTCCCGATGTAACGTTTAAAGCTAGGATTAAAGTAACCATTGATTTAAAAAAATGTTACCGATACCGGAGAGGACTACTTCAATTACAAACTTAAGGAGATGGGAGTCAAAGGGGCTAGGGACTTTTGAAAACGTAAATAGAAACTAGTAGGACCTAGCACGGTTCCTGATGTAGACTTTTCCAAGAACAAGTAAGGAACGCAATCTCACAGATCAGATATACGAGTATTTAACATCAATATCATGCATAACATACCTACCATCACGCCTGTATTCTCCGAAGGGTTAGGCAGAGGTGTGCTAATGTACACCCACATTTCACCTTTATGTTTAAGTGCCATGTAATAGGGGGCGAGCCTATATCAATATAAAGTAGATAAGCCGAAATCGACAAGGCACTTATATTTTTCATAATGTAAGACAAAAGTTTTTGCATACCACTAATTACTAAAATAAATATGACAGAACTCGTTGTTGTCTACCATAGAATAACTACAATCACGCACCCATTTGCAAACAAAAATATCATTATCATCTTGTATCTTTACCATAAGTTAACAACATTCTTTCTTCTACCCCAACACAATTTCTGCTGAAAACGTTCTACGAAAACAATATCTATCAAAATAACCTCATTCCCCCGTCAACGATTTAACCACCTACAATATTCACTAAACCTATGCTACACAAATTCAAAAACGTTTTACATAAAACTATTTTCGAAATGTTTTATGCCTCCGACGGGTAGGGGCAAAGAAAATTGCAATTTGCCCCAACATTAAAATGTGTTTGCGGAATTTGTGGATATTGGATAAGAATTTATAATATATGGTGGTAGGTCTTTTGTTCGCTAGGATTAGACGGCGCTAGAATTTTTAGGGGACTGATTTACTATTGATATGATGGACTGCCTAATTAGCCTAGTGGTCCTAAGCGCGACTGCTACGCTAGAGGTCCTGGGTTCGATCCCCTGGTCGAGCAAAGTGTTATTGGGTTTTTCTATGAAATTCCCAGTGGCAGCTCAGAGTCTGGATTTGTGCCCGGTTAAGTGCAATAGGCTCGCCCCCTATTACATGGGAGCTAAACCGGAAATGTGGAAATGTGGGTGTGCATTAGTACACCTATTTGATGATGCGGTGGTAAGTTCCTACCTAGACGAGCGACGAAGATGAGAGCTATGCCATGCTAATGGTACCAGGACACGAATGCTGCTTATAACACTTACTAATTCTATGAATGGTCCAACCAATCAATCTCACCATGCCACGAAGATTAAAATCTCACAAAGACCCTACTCAAAATTTGCGTGGCAATAAAGAACAAATAACTAAACATTACAGCCATTACGGGGCGTAGTGTTGCGCCAATTTTCAAATAAACATAAAACGATATTCGTTCGATAGATAGTGCTGTGCCGTTACTGTTATCGGGCACATAAAGTCGAACGGGTCGAAATTAAAAAGAATAACGTTCAGTGTCACCGCCTCAGGCGGTTTGTGAACGGGTTTTCTGATATTTTGTATGTTGGACCTGGTTTTTGTGACAATTATCGCGGGGAGATAAAATGGGAGGAGTGGGGAGACAGTCTCTTTATTTTGGGCATTTTAGACAGCCTAGTTGTCTGGGTGGAGAACAATATGAGAGTCCTGTCCATCGAAATAACTGAGCTTGTTTGAAGTTAGCCGTTCTAAACTACCTCACAAGTAATTAATCGCTTAAGTGATTTATACACAAAAATCTAAATTGTTGAAAAAGAAACACAAATGCGAAGCAAGTAGGTACGACCCCAATCGTCTTTACACCGACTCTTTCTATTAAATGTTACCACTGATAAAACACTTGCTGACAACTTCAGTGCAAAGTTATTTCGAACAAATTGTACTAGTGCGTTGACAGACGTCAAAAATACAAAAACTCATTTCTGCACGGTGTGAACAACCGCGCTTCGACAAAACCCTTGGTAAGCTTGGTTGGCTAGTTACCCCCTTACGCGTGGGGGTAACTAGCCAACCACCAAACAGTTTTATTATGTTTCGTCCTGTGTGTCTAAGCCAGAGCCTGAAAGAGTATTTATTTGATCTGCGTGCGACCTTGTTTGTGCCTTTTAGGGGCAAGAAGAAAGACAAAGAAAAAATAACTTTCTAGTCTAAGAAAAATACAATCTCACCCAGAATTGGAACCGGTGTCGCTACTTCCACTAAGCCATTGCCTGTGATATAGAATTTCTCTTCCACGTTCTACGTCTTAAGGTGACGTTGGCAACATCTATTGAATTATATGTGTATAAAAATTTAGCATCCATAATAACTACGATAAGACGAAGGCTAAGCGCATTTAAGACAATCTTAAAAAGAAGTTAACAAAATATTAGCCTATATCTAAGGCGAGTGTCCATGGCAGCGATAGGAGAGGCCGCATTAGAAGGATATATATATATCTTATTGATGAGGACAAGACAAAAAGGACAGGTTCGTAGTATTCACAAGCTGCGCGTGGGCATAACAATTTGTATGATTGTGGAAGTAGCAAAAGAAGTACTTCTCTACCTCTCGTCTACCTGTCTCTACATACCTAGTCACTGGCTAGATTTGTGGGAAGAAGGAGTGAGTGTATGTAATTCCGATATCACTCTTCTTGTACCTTTTCTGAGCAGTATCAATAGTTAAATATCTATTCATTTAAGAGGCCCTCCTAAATACAGCTAGACACAAGGCAGTCGTCAAGGTGATATATTTTTAGAATATACTACTAAAAAATCTGTAAAAGAAGGATGTCTGTACATAATTTATGAGTCCATTCGGTACTTCCAAAGTTTTATCGTATCACGTTTGTACCGCTAATAGGTTAGGTTAGGTTAGGTCCTGGGTTCGATCCCCAGGTCGAGCAAAGTGTTATTGGGTTTTTCTATGAAATTCCCAGTATCAGCTCGGAGTCTGGAATTGTGCCCGGTTAATGGCAATAGGCTCGCCCCCTATTACATGGGACCTAAAACATACCGCCGAACTGTGGGTGTACATTAAGTACACCTCTGCCTAACCCTTCGAGGAATACAGGCGTGATGGTATATAATAAATTCGAACAAAGTCGCAGGCGCAAGACAGTGTTACAATATTCTATCTCAGCGCACCATGGAGGTATAACACATTGTTTTGAACGGATATAAAGTGTCAACACCGCTAGGGCTGTCAATCATACCCTAAAATACTTGGCACTCACTATGGTTGACTACGTTGATTCATGTTCACATTTTGATACATTTTGTTCATGCTTTTTTAACGTGAGCGAGTGAAGTTGGTGTAAAAATATGTTATTTAATTTCCTTAACACAATAGCAATAGGTTCGCCTGTGTTCCCCGAGGGGTTAGGCAGAGGTGTGCTAATGAACGTCCGCAGTTCACCGGAATGTTAGAAGTAGGGGGCGATGCCATTATCCAGACTCAACTACAGCTACTGAGAATTTCATAGAGAAAACTCAATAACACTGTTCTATCTGGGAATGGAACCAGGTCCTCTAGCGTAGCAGTCGACCGCTACGTTGTTTTACGTACGTTTGACGTTTCAACCGCTTTGCCCCACTCCTTTGGATCATAGCGTGATGTAAGATAGCCTATAGCCTTCTTCGTGAATGTGGCTATCATATAATTTTTTTTTCAAATCCAACTGGACTGGTTCCAGCGATAAGCGCGCAAAACCAAAGGAGTTGCAGATACATTTCCGGGAAAACGGAGGGGAAGGAGAAGGAAGGGGACTGAGGGAGAAATTGGGCCTCCGGCGCTCCACACTCACCGTACGAAACGCAACAGTATACTTACTGCTGCATCACTCGTGAAGTGCCTTTTTGAGACCTCAGCTCACACCAGTAATATCACCTTTTTTTAAACTTACTAACAATATGGATCGCATATTCCTAGTATTCTTGTTAACCACTCGTGATATTTTTTTTTTCTGGGATAACTCGTCAAACGAGCAGGCGAGCTACCTTGTAGTAAGTAGTCATCGGATAGTTGCGGATGCGTTGCCGAGCTTATTTAAAGAAAAGAAGGGGAATGAGAAAAGAAGTTAGGTAGGTGACTGAGGGATGAATTGGGTCTCCGGCGCTCCACACTCACCGTTACTAAACGCAACAGTATACATTCTGCTACTTGACGTCGATATTCTGTGGGAGGGTAGTACCTCCCCGGTCTTGCCGACCCATCCATGCTAGCATGTAGACATGCCAGCAGGCACTAGTACTACTACTAGAGTACCATGTCTTTTGTAAAATCAGTAATAACCTCAGATCAAATAAAAAGTTAAGATGGAACGTTACGAACAAAGAAGTGAGGCCGGCTAAAACTACGCCATGCCGTTTACAAACACAATTACAGGCACACACGTATACCGAAACTACCCCTTATCTTGTCGGTCGAGCTTTCGGTAGCTCGATAGCTCGGCTGACAAGATAAGGCGTAGTTTCGGTATTGTTATATAGTGTAAAATTGTGTTTGTAAACGGCATGGCGTAGCTCCTCGGCTCCCGGCCTCACTTCTTTGTTCGCAAAGTTCCATCTTTATTTTTTATTTGATCTGAGGTAATAACAACGAATTACACAAGAAATTTATTTCAGACAGACTAAAGAAAATCAGAGTTTTCCGTTCACTAGCAAATCAAATCATCCATTAGGCAGTTTCCACACGAACGACGCGTGATTAGGCAGTTTCCACACGGGCGACACGTGAGCTATTTAAGCTGAGTTCAGCTCTATAATATAATAAAGCGCCAGACTTGTTGTACTGTATTAGATTTACTGCTCACCTATTGTTAACAGAGTAGGTTAAGCGAAAAGAGAGCTTAAAAATTTTCTTTTAATCTTGACTTAACGCCTATTTTCCACGAAGGGTTAGGCTTAGCTGCAATAAATCACAGTTCACCGGTATGTTTAGGTGCCATGTAATAGAGGCGAGCCTGCCATAAATTCAAACTCCAAGCTACTATTAAATTTCATAGTACATTTTCAAATACACTTTGTTCGCCCTGAGAATCAAACCCAGGACCGTAGTTGCACTTAGAAAGACTAGACTAATGAGACAGACTTTACTTATTTTCGAAATATCTCTCTCTCAAACCTCTTTACCTTACCAACTACTTAGCTTTCAATCAAGTTACAGAGAAATACTGATCGATAAACTGGTATCGAGAAGGTATACTACTTACTTATTTTTTTAAGAAATTTGGTTAAACATTTATTTACAAATTCCTTGTTTTTCTCACAAAAGAAACAGTGCCTTTTATTCTATGCTAATCAATTATTAATAATTTAACTCGTATAACATTTATTTATATTAAAGATTTCTGAAAGTTTTGAGCATTTCCCATGACCTACGCAAATGTCTTGCTGATATCGTTGTGCGTCGGCTCGTTGGACTCCCTATAAAATGGATGAGCTACGCGATGACTGATGTATGCGTGCCGTCAGTTAGGACAGGTCAACTCAAAGCTGGTATGGTTCTTTCTTCAAAAGGCCTGTTCAGATTTTGCCCTACATTGAACTCGCATATAATATAACTATTGTCTGGACTTTAAAAGAGACCATGATTCTCTGAGTTTGTTTCGACGTTTCTTCTCAGAGGTCTTCAGATAGGAAAAGTCGACGCCATATCTAGTTAAAAAAAAATGTAATAAAACGACTTGTAAAAGTGTCTTAAAAGATCTATTTACAGAAATAAAATATCATTTCATTTCATTTCAATATCTCTATCTTGTACTTGAAGTCTCTGTATAATAAAAACAAGCTACTCTGTGCCGCTAGCGCTCTGCAATAGCATTACACTGCACACATTACGTAACACAGCTAATCACTTACACACATAAATTATCAGTATTGCGCCTGTGTGGGTGCCGTAGCGCCGTAGCTCGTAGCGGGTCTACGGCGCTACGAGATAGGGCCCGACTACGAGAATTCACATTTCACTGATTTCTTAGAATATTTTGTGGGTCAAAATGTTATCAGTCTTCTCGCAATTATATTAAGGTCGTCTTCTCTTTACCGTGGAGAACATGTATTTAATGGGTTTATTTGACTGCCTTATTGGTATAGCGGTCCTAAGCTCGTACTACGCTGGAGGTCTTGAGTTCGATTCCCTGTGTTATTGGGGTTTTCTAAAAAAAATCTCAGTAGCAGCTTGAGTTTTGATATAGATGACTGGCAATAGGGTCTGTGAGTATACTTTATATATACGTCTGCCTAAGTGTCCGGTAAAGTGCGATAGAATCGCCCATTATGACATGAGATCTAAACAAACCGGCGATCTGTGGGTGTATAAGTACTATGTACACATCTGCCCTAGCCCCAACTCTTCAAGCAACACAAGCGTGATAGTATTATGGTTTTACAGAATTTGTTCTAAATCCGTCTAGATGAGAAAATCCCTCAGAATTTAATTCTTATCTATAGTAATATTATAAAGAGGTACAGTTTGTGAGGCTGTAGGGGGTAATCTATGGATCCAATGAATCGATTTAAAAAAAAACTTTCACAATAGAAAAAAACGTTATTTGTAAGTGTCAGCTAGTTATTTTTTTTATGGCATAACTCGGCAAACGAGCAGGCGAGCTACCTGATGGTAAGTAGTCATCACCGCCCATGGACATTTGCAAAACCAACAGAGTTGCAGATGCGTTACCGAGCCTATTTAAGAGAAAAGGAGAAGGAAGGGGACAGGGAGAAACTGGGCCTCCGGCGCTCCACACTCACCGTACGAAACGCAACAGTATGCATACTGGTACTTGACGTCGATATTCTGTGGGAGGGTAGTACTTCCCCGGTCGTGCGACCCATTCATGCATGCATGTAGACATTCCAGCAGGCACTACTACTACTGAAATGAAAAGATATACATAATTATAATACAAAATAATAATCTACTACTTGAGATATTATAATAGTAACGTGGTTTTCCTGTAATAATATTAATAAACTACCCATTAATATTCCCCAACCTTTCTTGATAACATCCTTAAATTTGAAAGTCGAGGAATATCATATTACCTAATGAGAGTCAATCCTTATCATTTATCTTGCCCATGATAGAAGAATGAATTTGTATTTTTAATATGCCACTCGGGAGGGGGGGGGGGAGCTCGTTGCTAAGTTATACTTAACTGCGCTGATCAAACATCAAAGTTAAGCTATGCTTGCCACGGTTAGCCTGTGGATGGAAAACCATCTTTACCAAATTGAGATCACTCCGTGCCTTGGAGAGCTCGTAAAGCCGTCAGTGCTGGTTGATCTTAAGAACACATGACCATCGTTTGTGGTTGTTAGAAGCCCAAAAACCTTAACAACCAGTTGCCCAGAATTTGGCTTGCGGAGGTCTGATGGAAGTTGATTGATTTTCATTTTGAAATGTTGTTATTTACACACATACAAGAGATACAAAAAGATCTTATTCTAGTTGTACCTACCTATACAAATAATGCAGGCAAAGTTCGTTACATAGGGTTTTATCGCCTTTTTAAACAATACTGAGGTTCGGATGGCAGTTACTTCGTGTAAAATACATTTATTCATCGATGATATTCCAGAGTTATTAAGTTTCTCGCACATTATTATGATCTTTCATTAGAAAATAGGTTATCTGATAACGTAAGAATATTATTATCTAACACGGAAAAAATCTGCCTAAAATTGCTACGACGTCCGCCCAAGATGTGTTTTCCACGCACACACATAAACATATACGCAAACACACGCAGATAATGTGACATTTATAGACGCGTCAGCTGAAAAAGGCACGCAGGCTAAATTGAACTCTCCTTCCATTAAATAAGAGCGATAATACTCAGCAAAAGCTGAGCTAAATTAGGATATTTCAAAAGTCAAACACAACACTTGAACTTTTTTTTCGCAAGGGAATCTACATTTTATTTCGTAGGTCGAAGGTTTGGTGTTGCATACTTGATGAAAACAGATATGTCATGTCTGTGTTCCGAATTTGAAAGAGCTTTCCGAGGGGAGCCGAGCGCTTACCGATCGGGTCCGAGTGGCGCCGAGACGAGGCGAGTGGCGCGAATGCATTACAACGTAGTGCTATAGGGCTGGTACAGAGGAAAACTGCTATTTTTACATATACATACTTTTTGTTATTATAATTTTATTTTATGCGTTTACTTAGAAAAATATTTTCTTAAATAATCCGGTTTTAGTATTATCTAGACTAATTAATGATATTGCCATTTTGTTACTTCATGAAATATAAAAATAAGGGCTCTGATAATTCTAATACAGTAAAATTGGCATGTTACAGATCCTTAAAAAATAACTTACAATTAAAGAATATTAGTACTCTACGTACAGAACAAGAAAATAATGTATAAAAAAATCAATACATTGAATAGTTTTCATCTAGCCCAAAAATAGAAGTCATAGCCTAAAAAAACCTTACGAAAAAGCCGGAAAAGCTTGCCGTCAGCCCTGTGCGTAGGGCGGGGCGGGGCGGGGCGGCGCGCGCGGGGAAGGGGCGCGGCGAGTCGCGCCAGTCGGTCGCGGGGCGCCGCGCAGCCCACACGCGATATGCGCGCCCTCTAGCGTATTATGTTCCTCCCCGACCTCCCGCGAGCCTGCATGGTGGACGACGTAGCGACTTACTTGCAAGCGCCCTCCTCGGGACAGGTGGCTACAATTATTAACAACAAACCCATATGTAATTAACAATGATCATATTAACAGATGTTGTGAGCTAATGTTGCTTACCTAAACTGCGTCGGCCGCCCGGGTATTTTCGGGACGTACCGATTTCGCCGTCAGATCGATGTGGACGCACGTGATACTCTTATGTTTTAGGCTGGATGCGAGTTGGCCACATCACTAGTAACAAGGTAACATAAAAAAGAAAAAAAAAAACGTGTTCGAATTTCAAGTTAAGATTGACAAAAATTCAAATTAAGAATCAAGTGTTCGTTAAGGTAAAGAAGTAAATTGTGTTCAAAACAGTCCGTGTAAACAGATCGATAAGCATGCTTTCGTACAAAGTGACAGTTACGAGCTGTGCTTTAAGTTGAATTTAAAACAATTCAGTGAATTTTTTTACATAAAACGGTTGAAATGTGAATGAGCAAAAATGCACTTGTATCAAGATATCGTCATTAGTTGTCAACAAGGCGATACGGTAAATAAAATAATCCTATCAAAATAATGGTAATTCATATAAATTTATAATAATCATAACCTTCAGATACCATTAAATTATTGACGATAATGACCCATCGTAAAACCAAAATATCTAAATCTCGTGTTTGTACGTAGGTATAGTTCCAAATGCTAAAGACTAAAATTAAGCTCCTATAAAGATCGTTCCAATGACTAAGAATTGATGCTGCAGTATGACTCAGAATGACAATCATTTTCGTTAAATGTGATCCATAAATACTTAATTAGAAAGACTATTCACAGCCACCTACATAAAATTAAACTTTAAATCTGAAATCACGAATTTTATTTAACAAAAACGAATCTTTCAATCGTATACGACCATTCATGTCGATTTCATTCGGATAAAAGTTTAATCTAACATCGATAAAACTAATCATTTGAAAAAAGAACAAATTAAATCAAAACTCTTTGCTCCTAAAACGCCACCTCTAATCAATAACAATGAACGAAAAAACAAATTTGGAACTCGAGATACCACTCATTACAGCAATAATAGAAATGTAAAAAGGTTGGTTAATCGATATGGTGTGGCTAAGATGTGAATAAGTTGACTGCAGGGAAAATACGGCATAGAATAGCATAACGCCCATCGGCATCTGCAGTTTACGCTGTTTTGCTAAAATCGGCTCTATCTGACTGCAAAAACAATTTACCGTTGCCATTTTGGAAAACTTTTTGAATGAAAGGTGGCTTTATGCGGGTTCGTGGACCTCTTTCTTTTATGTTTCTTGTTTCTGTAGATGTAATGTTTTTAGGTTAGGAAAACATGGTTTTGGGGAACGCGTGTCGTCATTATTAAAGGTTGTGTTCTGGTTTTGATTCACTTTGCCGAAAAGCTTTTGTTTTTTAAATAAGTAATATGGACGGAAATCTTGTAAAGCCGTTTATATTCCGTAAATTAAAGTAATTTCGTAATGTTTGTTTTAAAAGCTTTCGTTTATTTTTTTCAAATCTTGGAAATTTTGGAGTTATTGGCTCCGTGCCCTAATACTTTGCCCTTGATCTTGATGATGAGAAAACGTTTAGTAAACATAACCTTTATTATGCAATAAGAATAAAATCATATTTTTTATGGTTGGTTTTACTTAATTGAGTTTTTAACACAACTATTTAATATTTTGGTTTCGATTTCTACTTATTTTTTTTTTACAGTGTAGCATATTATGTAGTCACTTTTATATCTTGATTTGTATATTAACTTTTTAAATTATTCGTTATTGTATTATATTAATATCAGTAATTCCACAAATTGCATTTTTTCGCCAAAAACAGTCAAATGATTCAATCAATTCAGTTTTAAAACCTACTCGTACAGTTTTGAATAAAGCTCTAATGTACATCGGCATATATGATAACATGAAACGGGGTTGGAAAGGTAACGTGCTTCCCAAGTTAGTCGTCCCGGCATCCAGTGCTTATTCAGCAAAGATAACTCGACCAGAACTCTGCACAACTTGAAATTCTAATTTAATTTTGCACAATTCCACTGTAGAATACGGAACATTTGATTAAAAGTTAATCTCTTAGTTTTATTAAAAAAAGATTTTAAATGAAACGAATATACTTAAATTAAGAAAAGCTGAAGACTTAATGTAAAAAATATATAATTCTAAAATCAATCTTATTGTTTGTAACTTCATAAAAAGTTATGATTTTAAAAATAGAAAGATTTAAAATAAGAAGCGAATGAATACGGATTTGAATAAAAATGTGTCTGTTAAATAGTTACGATCAGTCAATACCAAAAATCGACAAATAAAAATAAGAAAACTATTGGAAATAAAAGCGCAATGGATGAGCTTTGCGAAATGTATACTATGGATGGAAAAGAATAAGAATTTTATGATGTTTTCGTTCCTTTTGTGGTACGGAAACGGGAAAGACGTTGTAATTCTACGGATATATAAAATAATTAATTAAGCAAAAACACAAGAAATATTGCGATGTAAGAAAATACCAAAGATATTTGCACAAAAATGTCTAAGTTGGTATATACTTAAGCATAAACAGTAATTTCCTACATTTGGACAAACGTGGCAAACTAGTAAAGAAATAAAAATTAAAAAATCGTGATTAATTTGAAAATTATAATGTATAACGAGGATCATTATCATCGGCCTATACGAGACGTAGGCCTCTCAATCAATAATTTGATTACTTAGTAACGTCTGCGAGAGATTCGATCGAAGTCGTTTCAAGTTCCAAAGTTTAAATATCATTTTGACAGTTACATTTTTGACAGATTTGGAAACTACATAAAAAAAAGAAATGGTTAAAGAAATTCATCACGGTCTCAAAAATATTAGCAACTCTTTAAAAATCGAATGTTATTAAAAAATACGCCCAAAGTACCCGGCCGGCTGTCGTTGAGCGGACCGCGTCGCATCGGTGTTATCGATGTATCCCCCTATTATTTATTCTATCACCCTTTTTGCCACTCGATGTATGAATGTTTTTCACTAACTGTTAATGTTGATATTTTAATGTATCCCTAATAATTGTTAGTTCGATCTTTTCTTTTCAATGTTTCCTTTGGGATGCGTGGGTTGTTATTACGTTTGAAATTAGAACCATAAAAAAACTAAACATCTCTTAAACCTTTTAATTTTAAGACACTTTTTATGTCTGTCGAAAATAATAGTTATAACTATGTCACCTCCCTATTTATATATGTAGAATGAATTCAGAATATAATGATTCACGCATCACAATATGTATATTTTTATTTGTAACTGTTTGATACATTGATTTTACAATAAAACCTCATTAAATAATTTATTATTTAATGAGGTTCTTCTTTAAAATAATAACGATATAAAAATGTAAAATCCATGTAACAAACTCTTTAATGTACAATGTGGCGAGAAAAATAATAAGTTGTTAAAGTTAGGTCTTAATCAAATAAGAATTGATATTTTCGTTAATATCAGAAATGTTATTTAATTTTCTGGTCACATTGTTTAGTCGATAATTCTGTATATGTGCATGATTCCCGAATGCACTACCCTAAAAGCGAGAATGTGTTGCACGTACCTGTTATTTTTTAATGTTCTTTTTTCAATTTCTTTTTAATTTCACTACTCCAAGCAAAGGAATCCATTAGTGAATTGGATTTGTATATTGATGTTTTTTTATTTCGATTGCAGCACCCAGGTAATAACTTATTATGCCTGTCTGTAAACTCGTCTGTATTTTGACTGTTAATGTAATTGTGATTTTAACTGTGTTACTCTTTAACTCTGAATAACGGAGGTTTAAGTGTATTTTATCTAAATGTTGCGAAGATTAACATCCGGAATTTAAAATGGGTTAATATCATCTTGTTACGACATTAGGAGTTCGTTTCAAAAAACAAACGATATTTTGGCATCTATAAATAAACTGAAATAATGTTAAGCGTTTTTGCTGTGAAAATATTAACATTTTAATTTTTAGTGTCGAAAGTTCTGAGTTTTTTCTTAGAGCTCACGATTCGGTTTTCTACGGTTTTTAAGACAACGATTTGAGGACGTTTTAGAACAATTCAATAATTATAAAATTATTTATTTTTTTAAGGGGTCCGGATAATTATAAGTCAGCATTTTAGTGTTATGTCATTTTTATTCTGCTTAACCTATTTCAAGCGTAATTGCACGTTCGTTGCGTACATGACAAGTTGTATTTTGTCAGTACCCTTATACAAACAAATATATAATAACTGCAAACATATATGTAGCCATATTGTCACAACTAAGAAGGATACAAAAACAAACAGAAATAAAGTTTATTACACTCATAAGTGCGTTCTCTATGGTAGGAACAATAAAAAAATAAGGAAGATATAAATAAGTATGGACAAGGATATACATACTCAAGATAACAATGTGTGTGTGTGTGTCGTAAATATTTGATACAACCTTTTTTATGAGTTCATTTTGCTAATTGTCTGTTTTAGTAATGGGATAACTATAGAAATGGGGAGACAGGATTGAGGGTTATATTCCGTTATACTCATGACATATCAAACCATCATGCCTGTATCTCCACGACATAAGTAAATTTATCTCCATATTGCCAACGACGTCCGCGCATGTTCGCCTGTGAAAACACAGCGCCACCAACCGGGTCCATTGTAAAAACATCTAGAGACTCACAAAGATATGAATTTTCTAATGAAAGAAAATTTCTAGTGAAAGGAAAATTTGATCTCAGGCAGGGTTTGAACCTGCGTCCCCCTGGTTAAGTAGGTACACCAGACGCTTTACCAACTAAGCTACCGAGACCACTGCCTGTGATGTGGAATTTCTCTTCCACATTCTACGTCTTCAGGCGACGTCTATCTAGGGACTCACAAAAACACGCACAGAAAATCACTCCCGGCATTTAGGAGGAGTTCAGTGACAGACACACGTATATACACTGTATAAGAATTATATATAAAAGTAAATATAATATATACTCTAGATGTCCTGGATTAGATTATTTTTAAAGTTTAAGTTGGGTTTGGCTAAGTATTCCTCAATAGCAGCTCGGAGTGTAGATTTGTGCCCATTTAATGGCAATAGGCTCGCCTCCTATTATGTAACCTAAACCATACCAAAGTGCCGAATTATAGCGGCGCCATCTAGTTTAAAAAAATGAAAAAAATCGACTTGTAAAAGTGTCTTTAAGATCTATTTACAGAAATAAATATCATTTCATCATTTCATTTCATAGGATGTACTTCAGTACACCTTTGCCCAACCCTTCAGGGAATTCAGGCGTGATGGTATGTTACGGTATTTCCGCCAACTTAACACTCACTTAACGCAACCAATGTCTTACTTTCATCCATATATCATATTTCATTGGCGGCCAGAAATTTATGTTATAACTTACACGCATCAGTATGCGTTCTATGCCTTGTTTACGAGATAAATCCGAAATCTTATATTGATGCTGTAAATCATTGGAAGGAAGGAAACGAAAACATTTTGCTCGGGTAGCTAAAGGTTTATTATTTTGGAGAATTATTTCTTAGGAAACTTGCGTAAGGTTTGCTATCTCTGGTAACATAACATTACATACCACCACGCCTGTATCCCCGAAGGGTTAGGCAGAGGTGTATTTAATGTACACCTACAGTTCGCCGGTATTTTTAGGTCCCATGTAGGGGGTGAGCCTATTGCGATTAACCGCGCACAAATCCAGACTCCGTGCTGCTACTGAGAATTTCATAGAAAACCCCAATAATAACACTTTGATTAATCTGGGGATCGAACCCAAGACCTCTAGCGTAGCAGTCACCATTGGAACCACTAAACTAACGATGCAGGCAGGCATATCTCTGGTAATATAGGTTTCTTCTAGGCAAGCGCGCTCCATCGTAGACCATTTCGTTGCTTAACATCTGGCAAGTTGTGATCAAGCGCAACCCTATCTGTGATATTTTTTTTTATTAAAGATCAAGAGCACGAGACAAATATATAATAAACAATGCATTCTTATTATTATTCACTAGCTGACAAGTGCCCACTTCGTTGGCCAGTAATCAATTTTACTTGACCGACTATGGGAGTTACTTTGTAAATACGACTACCACGAAAAAGTCTTTTAATTTTTCGGGTTAATATATACCCTATGACACTCACTATTAACGTGGCTTTCTATTGGTAAAATAATTTGAAAATCGGTTCAGTAGATCCAGAGATCACCCCCTACAAACTCACAAACTTTACCCCTGTATAATATTAGTATAGATATGGAGATGTATGACTGATATTAGGAGTTTCCATTATTTTCATTATGGGCAACACTCACCACTGAGTGGGGCACACAACGTCAGATGATGTCGCGGCAGGCCCAGAAGGAGATGGCAGGACGAACTAGAGCTTTATTGGAAGGTTGCAAAAAGCTCTGTACCAAGAGTGGAAGGAGAGTAGGGAGGCTTTTGTCGTGCAGTGGGATGATAATGATGAAAAAAAAGGCCCTTTATGTCCGGTTAAGGGCACCAATATTAACCATCAAGCTTTGAGTGTACAGTTACCATCAAATATAACGAATCGGACTGTTAATAATTATCTGAGCAACTAGAAAAATTAAACCATACTTCAGCAACACAAAGGATGTTTTAGAATTAACACTACACACGGCAACTGTCATTCTGCCATGTATTTTATCCGATTGAGATATAGTTTAATGTCCCTTGTTGCTCAGATAATTATGAACAGTCTATTCGCTCCGATATATTTTATAGTGACTGTACAAGACCAGCCTATCGTAGGCGTAATGATAGAAATCTCTTTAACAGCTCATTATGAACTCATTTCAAAAGTTCACCCCTAAAAACAGATGTCATCTTTAGTTTTAAAACTTAATTCGTGTTAAAAAGTGCTTGAAATTCAGGCATGGCAATCTGAGTTAAGTTTAACTGTTGGACATAACAGTTAGGTTGGTAGATAGCGCAGGTTTTGTGCCAACTCACGCTGCATCTGCCAACAAACCCTCAGCGCTGTGACCTTGGTGGAACAACAGGATTTCTTAGTAAATAACACGCCTGTATTCGTTGAAAGCTTATACTAATGTACACCTACAATTGACTTCTAATGCTTAGGTCCCAAGTAGGAGCAAACTTAGTAGCTGGTAACATAAATCCAAGCTCCGAGCTGACTGACCAATTTCATACAAAATTACCACTAGTCTGATACAGTAACATACATGAACTCACGCCTTTGTCCCATAAGAATAGGCAGAAACCACAGAAAGTCCCTTGCTACGATTCTTGCATGCTACTTTTGCTTCATGAACATAAATCTTAGTCAAGACTATTATTGTGTTTCTATTCTTCAACGGTCTCACTTGTAACTGTCTTAATAGTCCAGTGGTCAGCGCGTCTGTTTCTATTGGTGAATGTTCCATTCGAATGTTGGTCCTTAATAGAGATATCGTAGCATTTTGTTTGGAGCTACGAGAGAGGTTTTTCGCAGGAAAATTGATTTTAGGGTTCCGTAGCCAAATGGCAAAAAACGGAACCCTTATAGATTCGTCATGTCTGTCTGTCTGTCCCTCCGTATGTTACAATTTTTTTTCTCTGAAACTATAAGAGCTATGCTGTTGAAACTTCGTAAGTAGATGTATTCTGTGAACCGCATTAAGATTTTTACACCATAGTAGAAATAAACAAAAAAATTGGGGGTTCCCCATACTTAAAACTGTGAAACTTATAATTTTTTTTTCATCAAACCCATACGTGTGGGGTATCTATGGATAGGTCTTCAAAAATAATATTGAGGTTTCTTATATGACTTTTTTCTAAACTGAACAGTTTGCGCGAGAGACACTTCCAAAGTGGTAAAATGTGTGTCCCCCCCTGTAACTTCTAAAATAAGAGAATGATAAAACTAATAAAAATATATGATGTACATTACCATGTAAACTTTCAACGAAAACTGGTTTGGAAGAGATCTAGTAAGTAGTTTTTTTTAATACGTCATAAATCGTAATGGCACGGAACCCTCCGTGCGCGAGTCCGACTCGCACTTGGCCGGGTTTTTTTTATGTAGTCCCTGTTGGGCAAAGGATTCTCCTAATTTCACCCAGGATTGCCTATCTTGGGTTTTTTTATACCACGTTGGCAAAAAGCGATCGAGCGATCGTCTATGTTTATAATATTACGAGGTTTCCACTCAGCTTTGCCACCTGTCCGGTTGCATGCGGCTGACGTGGCCAGCCCATCGCCACTTAAACTTGCAAAATGATATCTATACTTAATAACGTATATAGCGTTAAATTTCAGTTGTTTTAGACACAGAAGGGCCTCGTCATATTAATAATTATACTTAAACATTTTTTTTGCAGTAGAAACAACTCTGAAGTCGTAAAAAAATTCAACTGTTCCATAGAAAAGTGTTGAGTAGGTGATAGGTTTTTTTGCAATTTTAGGATTGGTCTCACAGTAGAAATGAATAATACAGTGTAATAAAATACTAAGTGATGACAAAAAACATAAATAAAGATTTGTTATAACAAAAAATCCTAATTAAGTCGTAGAGCTGCGTAAATATCGTAGCGGTACAGTAATATAATATGAAGTTTAAATAAAAAAAAAAAAAAAAATGTGTTGTATTTTCCACTAATTATCACTTTAGAACATCACTCATCGATACATCCGCTTACAATTCTGCTCATCCCATAACGGTAATCGTATAGATACAGCGTATGTTATTCGCACGTGGTACCATGCTCCATGCTCGGTCACGACTATGCGAAGCGTGGCATCCATCAGACTAAACTCCTGTTTACCTTGCGTAGTGAATTACTATGGTCATTACATATTCGGAGTAGTAGGATTTACTATCACTAGGGGCCGCTAGCAGGAATTTCTCCTTAATAATATTCTCCAATTGAAAAAGAAATCTCCCACGGAAATTTCCTAGGGCAGTATATATTAGCAGTAGGTATGCATACTGTTGCGTTTCGTACGGTGAATGTGGAGCACCAGAGGCTCAATTCCTCCCAGTCACCTTCCTGCTCCTTTTCTCCTTTTCCCTTGCTTTTCCTTAAATAGCCTCGGTAATGCATCTGCAACCCCTTTGGTATTGCAGATGTCCATGGGCGGCGACGATTACTTACCATAAGGTAGCTCGCCTGTTCGTTTGCCGAGTTATCCTATAAGAAGGGCAGGGTGGGGCAGACGTCCAGCTTAATTAAATATGCAAAACATCACGCTTGCTTCCTACAGAGGTGTACCTTTATACATACACATAGGGTTGCCATCTCTAAAATCAGATAACCCGGATAAGAAGCGCGAAAACCCCGGATTTTGGAGCTTATAACCCGGACATCTCGACAGTTTTTTGAAATTTACTCAATAAAAGTTAAACCGCCTTCAAAAAATAATAAAATAATTTTGTCTAAAACAGTTTGGGAAGTCGGTGACTTCTATTTGAGTGGGTCTTCTGTTTTTGCCACCGACTTCCCAAACTGTTTTAGACAAAATTATTTTATAATTTTTTGAAGGCGGTTTAACTTTTTTGTTAAAAGTAATTTTATTTTGTAATTTTTAGTGGATAGTTTTGTTTAGAAGTACTTGTTAGCCAACTAAACGCACTGCTCCAATAAGACAGCGATGTTTCAGAGTAAACGATAATATCATCGATGTAAACAATTTTTAGATTTTTGTTGATATTTTCAAAACCGCCTAACCGATTTCGATAAAATTTGAACGGGACCACCTCGGAAGTATGGCCTACCAAGCAAAAAAACAATAATAAAAATCGGTCCACAATTGGCGGAGATATCGCGTAACAAACATACAAAAAAAAAAAAAACATTCAGACGAATTGAGAACCTCCTCCTTTTTGAAGTCGGTTGAAAATAAAATATTTTTCAATGTTATATCGCTCAGCAGCGAGCGATGACTTGACAACTTTTAAACCCGGACCACAAATGAAAGCCCGCCCGGACGGCTCCCGGACGCCCTCTAAACTAGGACAAATTCGGGGGAACCCGGACGGATGGCAACCCTACATACACAGTTTGTCGGTATGTTAAGCATCTTCGCATCCCTATTACACATTAATCCAAACTCCGAGCTGCTACTGAAAATTTCATAGAAAATTTCATTAACAATAAGAGAGATTATATAATTAATTCTTCAACACTGACGATATTTGTAGGGTTGGTAAAAAGGTTTATAGAGTGGGGATTGTCCACCCTTGCCGCCTTAGCCACGCTAATGTATTCCTCCCTTTTTTAAAGTTAGCTTAAAAGTCTTCTTCTTCGAAGTGCCTCTCCAATTACTGGAGGTTGGCCGTCAGTTTGAAAAACTTCAGTCTGTCCTTCGCAAGGCGGAACAGTTCTGCGGCGCTGTTAATGCCGGTCTACTAGCGAATATTGTTCACAGTTCTCCGCCGAGCCGGTCGGAAACGCCAAATTATGCAGACCGTCAAAAAGAGAAAAGTTGGTTATCTGGGTCACATTATGCGACATGATAGATACCAACTGTTGCAACTTATAATGATGGGCAAAGTGGCTGGAAAAAGATCAGTAGGCCGAAGAAGAAATGCGTGGCTGCGCAATATTCGCGCGCTTAAAAGTACACTAACTTTTTTCAACCCTTTTTCCGATAAAAGAATTTCGTGTCAATTGTGCTTGATTCGCTTTCGTCAAGTGTAATTTTTTATCGACTTTGACAGTTAAAGGGTAAATGTATTTATTAGAAAACTATATATGTAACATCAGGCGAACTATATAAGCATTCGGCCTACGATCCGCCTGACGGTAAGCATCTGACGTCAGCACCCTGAGAGTGAGATACATATATACTTACTCGTAAGTTGTAAAGTCTCATGCCAGTTATTTTACTGGTTACATAACTCCAAATTAGTTTTGTTACATCAATAAGTGCAGTGATAGCCTAGTGAGGTGACCATTCGACTGACAAGTCATAGGCCTCACCTCTGACTTTTCGAAGTCATGTGCGTAATAATATTTAATTATCACGCGTTTTAACGGTGAAGGAAAACATCGTGAGGAAACCTGCATGCCTGAGAGATTTTGTCGACGGCTCTGCCAACCCGCAGTAGGCTAGCGTGGTGGACTAAAGTCTAATCCCTCTCGTTCTGAGAGGAGATCCGTGCCCAGCAGTGGGACATTGTAATGGGTTAACGACAACAATAATAGGCTAACGTTCTAATGTGGTGTGCTGGTTTTAAGGGCAATTTATTCAGTTAAATTACTGGACAAATGCGGTTTAACAGCTGAAGTATCAAGATGACAATCCGCGAATACCACTGGTGTTGCTAGCATCTATAACCTTCGGTAGCCGCTTACAATAAGGCCTCCTGTACGTCCACTTATTACATAAAAAAGTTTCCATTCAATTGTATTTTCGGTGTCAGACAGAAATATTTCGTTCTATTTGCGACAATTCCAAAGAGATTTGTAAATGGTTCACCTGATGACATCACAAGATGGCCGCTATGACTACCTTGGCTCCACGTGGTGTGTTTTGTCAGCGTCTGCCAACTGGCATGATTCGCCCTTGACACTGCTCACACTCAATGTCTAACCGGCGTTATGAATTATAACTTCCTTTCAAAGTTTTTGGGTAATTAGAGAAGACTTAATTAGACCTGCCCGGTTAATGTCAATAGGCTCGTCCCCTATTAAATGGGACCTAATCATGCCGGCGAAATGTGGGTGTACATTAGTGCACCTCTGCCTAACCCTTCAGGAAGTACAGGCGTGATAGAATATTCAATTTGATCTCTTTGCCGAGATCCTTGAAGGACTCAAATCCAGATTTTGACTTGTTTGCGGATGAATGGAAGTTGTTATTGATAAATGTTTGAAGTTTTGCGAGAAGAAGGCATGAGATTGTTGTGTATCATTATGATTATCGTAAACTTATATTTATTAAATAGTATAATTGGCCTTGGTCGTTCTTTTTAATGTATTAAAAATAAATAAGTGTTTAATTACTTGGTGGGTTCACAGCTTGATTGACCCTAATAAAAAATATAGCTCTTGTCTATGAGTAAAAATTCCCTGCTACATTACGGTGAAAGAGCGAATAGCCATGTTCTGGGTGCGCTTATTTAATTATCTTTTTATTTCTTTGGTAAAAACACAAATTACACCCAGACGCACGAGCACGAGGGGTTTAAAATAGTACTAAGTAGGTAGTAATGTGCGACCCACATTGCTTTCAAGCTTTTTTTTTTAAAAAAAAAGTCTTTAAAAACACCTCTTTATTACGTAGATCAATCGGAAATTAAATCGCCTGTGTATCCGAAATCTGTGTATCCCAATGAAACCTTAATATTTTATCTCATTTCAAAAGTTTCTTTGCGTCCTGAGAACCGCAGAGACCTGCGCTAGACAACAAAAGCCTTTGAGAAATAAATGCGGATATAATCTGTGTATTTCTGTGAGATATGTATCGGTTTGGTATTGACTACCTCTCAGATCCGTGCCCCGATGTCGCTTCGTTCACGTGGAAGAACCAATACGACTTCGAAATTTATCTTTTTACTTTTTTAAGTTAACCCGTCGGTCCCCGCTGTCGTTCAGACACTTATTACAATCGTTAGTGGTAGGAGCTCAAGCTTGCAAAGCTAGGATATCTAGTTGCGTATTTCTAGAGGAAGCATTACGTGTAAAATAATGATATTTAGCATCTGGTTAGACTGCTTCATTAATCTAGAGGTAGTAGTAGGTCTTGATTTTGATTTCCAAGTCGAGCAGTGTTATTGAGTTTTTCAATGAAATTCGCAGCAGCAGCTCGGATTTTTGGATTGCGCAGAAATTCAAACTCCGAGCTGCTACTGAGAATTTGGTTAATGGTAATAGGCACGAGTCGCTTTTACATAGAACCTAAACATACCGGCGAACTTTGGGTGTTCATTTGGTACTCTTCTGTTTAACCCTTCGGGGAATACAGGCGTGATGGTATATTCTAGTTAGGCTGGAAGCCAATCACAATATATTTCGGAAAAGGCTAGGATATGATGAGACATAAATAAATGAATTCAGGAACAGTGACTTCAGTAGCAGTGAATTTTAAAGAAATTTCATGTAGGTATTTTAGTAATCAAATCAAATCAAATCAAATGTTTTTATTTCAAATAAGCTTTCACAAGCGTTTATGAAACGTTATTGACTCTAGTTGCACGGTTCCAAAAAGTTGATCTCATGGAGAAGAATCCGGCAAGAAACTCCATAGACACTCTTTTAAAATATATTGTTTTAACATAATTTGCTGGTACATTATGCCGATAACAGGATGTGAGTGCATTGGAGGTTTATGTCATAATTAGCCTGAAGTCGGGACTAAAATTACAAGAAGGTTCTCAGCAAATGAGAACGCAATGTCAAACTAAAACAGATACACTATGTGTAAGAATAAACATCATCATATCATCATCATAATCATGTGCTTCAAGTCTTTTATTGCGACTGACGCATTTTGTTTTTTATTTATTTTTTAAAAAGTTAAACGGAGGATGGCACAAATTTGGTGGTCTTGCGGCATAGTAAATAATGATTTCTCTTACTTTGTAACTCTTTACGTGAATGGACAGGTATACCTCCTATACAGGGTGGGAGGGACATCGACGCACAAACGCTTACCATGAATTCAGTACATGATTCTGGACCGCTAGCATAGATATTTTTCTTTGCTTTTTAATACAAAAATGCAATACCTACACGATCCAAAAGTATGGAAAGGCTGTTTTTTTTATTAATGACGAAAAATATCTACGCAAGGGGTCCAGAGTCATGTACTGAATTCATGGTAAGGGTTTGTGCTTCAATGTTCCTTCCATCCTGTATATCTGTTTGTGACAGATTCTCCCCAGCTAAAATACTAGGAGGCACTGAAAGGAGTTATTGGGGGCTGTCTATAATACAAAAATGACGTTCAAAAAGTACTACCTAGTAGACTACTGAATTAATGATTTTTGATTTTGACTTTGACATCGTAGCTTCCAAACGGATGAACCAGTTTTGATTTAGCTTTGTTAAAAGAAAGGTGATTCGATCGATTTTTCTTAGAAATAATTCAAGAAATCTGTTTAGTCTTTTGAAGATAATCAGCATGTTAAGGGAATAATGTTTAAGGATAATTCTTATTGGCACAGGATTTATAGGGAAGATCTTTGCCCAGCAGTGAGACATATTAAGTGAATCATAATTACCTAAGATGAAATCCATAAATAGATGTAATTATCTACCTCACAAACGATAGTAGCGTGTCATAAAACGAAATGAACACGATTGGCAAGCGTGATTGTAGAGTACGCTTATAAGTTTTGATGATTCACTATATATTAATGCAACTAGCAGATCAAGAAAATTACTATATAACTAATCTATATATAATAAGTGAGGAAAAAACTTTGTTTCGAACAAAGTGTTCTTGGGTTTTTCTATGAAATTCTCAGTAGCAGCTCAGAGTCTGGATTTGTGCCCGGTGAATGGCAATAGGCTCGCCCCCTATTACATGGGACCTAAACATACCGGCGAACTGTGGGTGTACATTAAGTACACCTCTGCCTAACCCTTCGGGGATTACAGGCGTGATGGTATGTTATGTTATGTTAAAAAACTTTGTACCCCTTTTCAAGTACATTGCACGCAGGGAGGAGTTGTGATCACCATAACATCACGCCTGTATTCCCCGAAGGGTTAGGCAGATGTGTACTATTATACAGCCATATTTCGCCGGTATGTTTAGGTCCCATGTAATAGAGGGCGCACCTATTGCCATTAACCGGGCACAAATCCAGACTCAAAGCTGATACTGAGAATTTCATAGAAAAACTTAATAACACTGCTCAACCTGGTGATTGAACGGTGTTATTAAGTCCATTGTTGAAAACGAGTAGCATATATGCCTTTATGCAAATATGGTACGCCCCATAAAGGATTGGTATTATTAAATACGTTTTTCATATCAATGTCTACAAGCCATAATGCACCTTTGCAAGTACTGTTTAGGGTACATAATATATAATATAATTTTGTGTTAATCTAATCGTTTTTTGCCGGTTCCTCTCCATATGATTTAAGACGATATAATTTCGACTCCATATAATTTCGACCTGTCTTACTACATGCATATTATACATCCCCATTGATGAAAACAGCATGAAAATCGCTGCAGTATATTTTAAGTTTATCGCGAACAGACAGATTGACAGACGCAGCAGATCAATTCGTTTTATAATATGTAGTGATATTATGTGTAACCTTAGAAATCTTCTTGATACATTGAGACTTCTCCGAGCTTCTGAGAGCACGTAAAGCCTTCGGTTCCAATTGTTATGATAACCGCTCGTGGTAGTCAAAAGAAGAATCATGACTACCCATCTTTGATATCGGTATTTTCCAGATTTTGGGCTGTGGTCGATCACTTCGTGTAAAATACTGATATTCAGCGCCATAATCAAATGAAGCTGAATATCAGTAAAGACTGGAAGTGAACCCCAACATAATAAGAAAAAGACTAGGAGGATGATATGTATCTATAGAAATGATTATTTATCGTCGTTAGTTTTGGACTACATTCTAATGAGCGACAAATTTATCCAGTACATATCAATCAGAATCCCAATCTCCGGAATCAAAGTCGGGAGACTAGCGACCGACGTCCGCTGCGTTCATTTTTCCGATAATAGACCACGCCGTCTCCCTCGCACACGATTGCGCAAACGCCACCAACCCGAGCTAAAACAGGGGCTCAGCCATACTAAATTTAGTTCTGCAACACTGCACCGTGTCATGCCCATAGAAAACATTACAGCGATACACCACACGATATATGGACACCGCATATTCCCAGCCAGATTTTCGCGATCACAAATTGCTGTATAATATTCAATTAGGTCGGCCGATATTGATGGGAGAGCCGCTCGGCCGGCAATTTTGGTTAGCGCATCTGCCGCTCCTATACGCGTAACGTATGATATACGATTAGTTTTCGAACCGTTTTCCACAGGTTTATCCCGGTCGATAGTCCATTATCGGTCGTTAGCGTGTTAGCGTTTTGGGCCCTTTCTAGTCGATTCCGGCCGAGCGGCGACCGTTTGTCCCTCAAGGTGCGTCGCGGGGACACAACTAAATATAACCGCACACGCGGCCCGTCGTCTCGACGATTTTTCCTCGGTCCGCCGTACGCCCGGCATGCTGCCAGCACTACGTCACACCTCTATTACCTCATAAACGCCAAACTTTGAGAAAGGACTTTAAAATTAGCAAGGACGCGAGTTCAAACGGCCACAGACGGGCCGCAAGCTGGGTATTTCTGTACGGCGACACCAGCGCTCCTGATAATTACGCAAGCTTCGGAGCATCGAACATGGCCGCCGCAACGCCGTGGCAAAAGACGCGGGAGAGGAGAGATGAGCTGTCACGGGATATTTATGAAATTCGAACTAAAATAGATTCAGTAGTAGCTTGGAGCGAGTCACCTTGACGGCGCGTGGCTTACATAATACGTACCACGCGAATCGAACGCGCTCGCACCAAAATCAAAATTCGAAATGTCAAAAACGTGACGCAATTGATGACGTGTTGATGTGTGACGTAAGTTTAGTGTTGCCACTCCTCCGTTCGACTAATAAATTTATTGTTTGGCATGTAAACGGATGCGTTCGAGCCAAGAAATTACAGCGTTCGGTAAAAAAAAATTATTGAATGAAGCAACGGAATGATGGCGCAGTGTAATCGGGCCCGCCTTGCAGCTTTGCCAAACACTATCTTGTTTATAGTTCAACAGTTGCACAAGATTTTTGATTATGGAATGTTTACACCTTCCAGTTTCCTTGTTTCATTGTGAACGGGAGCGGACTTTTGTTCTCTCGGTCTATTTTTTATAGAACTTTTAATTACTCCTTTCTCCTAATGACGGCGGCGCCTATTGAAACGCTGGACCACTTAAGTTTAAGTGTAGAAATGACTTTTTATTTCTGGCGTCTGTAGGTGGTGCTCCCTAATGATTTTTCTGTAGTACCTACTGCTCGTTTCAGACGATCGAAGTTTGGTTTGCCTGCATTGTTTGATGAGTAAAGTTGGGGACTTTGTTCGAATATTTGTATATGTTGTCAGTGCTGGCAACACTAGACTAATGTCAGTTGACATTTGTATAGTATACGATTGTAACATTATATGTTCTTACATAAATTGTTGTAGTCTTGTCAGTAAATTTTGGTAATGTGATAAGACACAGTTTAAAATCTCAGATCAAAAAATAAAAAGATAAGATGGAACTTTGCGAACAAAGAAGTGAGGCCGCCTAAAACTACGCCTAACGGTGTACAACACACAATTACACGCACATATGTATTAGTTAACTACGCCTTATCTTGTCAGTCGAGCTTTCGATACCTCGATAGTTCAACTGACATGATAAGGCGTAGTTTCGGTATACGTGTGTGCGTGTAATTGTGTGTTGTACACCGTTAGGCGTAGTTTTAGCCGGCCTCACTTCTTTGTTCGCAAAGTTTAATCTTAACTTTTTATTTGATCTGAGTTTAAAATGTATATCCATTTAAATTTACTTGAGAGCATAAACAACAAATTGCTTAGTTTTTCTTTCTACACCATTAGTTGTTTGTATTGCTTTTATTGGTGTTATTTTTGAACATAAATTTTCCTAATGTTAGTTCTAGTCATAGATCTTATTCTATTGATAAGGTGACTTCTATATTATATCATTTCTTGAAATCAGAATAACAGGTGATTATGCCATTAGGATTAGCAATGACAGAACAGTCATAGTTTAGTTAAATTATTGAAGATTATTCTAATAATGTTGTTATGTTTATGTGAAGTTTAGTCTAATAATCTAATTATGATTATTATTTATCTAACTAGTCACGGATTTGTTTAGAAATATTATCTATGTATAAAGAATCTTTTTAAAACCCTTTATCTTCAGTGCAATTGATCATCATGGCACATCTCTAAAAAAATTGCCGTAGAAAAATTAAACATAAAAATGCTCTTTCTTCTTTTGAAATTTTGACAGTTCCGAACCATAACCTAAGCTAACATTTTTTTAGACAAACCAGTAACCTATGAGAATGCTGTGAGGTCCTTTAATATGCAACTATCGTGTTGTCTGTGGTACAGAATGTTAATGTACTTCTAGAGGCATGTTCGGCCGTATGTGACGAATTAATGGGCTATATGTTCCATTAATATGGGGCGAGCGTAGTGATAGGTTATGTTCGCTTTACATAAGCTGTGACAGTGATCTTGTTTGAACACTTTTGTTTTATTTGGTGCACTATTCGGGGAAGGCCATAGAGTTCTCTGTGCTACCTTATGTTTTTTTAATTGTTTAAGGGGTAGTGAAAATTCGGGCGGTAGCCTAATGGCTAGGGCATTAGACTTGCGATCATGTGCTTGCCTGCTCGAAACTGACCCATTGCACTACCGACGTGAACCCATTCGTAATAACAAGAATGATTAACAAAAATACTAGTGATTTGCGACCCACATTGCTAGTAACCTTTTTTTTTAATAAAAATACAAAATAGTTATTGAAGCAACAATGTCATTTTCGGTTTAACTTTTTGTGACAAGGAAATGATGTAAAAATTTAATTATAAAAATATGCCAAAAGGAATACAATTCTGTATATATTGCTCCTTTTTAAACAAATAGAATTATCCACACGATCCATATGTGTCCCTATTAAATTTTTCCAACATAAGGCCGTGATGGAAGCGCGGGCGAACCGCCAACACCCGCCATTGCAAATCACGGACCCACAAACCGCAAATTGGGTGCCAGTAATCATAACTCCCAAACACAAACACAGCACTAGTCTATATCTTACGATAAGCCGCTGACAACCCTAGCAGTGGAGGATTAGTGACGTGGGTAGCCTGTAATCCCGGCATATCCCGGGACAACACGGGAACTATTTGCATACGATTGCAGTTAAACGTCATCTACGGGATTTGAGACAGTGGTGCGTCTTAGCGGGATTGTACCAAGTCGGTAGTAATTTTGTGTAATTTCAGCCGGGATTACTGTAGGGTTGTGGGTTATAGGCTCGGCTTATGGTTTCGGAGGCTGTGTTTGTAAGACGTGTTGTAGCGTCGTTATGGTTCGACATGATGGCGAGTTATGGGATGCGATCTGGCTTACAACTTGCAACGTAACGTTTACAATGGAAACTGTAAGCGTGTAGAGTGTACAAATAATTCAAATGATAGATTCGTCATGAAATGTCTCCTAAGCGGACCTATAAAACTCATTCATAATTAAGATAACTCCCAAATACAACTTCTCTTTTATTTTTTTCGAATTCAGGATATCTAATGGCAGACTTTATTTGACCTGCTAAACAGTCATTATTGATTAAACATAGTATGATTTTTATTTTATTAGAAAACTGTTAAGGGTCTGCTATGCTCCAAATATTAATTGATCAATGTGACTTTTTCGGTATCGAATTAAATACCTTACGTTTAAATGCGCTTTTGACCGCTAGATCAATGGCAGAGTTAAAAAAAAATTATAATAAGAATAATGATTTAAGAAGTTCTGCATACCGTCCAAAAATTCGGCACATTCTTATATTAAACTGCACAATTGACCCAAATCACAACGGACCCGGGTGAACGCACGTCGCTTACGCAACAATGACAGTCCACAATACAATTAACATAACATATTTATTACACGCCACGTCAAGTGCGCCATTGTAAAAAAAAAGTCGATGCGCGTGATTAGAATTCTAGTGGGATATTTGCAAATAATTGTGAGGCAGGTGCAATGCCCTAGGCTCACCTTGCCCTACGTGGGGGGAATATTTGCGCATAAAGGGAGCTTTTCTTGGGTTTTTTATGTAACGGTAGTAGCGGATTTACCAGGGCTTTGTGTTTTATTGTTTGTACTTCTTTGTTTGAGATACACAATAATAAATCCTGCTGATAGTTAATCCATAGTATGGCCTCAGATCAAATAAAAAGTTAAGACGGAACTTTGTGAACAAAGAAGTGAGGCCGGCTAAAACTACGCCTACGGTGTACAACACAATCACACGCACATATGTATTAGTTAACTACGCCTTATCCAAGTTCCTTCTTAACTTTTTATTTGATCTGAGAGTATGGCATGGTCGTGAGGAATGTCACGTATCCCATGGCAATGACTATAGGGAAGAGAATATAAGGGCGGTTTTTAGTCAGCAAAATTTTAGTTCGACATATCCATGAAAAGAGCTGAAAATCTGGCTCTGTGGCGTTCACTTAAGGAGGCCTACGTCCAGCAGTGGGCGAATACGGGCTGATGATGATGATGATGATGATGATGATATCCTGCCATCTCCCCAGGTGTCTGACGATCGATAAGGATATCCTGCATTCTGAAAATAAAGAAGGGCCTGAAAATATAGTTTCATTGGTCTAGGTGCTATAGGTCGAATAATAGAAATTTTGTAGTTGCATCTAAAAATTTTGATGTTGCAAGTTTTTGATCAAAAAGCATGGATATCGTAAAAAATGTAGTATTTGTACCGCGTTCGTCCATAAATTATATTTTTCTTGTATCAACTAGACTTGATTAATTTCAAGGAACAAGGTAAACTAAGTGTCGTTTGAATCTTAAAACTAGGAAAACAACAACCGAACATCAAGTTCAACAAAAATAAATTTCCAAGCAGTAAACTAGCAACCCGCAAATGGACGTTATTTAAAATTGATACTCTTTTCTAGTCTATTTATTCAACTTTCCCGGCAAATCACTTCTCTATTTTATTAATTCAAAAGTTATTACATAATAAAAATGTGATAATAAAATAAATTCGGATTTAAAACGTTTTCTATATTCAACTTTCCCGCCAAAACATTGTTTTTAATCAATTTAAATATAGTTTTCGGCAACGACATTTCTTCATTCTTCCAAACACCAATAAGAATGTACCAAAATTACCCAAGTTTTATAGAAATATCGAGGTCGCCGACATTAATAGTTGACGTTGTGTACGCATTTCTAGGCTATAAAGCAGGGCTCCTCTCTTCACGTGTCGTTTTATTTAGGACGGTATTGAACCTTGGAGTATTTGTGTACGGGCTACATTGTGGGCACAATGTTACTGGTAGATAAATACTACTACAGTTATAATCGACGTTTCTATTTACATGTATTTTGTTCTTAATAATGCCAAGATAGTCTGCTACGCTAGAGGTTCGATTCCGAAGATGAGCAAAGTATAATTTAGTTTTTGTATGAAATTTTCATTAGCAGCTCGAAGTCTGGATTTATGCCCGGTTAATGGCAATAGGCTCGCCCCCTATTATATGGGACCTAAAAACATACCGGCAAAACGTGGGTTTACATTCGTCCACCTCTGCCTAACATTTCGGGGAATACAGGCGTGATGATATGTATGCATGTATTAAAGTGCTCAAAAACTGCTATAAATTCTCTATGTTGGTACCCACCGACACAATATACTTTTTACAAGCCTCGCAGATAGGGGATTAGCAAATTTTGTTTGATGTTCCGCTCACTCCCGCACTCTTTGGGCTCAAATAGGGATGTGTATTTTGAAAATCGATATTTTGACCCTAACTTCATCCAGTTTCGTATATCAAAAGGGACCTAACGGCTCTAAATATAACGACTGAAATTCAAAACTCTAGTCCATCGAGATTAACTGATCGCAATTAATAATACTACGTTTTTGTTACCTGACATAAGGGTTGGATAATTGGACAGAAGGGAGAGTACCCTAAATATTGATTTCAGCAAAAAGCAATTAAAAAGATTTTCCCCTTGGCTATGATATCTGGCTGCTTCATTAAAAAAGGTTGCAGTTTACATACTGAGATGACAGCATTTTGGAGCGCCATGTTATTCTGTATTGACGTGAAAAAAAAATCCATCCATCGTAGATCGCAGTATCGTTTAACATCAGGCGAACTGGTGGTCAAGCGTAGGCCTATCATGAATAAAAAAAAATTATAAAGCACCTATCGATGAGGACTGTGTCAAATCTCTTTAATAATATTGCGTCGTTTATGGCAGATCAAACAATCACTTTTAAATTTTGTTGGCTTGATGCAGATATGGGTAGCTCGAGAGAGCTTCCATTAAAATTGAGACGAGAGATATAGAGTAATATGACAAAATATAAATAATTATGGAACAGAGAATACATTTCATATGAAGTATCATAATATCGCTGTTCTTTTTATCGATCGCTACCAAACTTTACAGGATTAGTCGCTAGGCTAATGTGAAGATTGCCTGAAAATTACATGAAAATCGGGCCGCCGTTTAAGAGTCCATAGTGAACATACATTCACACACAGATCTTTATATCAATCTAATACAAATGATACCATTCTTGCACAAGATAATATCAGTCTGTTCAGCCTAGCTTTAAATAAGTTTCAATCAAAGTTTAAAAAGGCCACAAAATAATTGCAGAAGTCAAAAAAAGCCTCGTTAATGAAATATAGTGCCTATTATCGCGGCAATAAAGTTAGTCTACAATACTTTAAAACTATTAGCATAACCTTGGGGATTTGAAGAGGCGATCGTTTGACAGGATGCCAAACAAAATATTAGCTTCTGAAAGTGGTTGGGTTACACAATTGCAAAGATAAATCAAGAAGTTTGGAAGGTGACTTAGTCGCTTGGTCGTGTCCCATGCAATTTTCCGATTCGTTGCAGTATAGATTAAATTTACTTGGCATTGAAGTTTCAAGTCAATTTGTGGGACAGAGTATTACTGTTGAAAGAAAACTTTGAAATTAGGATACCAGTATTCACAGTTTGCTGCATTGTTGTAGGTCCCATCTAATATTTAGTATAGCGTACCTGTCTTAACCACAAAATTCCAGTGACCATTTCTTGGTGGAAAAAACTCTAATACTTTGGTCAACCCCCAGTAATAGAATACAGAACCTCAGGCTTAGGAGCTTTGTTGTGAACACTAGACCAATCAGGTTATGCAACGTTTGAACGTTTGCGTGAAATGCTTGTGTTACGAGTGGGTTGACGTCGGTAGTGCAATGGGTGGGTTTCGAACCGGTAACCACATGATCGCAAGTCCGACGCCCTAGCCATTAGGCTACCGCCCCTTCAAAAGTGATACCACTGGTTTTGCTGGCGTCTATAGGCTGCGTTTGCTGCTTACTATCAGGTGGTCTGTAAGCTTGTACGCCTTGGGCTTTACCAAGGCAGGTGATCTAATTCAGTTTTTTTTTCAAGTATCAGTTGTCTTTATTCTCGGAGGCATATCCCACGCCGCATTTATCAGCAGCGTATCCTCACAATATCTGTGTCCTTAACGCCACAAATCGCGTTACATAAACTCAGATACGTGCGTAGGAAAACCCGCGCTCACATTAAAACGCATCACCTTTATTAGAATTCCTCCCGTTGCGTGTATTTATTAGTACATGACGGTCGCAACCTGCATTCTACTAAGCATCCGGGATCAAGCACGATTATCCACAATTACTTCTACTTATCTTAAGTATGCAGCCCGGGTTCCCACTGAATAGTGAAATCGATATGCCAATCTGCCAATAGATTTCGAAGTCCTAGATGTGAACAAGGATAGAGATTTTGATTCTTAGCAGACGTTATAGGAAGCGGTTAAGACGTATTGAAGAAAACTCTCTGATTTTTTGTAATGTACTACTTCCCTATTCTTGTTTAAATTAGAATTGGATAGTTATAAAATGTAATATTGGCAGAAGGCTCACTGTCTTTTACATGAGACTTAAAAATCAAACCACAGAACTACGGGTGTACACTATAAAACTTTGTCCTTAAGCACCCAAAGAAATGAGGTAATGGTTGTTGAATCCTGAATAAATCCTTTCTATTCGTCTACAGAAGTAAATCTAGTCTAGACTAAAACATAGTAAATACATACGTAAATT
Source organism: Subacronicta megacephala (assembly GCA_958496365.1). Lineage (NCBI taxonomy): Eukaryota > Metazoa > Arthropoda > Insecta > Lepidoptera > Noctuidae > Subacronicta > Subacronicta megacephala. The sequence goes on along the minus strand of OY292538.1, from coordinate 8,974,226 downwards.
CTGTCTTTTAATTTTAATGATCGATCCATTTCATCCTGCTTTTCAGTTCTTCTTTTCACTATGATCGTTTCATAATAAGCGATACCTTGTTTGCTTAACTGTTCACTTACTTAAGTCCCATTTTCCTGTATGTCTTAATTCTTAACTATAAATCTCTACTCACAAACTTAACAGAAATCTAGTACATACCGCAACTGCGGTGAAAAACGCAAACGATTTGCGTTGTGCGAACTTTGAACGAAACAACTTGATGTAAGTTCTAGCCGAGAAGGTCGCTAGATTGCACGCGAGGTAGGGTTCCGATGGGAGCGAGTAAAGCGATACCTAAAGCTAAGGATTTATAAATGGAACAGCAACAATAGCAAAATAATATAAAATACTATATTGTTTCAAAGCTAATGCTTTTGTAAAACAAAACAGCAAAATAATCTTAATCTTAGGCTGACCTATACTTTGCTCAAAGAATCAGCATTGCCATACAACGTGGCAATGCAGCCAGCCGTTTGGGTACCCTCCCGGCTGATAGCGATGCGGAGGAGTTTTTTGATGCCCTTTTTTAATTTTTCTATTATTTATAAATATAGTTTAGCTGTTAGTCTAGTTTAATTTATCTTAATCTGTATCTTAATAAGTAGCAATATAGCAATTACATAATAGACAAACATTATTCATAATTTTTCTCTGGTTCGGGCCGCTTTGGATTAGGTTGAAGGAATGTTTTTATGACCCAGAAACAATCCAATCCAAGAATTAACATGGATATACTCGTAAAATAAGAGACTTCTTTTAAAAGAAAATTAACATTTACGCAAACATCAGATTATGTTAGCTCTCATTGATCAAGCTCTTGAAAACTATATTTATTATTACTTGGCTTGGCTTACAAGAAATATTTTATGTTGAGGGACAATGCAGTGTAGCTGAAACTTTTTTTATTAATCCCGCCACCACTGAGACCACGTCTTTAGTTCTTGAAACTATTTTCTATTTGTGCGAAACTGTTCAGCTGTTACTAGTCTTCAAGTTGTTTGGTATAAATATCTTCTGTATCCGAACCTATATTAGTAACGAATCTATTAGTCTAACCTATGACGATACTAGCTGCATCCTGCGGTTATACCTGGTTTTGTTTGTGGAAATAAATATATTTTTAGCGGACGCTGGTTTATGAGAAAACTACTTGCAACTTTTTAACCAGTTCCCTCTCATGTAAGGTGTAGATTTAATTTTCCTCATCTATTCATATTTATGGAACTCAGTCACGTAAAAATACCTGGAGAGGACCACTCGAGGAGGACAGTCTGTTTGTATTATGTTTTTTGATATAATTGGTTTTTTGTTCTGATTCTGGAATCAGATCTAGTCTTCATGATTTCTACAATGTTAGTTTTGTCAGTTCTAATATGATTCTTGGTAAATTCCTACTTGGACTTCTGAAATTAATAGTCTAAGATATTTTGGTAAAATGATAATTATGATACCGTATTTCAGAATTAACTACAAGATTTGCACATAGCTAATTTTCAGGTTCATTTATCGACAAAAATGCATTAGTTATACCTTTTGATGAAAGAAATCTGAGAGAATAATAAGTTTTTATTTAACTTTGAAGTTATTAATCTTAAAACTATGTAAATGTTAGGTTTATGAAATACTACGAGTACATCTGATTTAAAAACAAAACGTTAGCTGTATTGTTTTATTTCATTAAAATAAATATTTCAAAGATCAAACATTACTTTTAAGATCTTTGCAAACATATTGTTTAAGAATTTCGTTTCGTTTAAAACAAAGATGTAATAAAAAAATAACTAATTGTTTTAATATCTCTTTTGTTTGAGCTTACTATCTTTCAGTAGGATATTAAAATAAAGAAACTTCACCATCCTTCAGCGTACAACTACTATTAATTTCCATTGACAAACTGAATCTTCCTTTTTCATCTTAGTACATCAGTTTTAATAAACTACCCAGTGCCATAAGCTAAAAGAACATTCCGCATTATGACAAAGAAAAATTACAAAAAAAAAATAGAGCCCTGTTTTAATGTAGACGACCTCTTAAAAACCAATAATAACTATTTATAGGAATTTGGTAAAAACCGCATACAGTGTCGAAGAAAATTCCAGCAGTTTTTTTACTATAAGAACCGATGTTACGAAATAATGTTTTCTTGACACCGTAACGAGTTTACGATCGGTAAGTCATAAAATATGCCACGTGCGCCATGAAAAGCTTCGGATGGTTCAATCTACTCTATTTTTAATTAGGTAGCTCTGATTGGGATACTGGACTTCGAAGCGTAAAAGTTAAAATTATTTGATAAGGATTTACTTTTGAAATATTTCTGTTGGTAAATATTTAATTAAAGGTATTTCATTTGTGGGCATTTTCTATTTGATCAACTTTGTGCAATACTTGTACACACAGGTACAGTACTTTGATTCTGAACTTGGCCAATTGGTTTTGTATAGGGTTTTCTTTGCTTGAATTGAAGTGCGCATTCCTTTACGGCACAGATCAACAATAACAAAATGTATGGTCAATCTCTACAACCCACGATCCAGTATGAATATCCAAGTTGCGATATTACATTTTCAGCTTCTGATCATTTATAACCACCGTCATAGGTATTTCTAGTACCGGGACCGACGACGGAACGTGTTCTCCGATGCATGAAGGGGTAGTGGGCTCGCAAATTGATCGATCTGCTTGCTGGTTATTTAGTCTGAGCCCTTCGCATATTCAACCTTCTATACGTATGTTTGTCATGTTATGTCATGTCAATTGTCACCTTATTGTCTTATTTGAAAAAGATCAAGAATGATCGCTATCATTCATATCAATACTATATGAAGGGTCTTTATCGAGAGCAATTGAAGCTAAAAAACCAATAAAGATTTTTTATTTTCTGCCTATAGGTTTTAGGTGTATCATGCAAAAACTATTGCATGAAATTGGATATGTTTTTTCTAGTGTGTTGCTGGAGGTCTAACTTAAACATTGGTGAATATTTCATCTTGACTGTTAACATTATGGTCGAAAGCAGCTACATCAAAATAGCTAACTACGGTCCAGCCTTTGTAGGAAACCAGACCTTACGTTACCATTTTCCCAGGAAAAGCAGATTAATCCGCTGGACATGTGCTTGTCGATATCTTTGATGCCTCATTACTGGCTCTCTAATTCGCCGCAGCAAAGGTTTTACATTCAAATATATGCAGCAAGCCAGGTGCACTTGCACACATGTTTCTAAGAAGCTTTTCAACATATTTCGAATGCATACCGTTTAAGTACCTAAATACATAATCGTACAAACATTTTACATTCCACTTACAATGGGATTTATTGTAAATTTACGTGCTGCGTGCGATAAGCGCGGCGGTACGCAATGTACGCATCACTTGTTGCGCGCCAAAACCGCGCGTGGCAAGATGGCCGCCGCGTGCTTTTTTTCACGGCGTCTTTCCGCGTGTGCAGTGATTTTGGCCAGTTCTCCTGTGTGACGTCGACGACCCAGTTAGGTACGCCAACCGGTGCCACGGCCAAGTCCATCCGGGCATCCCCAATGAACCAGCGCCAATGTCTATAAAATAAATTGTACGCACGAAATAAAGAGAAAAAAATAATAATGAAGTAAACGTCAGCTCCTGATTTGCCGCCAAAACCTGGGTGAACGCACTCCAGTGTTTTGGCATAGCTCGTTGGATGTTGTCCTAATAGTACGTTTATTTGATAAGGTGCTTTATTCTTACGCTACGGCCTTTTAATCAGTTCGCGGTAGTTGTGACATTAATGCCTTCAATACTGAGAATTATTTTTGGCTGTATTGCCAATGTTGAAAAGCGAAACGTTTTCAACGTTGGTCACATTGACAGTGAATACATTCAATATCCCTTGTTAATCTGTACACGACAAAATAATCGCAATATCGTTCGACTTAACAGTCGTTTGACTTAGTATTCGTGTTCTAGATTGCAGTTTGTTAGCCATCAGATATCTACGAGCGGTTGATTTTATCGTCAATGTGCGCCTCGTCTAAAAGTATAATAACATGAATATCGCGATTCCCGTGTATGATATCATCACAGCAGCAGAGCCGGCTCGTACCGAGAATCCACTATGAGCGAACCTTTGCCAACAATCTTACTATTCAGCATTTGTTGTTCTTATATTTGCCAAATATTTGCACCTTATCGCCGGCGTATTGTGATAGTTTTACGAGCGCCATTTTTATATTTTTGTTTCGCGCGCATTTTGGCTGTGTATCCAATATGGTGGTTGTTTGTTTTGGATAATGCGGTTATCTTTTTAAATGTTATTATTTATTCCTGAGATGATGAAATTTGCTTTTACCTATGGAATTTCCAAAGATGCACCTAGAATGCAGTTATCATATGTTTAATCTAAACATAACACTAAGTCCTGAGACTAGAACACAGGATCATTATACAAAGAGGAACTTTAACTTAACCATCTAATTTATCAACACGTTCAAAGAACAGTCCTAGCCGAAAATTTCACTGAGGCTATTGACTCTCACATTTGGCATGATAAAACCGATAATTTTATAACAAGGGGATTCCGACCACGTGTCTCCATGGATCCTGCCAAGGGGGCACACCAGGTCGCTGGCACCCGCCTCGTCTGCGATGGCAGCCAACTCAATGTTTTGACTAGACCTTTTTGTTTATACCAGCGGAAGTAGAGTAGCAGTTTGTTTGGGCTAATCAATCATTGGTGGCTAGAATTTTTCGCTGTGTTTAGATTGCAGTGTCGATCGAAGGTTGTGGGATTGCGGTTTGTATCTGAGTTATTATGGCTACTTTTCAACATTGGGCTGTTTTTTCTTTATCACGTTAAAGTTGTCTTGTTGTTACAAAAGGAGGCCTAATTTGTATCTTGTTTACGATAAATTCATGTCTTTCATTTTATATTTACTTTTTATTATTTAATTTTTAATTCATCATCATCGGCGGCCTTCAATCAGTGGTGGCTCACATCTGCGTGTAATTTTATAACACATTTATAAAATTTAATTAAGTATTAAATATTTTATAAATTTAAATAGATATTTACAAATACATTTACCTTTACACCACTTCAACTCCAAAAAAGAACCAACGAACATATTCTTCATTCTATTTAATAATACGTTATTTAGTGTATTTAGTACTCAAAGAAAATGGCGTCATTTAGCTCCAGATATTATTTTAATAAAAACGGTTTCACTAAGAGCTTGATAAAGCTTACAGCTTGTTTACGTTCTCCAACAAAGCATTTTTGAATTCGATTTTCGTTCGAAGTGACAGTGGCCTCATTATCGACGTGAATACCGAATCTGTCATGTGAATATGACAATCACGATTTTGAAAATGTTCAGAATGCATTACAACCTGCCAGAATGCAGGTCATTCGGGCCTTAAAGCACATTTACACAGAGAGCGTTAGTGTTCTCGTATATACAATTGTTGTTTGAATATAGGAAATGATATAAATTTAGGGAATGTTGTTCAAGTTTAAAGTTTTTTAAAGTTATCCAAATAAGCTTTTACTAGAACGTATGAGGCGTTACAGAATTTAGGTAAGGAAAAGACTGGACAAAAAGCTCCATGTATACTCTTTAAGGGAAGTGAGTTGAAAGAGAACAATGTAGGTTAAAAAATAATATTTGCAATTTGATAAAATATAGCTAAACACGTGAAATGAGGAGCAATATAGATTAGAATAGAATAGAAAAAGTTTATTGTCACAAAAACAAAACATGATAGTACAGTTTAAAGAAACAGTTATTACAATGTTCTATATCTACAAATTGTATACGCACTGAATAACTAGTGGTATGATGATTGTAGCAAAAGGAACGGTCTCAACAAATGTTGATAATGTGCAACACAGCAGCACACTGTCAACACTGATTTTCAGACCGTTCTTTTTACAGACATTATTATACGATCTATATAAATAGCTAAGGGGGTAGTAACCGAGAAAATAAGGTTTTTCATCCTTCAAAAGATTACATACCTTCGTGCTTTAAAACGCGTAGAAGAAACGACTTCATTTAACTAAAATTCCTTTTCATACAAACACATGCGCCTTTCCCCCACATTCTTACTTCTTTCGCTTCATTCACGACAATACCGTCTTTTTCATTTCAAACAAAATATAACTCTGTATTTTTATACTATAGAATCATTTTCCTTCGAATGTCATTTACAGTTCTTCTTTTGGCTGTTGATAGGCAATGAGCTAGCTACCTGCTAGCTACTATTTATATACCATTGCTAATTCCCGTTCTAATTTTACCGTCAGTCGCTTTTAGTCGTATCTTTAGATGTCGCGTTGTTTCAGTGGCTCTGGAGAATACATGTTTTTTTTTCCAACATTAACTGCGCAAGAGTTGATATGGGGTGATACCATCACATAGTCTGATATTCTGCCGCTAAAAAATAATGTGCTAACATTATTGTTTTCTGGTTGAAAGGACAATGTAGAAAGTGCAATTTTTAAGCATATGCAATTAACTTAACAACTGAAGTTTGAAATGAAATGATGAAATGATATTTTATATCTGTAAATAGATCCTTCAAAGACACTTTTACAAGTCAATGTTTTACTTTTTTTTTAAACTAGATGGCGCCGGCTTTTCCTATCTGACGACCTCTGAGAAGAAAACCCGAAACAAACTCGGAGAATCATGGTCTCTTTCAAAGTCCAGACAGTAGTAATATTATAGGATATGCGAGTTTACAATTTATCGTATGAGAATTGAATCCACGACCCGTAGCATAGAAACTTATTACTCAGCTACTGTGTGCCAATGTGTTGTCAGTATGGTGGGGTCACTTCGGATATTCTTCGTAGATAACTTTTCTAAGTGATTCAATCCACGTTTCTTCATAAAGTTTTTGAACATTATGGCCGTTGCAATATTTTAGTTATTCTAGTCACGAGTTTAGTGTCGTATCCCCCTTATCCTTTCTCTTTTTTGGCACATATTAAAAATACTTCCTTGAAGTAGGATTTCTCTTGTATTGGTAGTTGTACATTCTTGTTCTTAAGGGGCAATAGCAGCCTATAGTCATGACAACAGTGGTATCACTCACGTGTTGTTATCTTAAGACCTTAGTTGTTAAGTCTCATCTGTCAGAAATTTTATTGGCTACACTACTCTTCAAACCAGACCACAATAATGTTTTATCACATTACTGCTTAGCGAATATTCGACACTGCGGTGTGGCCACCCTAGATAAGCTTCAGCATCAGAATCCTACCACATTTAACTAACCACGAATTAGATCGATATTGATTATTCTTTATGCCATTAAAATTGTTTCAGAGAAATCAAGTCATTACTAAGAATCCTTTCCACGTCTCGCACACTCAAATATTCCTGGTTTTAAGATTTTGCTAATATTATTTCGCCCTTCACTTCATAAGCTGGGGAAACCAAATCAGTCAATTTATAAGATAAACAATATCTTGATATGCATCTTTATGAGTGAATTCAGGACAAATTGTATTATTTTCCTTGTAAAAATATAGCCTATACAACTATATCTGTATATATACTATATTTAAGAAGAAATATTTTCTCTGAAATTTAACCTAATGTTACTGATACTAAAGAAATTACGACAAGTGACGTGATTATAACGACATTTAAAAATTGTGCAAAAAGTATGTGTTAAACAGCCACGGAAGGAATTTTCCAATAAAAACGATTTTAAATCTGCGCATTTCTTCAAACGTCATAGCATACCATTGAGTGATTAAAATTCCATTCACAACCAGAAAGAATGTGGTCAATACAACACAAGATCAGAAAATTCATCACAAAAACATCAATATCGACTCAAAAATCATTTCACGAAAGCAACAAAAACACGAATCGATACAAAATTCTGATACGCCTAACCGAATCGGGTAGGCGGTAAATCACGACATATTTGAATACATTACGCTATGATTCAACGCATTACAATACAGTATTTGTTTTGCGCGTGCGCGATGCATACGATATTAATTTTTGCCGGTACACCACGCAGATCCTTTTTCTTTTGTTCGTACATGACACAATTAGGCCTACCAGTGATGAATAATAAGGAATATGGATTTTGATGTGTATGACAGGTGATTGGCTATCGAATACTAATCGGGTTTGAATTTTGGAAACAATTGCTATCCAAATCTCATTCTGAGTTCTCTTCTCGATGCCGTAAGATTCCATTTTCCACGTTTGGCATCAAAACCACTCTATAATTTTGGAGACATAAGAGTGTTAATTGAATTATATCAATATCAATATAAGGCGATAAAATCGTAAAATACTTTGTATCCCTTTACTTATGTTTGTTATTTCGGAAAGTTTTTTTCTTTTAAAAAATGGTTACTAGCAATGTGGGTCGCACATTTCTAGTATTCTTGTTAACCCCTCGTGTTAAGCTGTTGTGGTGCGGTTGTGTTACGAGTGGGTTCACGTTGGAAGTGCAATGGGTGGGTTTCGAACCGGCAACCACATGATCGCCAGTCCAACGCCTTAGCCATTGGGCTACCACCGCTTCAGTGTATTAAAAAAAGTAGTTTCATTACAATATCTTAGGTTAGAAACTAGTACTTACAAAAGAATCGTGATCATTTTCTGACTTACAAATGTAAGTTCAAATTGATATCATATATATAATCTCTGATATCATATATATATATATATGATCTGAGTATTATAGGGTAGTTTGATAGTTGTCACAAAATTTTTTTGCTCTTATAATTTAATTAAAATAAAATATAAAACACAGGTTTAATACCAATTTAATGAGTAGATACACATGGTAATATAGAGTACCTACCAGTATAGTGTTATCTCCTTAATATAAACTACTTTTATTTCTAAAACTACTAAAACAATGGATGCACTCAAGGAGTCACTGTCTGAACTGATGAACACTTTCAACACAAGGATGGCAAACTTCGAGGCAGAGTTGGAGAAGAACCCCCATGCATCTACCACCACTACGGACAGCTTGGCAGCAGACTATGCTTCATTTAAGAAGTTTGTTCTCGAGGCGTTGACATGTCTCCAAAAACAAATGCAGGCTTTCGCGCAAGATCTTGACAACATGGAGATGAGGAACCGTCGAAAGATGATCCTACTGCATGGAGTCACCGAGCGGCCTAATGAGGAGATAGTGCAGGTAGTGACTGATGTGGTGCGTAGTCATTGCAAGTTGACAGACTTTACTGCTGCTGACATCAAGCACTGTCATCGGATGGGGAGGCAGGCAGGTACTAACAAGCCCAGACCCATACTTTGCAAGCTTCAGGATGTTGTTGTTCGGGACAAGATCTGGTTTGCCAAGACGAAGCTCAAGGGATCCAACATCACCATATCGGAGTTTTTGACCAGACACCGGCACCAAGTCTTCATGACTATGCGGGAGAAATTCGGCGTGACAAACTGCTGGACGAAACAGGGCCAAATTTATGTGCTTGATTGCGACGGGAACCGAAGGCGAGTTAATTCACTTTGTGATATTGACAAGTTTAAGCAACCCGATGAGCTGAAGGTAGCACCAGTAGCAGTCCCAGCAGCTGTCCAGTCGTCGCTCCTGCCGAAAAAAACGAAGCGTGCTGCTGCGTCGAAGAAGTGAGGTTAAGAGCCTTCATTTCTGGGTAATGTCTTTGACCGGGCAACACCTTTGCTATTTCTTTATAGGTACCGAACAATTGACTTTTCTATACATATTTATTTCACTTCTATTCTACCCATAAACTAACTTTTTTGTAATATCTTGTCATGATGTCGATGTAGTTACTGACAGCTAATATTATGTCTGATGTCTATATCACTCAAAACTCAAATGTCAACTTAAACTGTCAAGTGCTATCGACATAAGTTGTTCGGATACTTGTACGTAATATTGTTTCTTTTCTGCCTACTTTTTAATTACCTGACCAAGTACGGACGTATGGATGGTTACTTGGTATGTTGGATTTTAAACACAGTGGTAGGTTATGGTTCTTGTAATTTCAAGTGCGATAGTGTAAGCTCGGTTATTGACATTATAAATTAAATTGTAGTTTTTAGTAACGATTTATCAAATTGTAAACACAACTGGCAGGTGGACAGTTTTTACACTTGACACTTATTAGTCTGTAGATTATTTATATTTATTTATATATATATTTATTTACATATACCTTTATTTAATATAATGTCCGATTTTTGCACTGACAGTGATTCAGAAAGCTTTGTATCAGCAAGTAGCAATGATAGCTTCACCAGCATTCCCTCGCTAGCTGACGCGCTCGAGTCTCAATTTTCTAATGTCCCAAAGAATCTTAATGTAGTCCATATAAATGCCCAAAGTATTCCGGCACATTTCTTTGATATGTTAGCTAATCTTGACTGTAAGAACATCCATGCTATCCTTGTCTCAGAGTCATGGTTAAAACCGTGTCTTCCTTCTACTTCCTACTCTCTTCCTGGTTTTCAACTCATACGAAACGATCGTACAACCAGTCGTGGTGGTGGTGTTGCTATATATCTCCGTGCCAATATTCCATTCTCAATAATTGATATGTCATCACAACCACCACCACAAAATGCTGGTGAACATCTATTTTTAGAAGTTGACCTTAAGCATACAAAAATTCTTCTTGGAGTTTATTACAGCCCATCGTGTTATCTTAATTTCTTTTCCTCTTTTGAAACTATCCTAGAAAACCTTACTCCTTCTTACAGTCACACCATAATTATGGGCGATTTCAATACTTGCTTATTAAAACAAGATCCCCGTTCTTCTTCTCTCCGATCTTTGTTGCAATCAGTGAACCTACATATTCTTCCTTTGAATGCAACACATCATGTCCCCAACTGTAGTCCTTCTCTCTTGGACCTTATTTTTGTTTCCTCTTCTCAACATGTCAGCAAACATGGACAATACCCAGCTGACATGTTCTCCTATCATGATTTACTTTTCCTATCCTACAAAATTCGCCCACCTAAGGCAAAGCTCAAAACCCTCATGTTGCGTAATTTTGGTGGTATGGACTCCGAGGCCCTCCGGGAAGATGCAAGCAACATTGACTGGGCTCCTCTCATCACAGCTGAGTCAATTGATGCAAAAATCGGTATTTTCACTGACACTCTGACCAGCCTCTATGACGTACACGCTCCCATACGTGCAGTTAAATTAAAACACCTACCAGCGCCCTGGCTGACGGATAATATCCGAGCCATCATGCATAAGAAGGCAGTGGCTAAAACCAAACATAAATGTCGCCCTGGGGCACGCAATTGGGAAAATTATGTAGCTGCTCGGAATCACTGCAATAGGGTGTGTAGGGACGCTTTACGCCATTATATCCATGATAATATTGAAAAAGGAGATCCGACAAAAGTTTGGAAATTTCTCAAATCTTTGGGAGTTGGAAAACAGAGTCAAACTGATATTCCTAAAGACTTGGACATTGATTCGTTGAATCAGCACTTCTCGTCTTCGTCCCACTGTAATGGGACCATGAAAGCGTCCACAATAAGTCATCTTTCATCCCTTCCAACTCCTCAATACTCAGCATTCGTTTTTAGTCGATTCTCCGATTGTGATGTTAAGAAGAGCATAGTATCTATCACATCCAATGCAGTAGGCAGTGACTGTGTCAGCCGAAAGATGATTCTCCCTGTCCTTGATGAAATTCTCCCAGTCCTATGTCATATTCTTAACTATTCCATATCCTGCGGTGAATTTCCATCTTTATGGAAAGACGCCCAAATTACTCCTTTACCTAAAAAACCTAATCCCAGTTCTTTCTCCGAGTATCGTCCAATATCCATACTTCCTTTTCTTTCTAAAGTTCTAGAACGCCTCGTTTACAATCAGCTCAGTACTTTCCTTTCTAAGAATAGTCTCCTTAATCCTTTCCAATCTGGTTTTCGCCCTGGTCACAGCACCACTACTGCCCTTGTCAATATCACAGATGACATTAGGTCAGGCATGGAAAGTGGAAAAATAACGGTTCTATGCTTACTGGATTTCAGTAATGCATTTAACACCGTTAATTTCGACATCCTGCTTGCTATACTTGGCTCGCTTAACATATCTCCAACGGTGATTGACTGGTTTCGTAGTTACCTGTCTGGCCGCCGTCAGCGTATACACATAGAGGATACTTTTTCTTCTTGGTGTAATATCGACGTTGGGGTACCGCAGGGTGGCGTTTTATCTCCTCTCCTCTTCGCAATTTTTATTAATTCAATTTCCCATAAACTTAATTCGTCCTATCACCTCTATGCAGATGATCTGCAAATTTATAGGCAAAGTTCGCTAACAGAGCTGCCACAGGCGATTGCAATTATAAATAAAGATTTAGGATCTATAAGCGATTGGAGCAAAGCGTATGGACTTAAAATTAATCCAACGAAAACCCAGCTTATTATTGTTGGTAGCCCTAGATTGTCTGCTAGTATTGACTGGCCTATGATTCCACAAGTTGTCTTTGATGGCACACTCATAACTCTAAGTGAGAAAGTTAAAAACTTGGGTATTTTAATTGACACACATCTTTCTTGGGGTCCTCAGCTTGAAGAGGTCAGTCGCAAAATGTTTGCATCAGCAGGGTCGCTGAGGAGATTACGAAACTTCCTGCCTACTGCCACCAAAATAACACTAGCACAGTCTCTTTTACTTTCCATTATTGATTATGCTGATGTCAGTTATCTCGATCTCACTGAGGCACAACTAAATAAACTTGAGCGACTCCAAAATTTCTGCATAAGATTTATATTTGGCTTGCGCAAGTATGATCACGTTTCCGAATTTCGAGCAAAACTCAAGTGGCTTCCGATACGCCTTCGCCGGAATTCTCATATACTGTCTCTTCTCTACAGTATTCTGTTTAATCCTCTTACTCCTTCTTATCTTAAAGAACGTTTTCAGTTCCTCCATGACACACATACGAGATATCTAAGATCATCGGAAAACTTGAGACTTGAGATGCCAAAGCACACCACAATTTTTCTGGACAATTCCTTTTCTATTCAAGCTGTACGGCTTTGGAATGCTTTGCCTGTGTCAGTGAGACGTGCGCAATCACTGGCAATATTCAAAAGATTGGTGAAGGAGCATTATCTGTCGCTATAACTGCTCTATTATCCTAGATCGTAGTATATGTTCTTGTAATAAAATTGTAAACTTATCTCTTATTATGCCATATAAGCTATATATATTTATTAATATTTATATATATATTATAATCAATTATCTATGTAACGTATATTGTGTATCTATATTATTAGAATTTAAGTATGATTTAATTTAAGTGTTTAGTTTATTTTATGTACGCCAGACTACCTAGTTATCGCCTTACCTTTCTCTTGAGTCCATCCAAAGGTTGTCTGTAAGAGATCGCTTTAAGCGATAAGACCGCCCATTGTACCATTTTATATATAAAACTTGTACTTGAAAATATTTTTGGTGTGCAATAAAGAATATTCTATCTATCTATCTATAAAGACTCAAGAAATATAGTATATCTGTATAAAGCAAAATTTAGCTACTCTTAGGCTAGATAGCACACACATGCATCGTATTTTTCGTCTGTACTTCCACTAGAAATTTTCTGACTGTAGTATCTCACGTACCTTTAATTCCCTTCATTTCCTTATTTAGTTCATAATCTTTAGAATAAGATAGCATATTAATTCAATAGTACAAGTTAAAAAGTATTTTCAGCATAAGATTGCAGTTGGAAAAACAAAAAAAACCATTGAGAATATAATATATTAAGATTTGAAAAGAAATGTATTTTTTAACAAAACTATTTTCTAAAGAATATAACATGCTCAAATATCTGTGAGATGTTTGGACTAAGATTGCTGTCTAAAAGTGATTAGGATTTCAATTAATTAAAAAGTATATTTTCAAAGAAATTGCTGAACACCAGGGAAGAATCACTTCATTTGTGTATCAAAACTAATAACTTTACTTTGTTTTACTGTAAATTAAATTTTTCATTACCGTGTCGATTTCTCGTTGTGTTTTCAGTAAGTATATCTTGAATTTGATGCTGCTGTTTATCGCATATCAAAATTAACTCGTCAGTTTATTTATGGATGCCCAAACATTGATAATGAATTCGTTTATTTAAAAAGTCGAATTTATGCGAACGAAGTTGAGAGTCATCAGTCTGGATAAAATAAATCTTGTAATTCTTATTTGCAAAAGCTTTGTGTGTTTTAATAATCATATATTATACATATTTACGAACAGAATCAAAGTTTAGATTCTTGATACTGGTTAATTTATCATGTCTGAAAACGAAAGTTGGGTTGGTTGAAAAAGTCCCAGGGTGGGCGCCAGTACAGAAAATTCAATAAACCAAGTTAATACCTGTTTTGAATGTTTCTCTTGTTTACAGGACGAGTTCCATCCGTTCATAGAGGCCCTGATGCCATTTGTAAAGTCCTTTTCGTATACTTGGTTCAATTTACAAGCGGCCAAACGGAAATATTACAAGAAGCACGAAAAACGCATGAGTCTCGAGGAGGAACGCCATACTAAATATGAATTACAGGTAATTTATTTACTTATTTTGAACCTTTCATGCGATGTTCACAACAGTCGCTGGGCACAACATGTAAGCAGTCACAAAAGCGAAATTATACTTCTTTGAGAAGATGCAATTATTCATAATGAAATATTATTTATTTAAAACGGTATTTAAAACTTTGTTGACCTCGTCTTGTATAGGCTTTTGTTACACTTAGAAGTCAGCTTATACTGGATATGTATCTATGGCCTGCTGTACCTACAACCGTATGTCTGTGATTCTATTGAATTGATGTTTGGGTACAAGTCACAATGACTACAGAGTGATTTAATAGCATTTTATTAATATAAATTAATGAAATTCATTATTGAAAGAAAAATATTTTTAAGGGTTTCTAGTATACATATAGAATACAGTTAACATCTCTATTATAGGTAATATTGGAAAGCACTTTGCTTTTCAGTTGTTCCTTTACTAATAATATCGATAACTCGTGTCCGAAATTACATTGTATTGACGGCAAGTTCGCACTTTATTGCCATAATTTTAATTTTTTAATGGCGTGCAATTAATTCGTTACACTATGTAATTTTTCCGTCTTCTCAAAACATAGACTGTCTTCTTAAAATATAGAACAGGTCAGCTAGTAGAATCCAGGGCGGAGGTGAAATTTCATGTGCTCACAATCGTTCGAACTTGGAGCAAATATCTGTAGGAGTGACAGCACTGACAGCTATTGCTTCCGATGCGGTAATCGAACCGCGACTGTCAGACGCTCCACCTCCTTACAATTTAGATTACTGAAATATGTTTTGCGATTGGTAAGGAATGCACGAAAATTTAAAGGATTTTGATATCTGTGCTGTTTCCTCAGATTTTTTCATGCTTGAATTTTATATAAGCTGGAAAGGAAATATAAAAGCTACAACTTCACACAAACCAACGTCACATAACACCTAATTTAATTACTTGCTATAATAGTTTTACTACGATATTTTTATTACTATGAATGTTTTGTTCCTGACTTAAATGAATTTATTTCCATGCAAATTATTACCATTTAATGAGAAATGTGTGAAAACGATTGATTATTTTGACTTCAGAATATTATCATATTACTGTTCTCTTTTTTAAATACACTGATTACACTGATACTCAATTCTGAAACCTTTGAATACCTTTCTGATAGTTCATCATCAACCCATTACATTGTCCCACTGCCGGGCACGAGTCTCCTCTCAATACGAGAGGGATTAGGCTATAGTCCACCACGCTAGCCTACTGCGGGCTGGCAGACTTCTCATGCCGTCAAGAAAATCTCTCAAGCATGCGGGTCTCCTCACGATGTTTTCCTTCACCGTTTAAGCGCGTGATAATTAATTATTAATACGCACATAACTTCGAAAAGTTAGAGGTCTTGGATTCGAACTCGAGACCTTTGACTTGGCAGTCCAATGGTCATATCATTAGGCTATCACTGCACTTACTTCTGATACTTATTTACGGAAAATTCTCATGGCTTGTCTGCCATCTGTCGACGTGGCAGGGTCAACTTCATATTTGCTTTCCTTACCCTATAGGGTATTTAAGTAATTCACAAGATGCTCATGAATTCGAAAAAACTAAAGCACATATCCCGGTTTCAATTTTAGAGCGCCATAAATAACAGGCTATACCTACCAAACTACAGTTGCTTGCAAATTCTAAAACTAATTTCACACTTCCAAAATTTCCAGAATGAAAAAGCAGAAGTGAAACAGAAATGGGCATCGCGGCTGTTAGGGAAGCTCCGCAAGGACATAACGCAGGACTGCCGGGAAGACTTCGTGCTCAGCATCACAGGCAAGAGGCCAGCCGTGTGTGTGCTCTCCAACCCCGATCAGAAGGGCAAGATGAGAAGGATAGACTGCTTACGACAGGCTGACAAAGTGAGTAGGAATTATTTAAAACATACAAGAAAATATTTTACAAATACCATGATCGCCGAACAAAACTTCTTACTTAAATTATTTTATTATTTTTTTAAGGCGATTTTACTTTTTTGTTAAAAGTAATTTAATTTTTTAATTTTTAGTGGAATGTTTTGTTTATTTGTAATTGTAAGCCAACTTAACGCACTGCTCCAATGACACAGCAATGTTTCGAAGTAAACGATAATATCATCGATGTAAATAATTTTATATTTTTGTTGATTTTTTAAAACCGCTAAACCAATTTCGATAAAATTTAAACAACATCTGAAATATGACCAACCAAACAAAAAAATAATCATCAAAATCGATCCATAATTGACGGAGATATCGCGTCCGAGAGATCGCGTCTAAGCATACAAAAAAAAACATACAGACGAATTGAGAACCTCCTCTTTTTTGAAGTCAAGCAAAGTGTTATTGGGTTTTTTAATGAAATTCTCAGAAGCAGCTTGGAGTCTGGATTTGTGCCCGGTTTATTGTAATAATGGAAGGAGAGTAGGGAGGCCTTTGCCCTGCATTGGGACAATAATATTTGAATAAAAAAATGGTAATAGGCTCGCCTCCTATTACATGCCGGCGATGCTAAACATACCGGCGAAATATGGGTGTACAATAAGTACACCTCTGCCTAACCCTTTGAGGAATACAGGCTTGATGTTATTGTTGTTAATTTTAAGCATCCGTGTCTCTATAGCTTCTCCTTTTATATTTCCAGGTATGGCGTCTAGACCTGGTAATGGTGATACTGTTCAAAGCGATTCCCCTGGAGAGCACGGATGGCGAGCGGCTAGAGAAGCACCCAGAATGCACGCAGCCGGGGCTCTGCGTGAACCCCTACCACATTAACGTGTCCGTCAGAGAACTGGACCTGTATCTGGCGAACTTTATTAACAGCTATGGTAATGGGAGCGACGGTCTACCAGGTCTCTCGCTCAGTTCTATTTATTACTCGCTTTTTTATTTTAAGTTCAGGATGAGTGTTGATTTCAGTTGTACGCACGGCTTCACGTGGAGCTATACAAATCTAGTTTACGCTGGTCTCTTATTGTATGGAAAACCTAAACAATACGAAAGCGCTTTTGGCTGGTATTGTATAGCTTGACATGTAGCCGTGTGTACCAAAAGATATTATGCTGATGATTTGGTCTTTAAAACATTTACCAATCTTGAGAAATTATTAATAATATGAATTTTATCGTTACAACTTCGGTGAAGGTTTGGCGGCAGTATGATTGGAAATATATGAAACAATTTATATACCTCGTCATTAACTGAAAGGCAAATAATTCTAATAAGAATAAAAAAATACAGTGTTTTTTACAATAAATAACAGTAATCAGCACTCATCCATCTAAAATTTTTAATTGCAAACATTAAGCCCTGTAGAAGTATTTACGCTAGCTTCCTTTGCGAGAATTCCAAATTCTTAAAATAAATTATTAGAAAATATTATTTCACGGAACTTCAGTGCCGCAGTTTAGATTCTAACTAGTTTTGGATCCAATCCCCAATGAGTCACTAAAGCCGCCAGATTGTGGAGAACAGGGGGGCTACAATAGCCACTATTGGTGTATTATATACACAATGTGCTATATATTAAAAGTATAAGCTGACCAGTAAGTGTACGAAACGTCTTAACGATGTCAGCTTAAACTAATACTGTATATGTACCTATCTATGGTCTGTTGTGTATCTTTGTGACAATGAATGATATTTTAATTCATTTACATTCATTCAATTTAAAGCCTCTTGGCTATTACTTATACCATTAAAAAAAAACGCTTGATAACTTCTTTAATTGCATTAAATGTATAATATATAAATTTCTAATCGGGATTCGTTGAATTAGATATGAATTGCGTTTCACCCCCTTTGGTAGATTTTTTATTTAAACCAGTCCAGTAACTGATTCTGCTTATAAATATTTTACTATCTACAACTTCGGTTGATGGTGGATATTAGATTTAGTTAAGTTTATATGCTTAGAAAATGCAATTCGTAGACATCCTACAGTTGTCATATATCTTATTAAAAGGGAAGCAAACTAAAAGAATGCTACCACCTATAAAATTGACGGTATTACCCATGTAATTCTCGAAAAACGTATCATTTGAAAAGAGGGTAAGCGTTAGTTACCTTATTTCTGTTGCTTCACTAAAATAAGGTATATTCAATGATGTAGTTACGCAATTAGTATCTTTAGGAGTAGTAACATCTTCTTCAGTACGTATCTTAATTCCTCATTATCTGAATTCCTTAACCTCATCAGTTCCTAACCATTGTACAGTGAAGTTGGTGTGATTTCAGATATATTAAGCGGGTCGCTCTCTCCCCACCCTCCTAGGGACAAAGAGAACGAACACGAGGCCAAGAGCAAAGGTAACTCGCGAACGAGTTCAGTTACGTCTTGTGTCCAGTGTGTTGTATGCGTTTCTTCTGCAGCTCTGTGGCAAACAATTGCTTGTAGATGTTTGAATAATAAAAAAAGGGAAAACATACCCTTAAGTTTGGCTATTGCATCAAACGTGAAAATGGCACTACCAAATTGCTTCATCCGATTTGATCAAAATTCGTATTGTGCACGGATGAACGACCTCAGAATACGCGTCACATAGTGGTTTATCGTTCCGAGAACCTGATGGAGTCACATTATAAATAATTCAAATCAGTTCAGAAGCATCAGAGATACGTAGAAAGCGAAAAACAAATAAATTGACAATCTACATAAGTTTGTCATCGCTTGAAAAGAATTGTAAAAGTTTCCATTGATAATTGGCGCCCAGCGTGGGATCTTAATGTCTGACAGTTTGGATTAAATTTGAATGTGGATTTACTTGAGACTTCATAAAATTCATCCGATAAAGAATTAAGTCATCAATTGATCTAGAAATAGAAGTATTTCGGATATAGGCTAAAGCCAAAGTTTTTTAAACCAAAAAACTGCATCAATACCTTGCTACTCCTAAAAAAATATTCTTCACCCTAGATCAGAGAAAGGTAATAAAGATTGCGGAATTTCTGGAAAATCAATAATGGGACATTTCACAAATTCGCGTAAATGATAGAAAAACCACAAACAGTACTTATCGTTGATTGCCACACTGCAGAAGAAACATAAATGTGATTGGTTTGCACAAAAAGTATTTGTCCTACAAATTATTTTACTTTTCTCTTTAATTATTTTATGCATTAAAACAAAATTCTTAATACCCGCATCAAATTGGCTTGCACTTACACTTTTCATGCTTTTATTGGTATCAAAATTGTTGTTAAATTTCACATATTTCGGACTGCCAGAGTAATGTTTGCTCCTTTGTTGTTTTTGAAAATTATTTGTATGTAGTCGGTGTTCCTTCTCTTTCACTCTTTTTATCTCTGTATATTTCGATGCTATTCTAACATTACCTCAATCTTTATCATCTTTGTAAATAATTTTATTAAAATTAACATTTTCGATCTAATTAAAATTATCCAATTCATTTTCAAATTTAAGAATAGCATCGATTTCTTGAATTTTTTAAAATACTACGCAACAACTACCTATTTGTACAGTCCAAAATAGGCTTTTACCTACTACAATAATACATCTTTATAACTATGCAACATATCAGTTTATTTTCTGAAGTGAGATTATAGAAAACGGCGTTGTTATATTTGAACATCATACTTATTTTGGTTCGTATCATCATCAATGTGCTTGAAAATTTGATAAATTACGTCGTTTTCTATAAAATTACTTTTTTAAAGTTTACTATATGGTAGTTACTGTTGTTGGATGTTTTCTATATTGTATAAATGTTTGATGTTGTGGCTTTATTAAACTTATAAAAAAACCTGTAATTCAAATACAGGCACTTTATTTTCAATTATATTAATGCCTGTCTCACCATTGTCTATATTTTTTAACTCAATATGTTAATAAGGTTTGGTAATACATACTCTTTAGTAAGTATTACCAAACCTTTCAGTTTAAAAGTAAAGACAGTGGTGGTATCAGGCTCTAGCTATCTTTATGTGTGTTAGTGTAAGTTTAAAACAGAAAAAGATGCTAAATGCTAATGCCTTCTGACATTTCGAAATAACGCACAGGAAAACGTAGGGGAATCCCATACTCGCGCCAATAGTACAATGACGAACACTACGAGCCACATATGGATTTGGGGTCCTCCATATAGTTAATTCAATAAGTAATTTATTTTTACATATACCAAAGTCCTGACTATAACGTAGAAACGGGGATAGAAAATAATTAATTAAAGTAGCTTTGCAGATGCTGCCTAAGGTGCCTAGACAATGTCACATTTTCATTATCGATAACGAAATTAGATATCCGAAATGTATGGAATTGGCATAATCTTCATCACGGGACTCGAAAGGCTATGCAATTTCATACCTTTCGTATTTATCTATCTAAGGAGCTAAGAAAATAAATATTTTTCTTTCTTTCTAAGATAGCCACTTTAGATATATCATAATACCCCAAAATTTCTAACTCCCAGACTTAGGGGAGCGTAATTCTAGAATACCAAACCTAACGGCTGGAAATTGCAAAATATTAAAATAGAGCAGGAATAAAAAATGCTTATCTTGACTTGCTATTTGCCAATAGCAGTCAATTATTATAGTAACTGTTCTAAAAGGGAAGTAGGATCGAGGTGTATGATGCCTTCAACAGTTATAAATAAATAAAAAATGTTGTCTAAAACATTTTCTATCCATTAAAAATGTGCAATTATCCTTTATCTCTAAATCTACTTTTCAGACTTTTTTTTTTGTTCGGTACTCAAAAAAAATACTGGAAAGTAAATTTTTCATGGATAGATTTTTTCTATCCAAAACTCCACCATTTTTCATGCATATATATTTTTTTGACGTCTACTTGTTGTCACTTAAAAATGTAACAAACAAAACATTAATTTGCGAAAGTATTGGGCCCTGAAAAATAATCTGACTTATAAGACGTAAATTTTCAAGGCTTGTCATCTAAAGGGAAGTTAGGCAGTGGTCTCGGGATTGAATGGACGCAGGTTCGACTCCTGCCTGAGATCGTATTTTTCTTTCACTAGAAAATTCATATCTTTGTGGATTTAAAGTGAAGAGAAATATTTTTTTAGTTAAATGAGTCCTGAAATCTCTTGTATAGCCAGTGTCGTAATACTGTAACGTCTGAAATGGGTGATTTCAGGCTGTAGTCACAACCCATACAACGGTGTAATATGCAACGATATTATTCTAGCGACCGGTGTCTTCTCGTCCAAGGAGCTGTGGAAGCTGTCTAAAGGTAATTGTTAAGTCTAAATTCTGTTTTTTAATCTCGGAGACTAAATTGACACGTGGATGATGGAGGGGTAGAGGGAGACCAAAGAAAAGATGGATGGATTGTGTGAAGGAAGATATGATGGAAAAGGGATTGAATGATGAGATGACGACTAACAGGGATAAAATGGAAGAAAAAGGACAGGTTGCGCCGACCCCAAATAAATTGGGAAAAGGGCGGGAAGATGATGATGAGACTAAATTAACACATGCAAATGTAAAATTTACAAATAATGTTGCCAGCTCTTTTATACAGTGTTGTGCCTATAATACCGGTTTGTTGAATCGTTTTTATATTTTTAAGACGATTCTTTCATGATAACTTGTTAAAATACCTTTTAGCAAAACTGCCTTTAAAAATAATGGGTAATGTCCGTAATGTCTAAAAAAGTTTTTGATGTGGGTGCCGAAAACAAAAGATCCACTTAAACTAAATTGATGAATGAATGAATTTTAGATAGACACATGTCATGACTGTTCTCACTCACTTCTCCTTTTACTTCCAGCTTCTATCCTGCAAGAAACCGGGTCGGAGTCACCGAGCGGTTCCGGCGGCGGCATTAAGCTGGAGTCGGGATACTATTGTGGATACAACAGTCCAGCCCCGCAAGCCTTCGAGCCACCCGCCGAGCGAGCCACGCCGTCCGCCATGCTTGTGGGACAATGCTATAGTGAGTCCGTGACTATGAAAGTATTCATACTTTTTTCTGCTTTATCTTCATCATGATTTGGTACATAATAACATAACATCATCATCAACCCACTGCTGGGCACGGGTCTCTCCTCGAAATGAGAGGGATTAGGCTGTACTCCGCGACGGCGACGCTAGCTTACTGTGGGTTGGCAGACTTCACACGGCATCGAGAAAATCTCTCAAGGTTGCGCTATGCCTGGCAAATGTCTGGCAGATGCTGAACCAGGTCCTATTTAGTGGAGTCCTGAGAGACATACTAACTTATGGCCCATAATGTTAAATATTTGTTTTTTTTTTCTTATGTATGTATTTAATAGTATGTGTCACGATGGGTATCCTAAATAAATTATATTTCTTTCTTTCTTCTTTCTTTCTTTCTTGATAAGTATTAATACGCACATGACTTTGAAAAGTCAGAGGTGCGTGCCTGGGATTCGAACTCGAAACCTTTGACGTGGCAGTCCTATGGTCATCTCACAAGGCTATCACTGCACTTATAACGTAACATTCCACGCCTGTATTCCCTGAAGGGTTAGGCAGAGGTGTTCTATGTACACGTACAGTTCGCCGCATGTAATAGGGAGTGAGCCTATTGCCGTTAACCTGGCAAAGCCAAACTCCAAGCTGCTACTGAAAATTTCATAGAAAAACCCAAAAACACTTTGATCGACGTGGGAATCGAACTTGATACTCTAGCTTAGCCATCGCGCATAGGACCACTAGACCAATGAGGCAGTCAATGTTTTTTTATTCTGTACTTTTTTATCTATATAACTATTATGTTGAATAATGACTAATGGTTTAACAATCATACTAACATACAAATACAATAAAACGCAACAAAACTCAACGTCAATCAAACAGCCGACGTTCGTAAAGCATTCGTCGCACGTGCGCGGGCGCCTAAATATAGTGCACACTTGTATGGCACATGTATTGTTGAAGCGATGCGGTGACTACGCGCACGTTTAAAAATACCTAGTCATTTTGAATGTTTCAAAGTAATATTGTGTATTTTTATGTTTAAAAATTATGTCTATGACTGCCTCACTAGTCTAGTGGTCCTAAGTGCGACTGCTACGCTAGAGGTCTGGAGTTCGATCCCCAGGTCGTGCAAAGTGTTGTTGGGTTTTTCTATGAAACTCCCAGTAGCAGTTTTAGCAGCTTGGAGTCTGGATTTGTGCGCGGTTAATAGACCTTGTGGGTGGCAATAGACTCTCCCCCTATTACATGGGACCTACCTACCGACCGGCGAAATGAGGGTATACATTAAGTAAACCTCTGCCTAACCCTTCGGGGAATACAGGCGTGATGGTATGTTATGTAATATATGTGTGTAAGAATAAAAATAAATTTATTTCCGTTGAAATGATTCAAGAAAATATGCGTTGCGAAATAAGTAAAACCGCGGCCCACAGGTAGTAATGATAACGCATTCTAAGCATTGAATAGTCTCTGCAACTACTGAACCGATTTGAAAACTTCTTTCACCAATAGAAAGCTACATTATTTCTGAGTGACAAAGACTATAAATTATCCCTTAAAATGTCAAGAAACATATAGTCCACGCGGGCGAAGCTGCGGGGAGAAAGCTAGTTATGCATACCTAAAAGATTTCTATTATAATGATAATTTTAACTCTTCTCGTTTCCACCAGCAGGCATCCCGCACAGCTCGGCAGGTCTGTCTGCGCAGTCGCCGCTGGTGCCGTCAAACACGATCTTCTACCAGCACGCCGCACCACCCACCGATACGCACCCCACTAGTAAGTAGCGACATCTAGCGCGCCACCGAAGAACTAGTGGCAGTTGAATATGTTATGGATGGATTTCTTTGTATAGATCAAATCAAATGTTTTTATTTCAAATAAGCTTTTACAAGTGTTTATGAAACGTTACTGACTCTAGTTGCACGGTTCCAAAAAGTTGATCCTATGGAGAAGAATCCGGCAAGAAACTCCCTGGACACTCTTTTAAACCATTATACATCATTCACATATTGGTAAACAGATACATTATGGCGATAACAGGATGTGAGGACATTGGAGGTTTATGTCATAATTAGCCTAAAATTAAAAGATGGTTCTCAGTATTTGAGAACTATGTCAACCTAAAATAGATTCAACCTATGTGGTCGAATAAGTAGGTACACATCATCTATATATATAGACAATAACCAATAGAATTTCCATATAGTAAGGGGTCAGTTTATACTGGTTTTGTATAGCTTGATATGTAGTCGTGCGTATTAACATTACTTTGTGATGGAACAAGGAGGATCATTAAGTTTCTGTTCAATTTCGCAGCTTCAGAAGCGCTCTCAAGCCAGCACTCCAGCAGCAAGTACGACGGCGCGCCACAAGACTCCCTCGGGGACTTCGTGACCTTCGTTTGCCAAGACCCCTCGGACGTGCAGCAGTTACAGGTATATATTTGTAGCTGCTTGAATGTGTCCTAGGGCCACTTGCCATTGCTAATGTCCATGGGTAACGGAAGGTAGAATAGTGGGCCATTTGATCCTATTCCTTCATAGGTTACTTTTTTTTTTCTTTTTTATGGTATAACTCGGCAAACGAGCAGGCGAGCTACCTGATGGTAAGTAGTCATCGCCGCCCATGGACATCTGCAAAACCAAAGGAGTTGCAGATGCGTTGCCGAGCCTATTTAGGGAAAGGGAGGGGAAGGAGAAATGGAGAAGGAAGGGGATTGGGGGAGGAATTGGGCCTCTGGCCCTCTCGCTTACCGAACGAAGCGCAGTAACTAAACGCTACTACTCGGACGTCGGTCTTCTGCGAGAGTGTGGTACTTCCCCGGTCAAGCCGGCCCATTCATGCTGCGAACAGCGTGGCCCTACCACAACAAAAACTTACTGTTACTCCGAGAGGAGGGCATTATCACGAGGTTTCTGGTCTCATTGTAAGGGTTTTCGGAATGTGCCAGGACGCGTAGCTAGAGGAGCATCCACTTGCCTTGCTAGAGACTCTGGAATCTCTCTCGTGGGTATAGCATAAATCATTACAGTTGGCGAGGTAAAATCCTTAATTTTTCCTCTAAAGGAGGTCCAAGTTGATTGAATTTTCTAAAATATACATTGACAGTATTATTCCAGGATTCAGGATAGGTTAATTTTTTTATTGTTATCCAAGAGAGATAGATAGCTATTTGACCATGTAAAGCGCAACTGCAAAACGATCTCAATATAAATATGTAATTTAACTAGTTATCATCACTCTTCAATCTGGAACGGAATAATGTATACATATCCTCGGATGTCAACTAATGACCATTCTTAATGAACAGCACGAGTCTCTATGGACTCATAAATACTGGTTCATATTAATCGATCGTTTTGGTGTCCAGGTGCACAGTTTATCGAGGAGTCCGAAGCCACCGTACTTCAGCAGCTCCATGCTGCCACCACCACCACTCCCACCGATGGCCAGGCCTGTTGCTATCATTAGATCCACAGGTAAATAAAAAACTTACTATTGCAGAGCTTTGTGCACAATTGTCTTAAAAAAATTGCCGACTACCATAAGGAGTTTTTTTTTTAGTAATGATAGGCCTACGCTTTTCCGCCAGTTCGCCTGATGCCTTAACTACGTCATGTAGAAACAGTGATGGATTCAATTATTGACCAAGAATTTACCTAATTTTATTCTAAAGATGTGGTCTCTATTGAGGCGAAATTTATATCTTCTTTATTTCAAACATTCTATCTATAGAAATATTATATTGTCGCCATCAACCATGTGGACCAAAACATGACCAATGGAGATCGACCATGGCCGAATATTTTCTTCTAGAAAGAGCACTGAGTCCATTAGTGGAAATATTAGCAGACTAACTTCCACTTCAGTAGAAAGCCATTTTGGCGTTTGCAGAAGCTAGGTTTTCACTTGGCTAAGGGAGAACCATCTTACACCAAAGGGAGAAACTCCTTATACCAAATCTTGTTTCAGCAAGCGAGCTGGTTGGTGGTAGTGTGGTGGGGGGCGGGGGTACGTCCCCCTCTTCTCCGGAGGTGCGCTCCCCGCCGACATCTCCTCGCCGGCGCTCGCCGCACCCTTACCGTACGGACTGCCATCCCCCAATCTCACACTTCAACCATTTCCACTCGCAGCCGCAACAGGTATGATTAGGTTCTAACATTTTAAAAGATAAAATACAAGATTTTGTGTAATGTAAAAGTAGTGATAGCTTAGTGATATGGACATTGGACTGCAAATTTAATAGATTCTGAGTTCAAATCCAAGACCTCTGACCTGATCTTCTCGCAATCGTGTGTGTATTAATCAATATTACTCGGTGAAGGAAAACATCGTAAGGAATTTAGCTTGATTGAAAAACTTCTTCAACAGCTTATGAAGTCTGCCAGCTAACCTCTCTCTTTGTAAGAAGAGACCACCAGCCCGACGCTGGGATAGAAAATTGATTTGATGATTCTGTCATAATGGCAATATTGGTTCCAGGTATTTAGTTACGCAAGTTCACTGGGCGGCGTCGGTTTAGGCGGTGGGGTATCAGGAGTGGGGGCGGGCGGCGGTGCTGTGATGGCGGGCGCGGGCGGGGTATCTCCTCCAGGCGGGTTGGGGCTGTACGCACCCCGGGCCTCCGCGAGGGCAGCGCCTAGGTGGGTTTTAGAGGACTTGGGACCGATAAACAGGTCCGTATCAGGATGAAATGAGGGGTGTAAGGGAAAGGTGGAATACCTTCCCCAAACGTCAACCTCACCTCCTTGAGGTGCACCCCGCTTCTGACCAACGAGGCTCTGACAACTTTTAGATATTGGGATTATTCTGACTCATTAAAACTCAAGTGTTTTACTCAATAGGATTTGGTTGCTTTAGATTTTGGTCAACGCTAAGTGTGTTCAGTCCTAAGCGCGACTGCTACGCTAGAGGTCCTGGGTTCGATCCCCAGGTCGAGCAAAGTGTTATTGGGTTTTCTATGAAATTCTCAGCAGCAGCTCGGAGTCTGGATTTGGGCCCGGTTAATGGCAATAGACTCGCCCTCTATTACGTTGGACCTAACCATGCCAGCGAAGTGTGGGTGTAAATTTTACACCTCTGCCTAATCCTTCGGGGAATACAGGCGTGATGGTATGAATGATGAAGAATCTGAGACAAATAATCTGAGCCGGTGACAGTTTAACAACGTCACTGCAGAATAAAATAACAATTCTAATGGAGCCACCACGCATGCCACCGGTTTTACCGCTGGCTTTTAGGCTGACATGCCGCAAACTTTGTGTTGGACCACTTGTTTTTATGGCATAACTCTGCAAACGAGCAGGCGAGCTACCTGATGGTAAGTTGTCATCGCTGCCCATGGACATCTGCAAAACCAAAGGAGTTGCAGATGCGTTGCCGAGCCTATTTAGGGAAAGGGAGGGGAAGGAGAAAAGGAGAAGCAAGGGGATTGGGGGAGGAATTCGGCCTCCGGCCCTCTCGCTAACCGAACGAAGCGCAGTAACGAAACGCTACTACTCGGACGTCGGTCTTCTGCGAGTGTGATACTTCCCAGGTCATGCCGGCCCATTCATGCTGCGAACAGCGTGGCCGTACCACAACAAAACAGACAGTTTAACAACGTCTCTGCAGAAGAAAATGGCAATCCTAATGCAGCATCCACACATGCCGCTGGCTTTACCGCCGGCTTGCAGACTGACATGCCGCAAACTTTGTGTCGGACTCTCAGCCGGCGGCATACAATGTGTGGATGCTCCATTAAGTTCAAAGCTTTCTTATTGTAACTATAGATCGATTGAATCGCTGATAATGACATCGCCATGGTAACCAAGCCAGACGAATGCTTACTTATTAGGATTCATGAGTCTTTTAGAGTCTACCTTCATAACCTTTACACCTCCATCAACTGGTCAATAGAGGGGCTTTCATATTTGGATGTTTAGGCTTATATTTTGTACCCTATGTTATGATTAATGATGTGATAATTGTAGATGGAACGCACCATTCCCTACCCTGGAAGAAGAGTTCAATATAATGACAGCGCCACCGGGACCTGACCACGTGGTTTTATTGGATGATGGTAAGTTCATATACCTAGTAAAGGTAAAGTCCTGTTAAGGTTCTCCTTGAAAGTCTTTTCCTGGGAAGTCAAATTCATATTATTTTTGGTTTTTCGCAAATGTTTCGTCTGTATCACATACTTGGTTCATGGCAGTAGAAATTCCGATATCAGCTATAACCTTTTAATACTCTTTTGTGAATAAGTTATATTTTGATGTGACAATTCTTACCGTCATGACCTGAAAATCTGTAACAGACGTACAATTTGTGGAAATCCAATAAAATATATTTTTTTGCCCAAGGTGAGACATACACTTGTGAATTTTGACTTAGTGTTTCGAAAAATATATTTTATTAAACCCCAATATTATCTGAACTTTAAAAGAGACTTGACATATACTTCTCGGAGTTTGGCGTTTCTTCTTTTAGGTCTTTGTAGTAATAACAGCCAGTGTCTTTTTAAAGTTCTTTTACAGAAATTAATATAATTTATAAATCAATTTCATCATCATTACTATACTTTGATTTTCAAAATCAAAACGTCAATAAAAATGAAGTTTTCTTGGTGACGAAAAAAAGTAAGAAAAGTCAAAGCAAAACTGAATTGTTCATAAATATTGACCTATTGAAATAATAATAATATTATTTACTCCACAGAACGCTTCTTCCAATCAAGCGTGATTACATCGGAAGCGACGGCAATGGACACGACTGGTTCAACGGTCGGGTCGGTCGTTGACGCGTCGGACGACATCGCGCCCGACAAACCAGCGCCCGACCTGCGATCGCCGTGATCCCACGCTACCGCTGCGTCGGTCGGTGTCGCAAGTGTCGGACATATTGAATCTGTCGGATCGGTCGCAAATGTTGGATCTATGATAAGTGTTGATACCGCCGCGCCCGTATCGAGTGTCGGATCTGTCGTGTCGGTCGCGCCGACAGCGACCGTCCTACGGTGGACACCCGCGCCCCTCCCGCACTGGCGACCCGTCTTACATCGGACTGTTTAATTCCTAACGTCATCTCTGAATATCGGGGATTAGTGTAAATATAAAAATGGAATTTAAACGGAAGAGGTTGTAGTTGAAATTTAGATTTTACAATTTTTAATCTGTGTCGATTGACTGCGCTTGTTCTCGCGACGTGACTTTGACGCGGCGTATAAACGCATGTCAATATTACCTCATGTTTAGACGGACGCGTTTGATCGACATGGTTTTCATTTATTACTTGTTAAGGCGATAACAAATACTCCAACGATAATTATGTAAAAAAATTAAAGCTACAAAATAAAAACAACATATTATATTCTAATATTTTTATAGAATATAAAAACAAGTATGATATGATCAAGCCTTCCAGTAATTTAGTAAAATAAAATGTTTATAAAAAATGCAGCTTATAAAATATTGTTTTGCTGAGCTGTGAGACAGGATAAGCGAATAAAAATGCTTCCAAAGGCGTCAAAACAGTTTAAATTGACGAAAGTGTGATACTATAAGTTGTTTTTTGTTTCGTTGTTGTGTGTTTTGTAATGGAAATAAAAATTAAATAGGTATAAGTCGGTTAGTTTAAAATATTTTTTTTAATTTATTGAACGAATATTTAATAAAGACGAGCCTTGCTTAAGAAATTAGTTTAGTTGTAATTAGTAGCGAACAGAGTAGTTGATTTATTGTACTTTCGATCGGGAAAAGTGACACTAAAATTTTTATTAAAATATGAAAAATGCAAAAAAGATTTTTTACGTAATTTTCGCACAAAAATACATCTATACTATATTGATCTCAGTGGCATGATTATACCAAGAAGATTTTTTCTTTTTATTATTTTTTTATTTTTTTGTGAAAAGTTCCGTCATCGAAAGCGACAATAAATCTTGTAGATCGACTTATGTCGAAGGACATTTTATAGGTGCCTTTCATAAAGAAAACGTAAAATAACTTACATAATAGGGATATGTACATTGTAGTGTTCTTTTTGATAAATCCATCCGCTCATACCTGTAACAAATGAATCATTAACAATTAACTTAAGATTTGTGTGTTTTGTAACCAAAAATTGTAAAGTGAAAATAAAGGCGAGTACATGGCTAGTCGGTATAGGGTATTTCTTGCAGCATAAAGTTTAATTACGTAATTTATAATGTATTGTTTTAACTTGATAATACATAGTTTTTCAAATATTTTTACGAATCCTTATAATTCTCAACCATTACAGTGGGTAAACTTTAATTATGTCGCTTGGTCACAAATTTTAAGTTATCACAAATTTAGTTTAGTTTGGAACTATTATACCATATTGAAATGCATAAAATACTTAAAATATTTGGTTACAGAATACTTATAAAAACTGCTATAATCCTTTTATTTAAATCCTATAAATTAATTGATTTTGTCACTCATGAAAACGTTTTTTTCGCAATAACAGTGGCCATACGAGGAAAGCTAGTCATTAGAGTTACAATGTAAATTTAATGTTACTTAAAATAATAAAAAAAATATTTACAATTATGGAACCCCTTACGTTTATTAGTAAGGGGAGTGAAACTAAAAATGTGGCCAAATTACACTTAATGAAGGAAATCCAAATATATATACACAATTTTTTATAGATTTAGATTTAAATAAGCGTGGTAAAATTAAGTTCGTAGTGAAAACAATGGCGTGACTATAATTCGAAAGCAAGACAGTAAAAAATAACTAATGAATAAAATAAAATCCACGTCTAGTGTTATAATTATTATTAATTTCATTTATTTGGTCAGGCTTAACACCGAAAAATCTTAATTTTGATCATCATTCAATCGACAAGTTTTATTTCATGGCTTTATCATTATGTTGGATTTCTATAAACATAGTGTTTTAGGAAACGTAGCAATAACTACAAGCAATAAATAAAAAAATATAATTATAAACAAAAAAAGGGCTTTAGTGAGGCTAGAAATTGGTACTGAAACGTAGTGTGACCTATATAAACAATTCACGATATTTTTTCTATAGACAGATCGGCGAGAGGCTGGGTACTAAGTAAAATGTTAAATATAGTGCAGTTTGGTACAATTAATAGCTATTTGACAAAAAATATATTAGAAGTACAGCTATAGTCGAACTAGGCAGAAAGGCGGGATTAGTCAATTGCTAGCTATAGAAAACATTATTAGAATATATAAAAAAAAAACATTTAGAAAGTAACAGTAACGTCATTAAGGCTTGTTGAACAGAAAAAAACCGTTTCGTCATTGAAAATCTGAAAGAGGTAACCTTGTAATGTGGTAAGGCAATATTAATATTGGTGACGAATTTAAAGCTCATTGGTGCCGAAAATTCTAGACTGTGATTCAATTGTTCATTCAGAACGTGTCTTATATTGAAATAGTTGTTTTTGTATGATTGGCAATGCACAGTGAGTGCTGTATAATACAAAATAAATGTATTGTAAAATAACAGACAGAAACATGTTGTATGAAATGCATTTGTTGTAATTGTAAAAATGAGGTAACACTTACGGCGAATGTAAGCTGAGTAATGATTTTGTTACAGCATATGTAGAAAAGGTAGGTTTGTTTGGTAGCTTTGCAGTAATTTATGTGGACGCGACTAATACAAGATTTAATTTTGGTGTGAACAAACAGTTTTGAAGAAATATAAAAATTTATGTATCGGTCGCAAACATGTATTTTTGTTTGAATTTATTAGCACCATTAATACGATATGGAGTAATAATTGAAAGCCTAAACATTATGTGCCTTAGATACAACAATATTGTATGATATTTATGATGCGTTCTATACAACGTGCTAACTAGAAATAAATGATTAACATTATTTTTAATGCCTGGACTTTGAATGATAATCTTCATTATTAGGATTCATTTTTGCAAAGGCTTGTATGTACTCCCAAAAATTTTGTAACCTTAAAATGCAATTTTTATTGTAAATTAGGCCCAATGTTCGGAAAATTTACAGTAACCCTTAATAATGAATTAGTTTACCCTAGACAAAACTTTCTTATTTATCTATCTTCTTGTATTGATTTCGTATATATATAAAAAAGTAAGAAACTGGGCACCTTACAGTCTGGAAATTGATTTCGAATCCAGAGATATAAATTGTAACCCTCATGTAATAATTATTGTACGATTAAGTAACGCTTCTACGCGTAGTTTCGCTGAAATGTAAAAATACTTCTATAATATTGTATAATTTTAGTAACTACCTACATTGTACCCATTTATGTACCTATATACTTTACTGGCATAAATATTCTTAATCTACGCAACTTGGAATATCCACGCTTTTTTTATAAAGTAGACATTTTGATTCACGCATGGCTTTTTGACAAAAAATTCAATCCAAATATTCTATAAACTTCTACAATTTTTTTTTAAGTTCTTCTTATAAAGAAATGAAAATCCGTCTTATAAGTTTCGTGGATTTAAAAAGTTGAATACATAATACGTAAATAGAGAAAAGTAATTATAAGGCTAATTAACCAATAGAAAAATACTCCTAGTTACGAATTTCGAATTTCTTAGTTCACCTGATGTGCAATTATGACTAACTGTTTTTTTAGCGAATTTGTTAATTTTTATTAGTAATTTTATGATTGTATCCATTATCATTGTATGTAAATATGTTCCGGAGTGTATTTATATTTTTTTTATTTGAATAATTAACATTAGATTGCGTTTACCTATATGTTATGTTTGTCATAGGTCATGTCCTCCGCGCTTTCATATTCATTTAGATTTTTTCAACTTTTCTTTATTTTTATAATAGATACTCGCGAGTCGAATGAATTATTCCAACGTTAGTCTCGTCAAATAAAATAATTGCGTTCGAGAGTTGGGATAGATCATTAGATTCATGCAATAAACTAAAGATAGACTTGTAAAAATGTTATAACATGTATTTTTAACCTATACATAGTAAGATATTTATAGAATTTTAGTCGTTTAATTATTTCGAACGACTTGTTATAAAGAAAATTGGTGCTTAAAGCTTAAAACAAATATGACGGCACTTTGTCGTGTGTGTATTGTCATGGAAGGGGTCAGAGCATTATGACATAGCATGCGTTGTTATGCTTACGTGCGGTATAGAATCGTTTATTTAAAAATCTGAACAAAAATATAGAAAATTAATTTTATGCCGCCGATTCAAAGTTAGTGCGTGCGGATTTCTTTCTGTTAACTTTATTTCTTTTGTACATTATTTATTAGTTGTATATGAAAGATAAAAATAAACGATTCTGTATCTCAATGCGAGCAGTTATAATAATGTAGGTAAACTTTGCTCAATATCGATGAAAACTGAAAGTGTTACAGTTGATGCAATACAAACAAACAAACATATAAATTGAGTTTTATTTTATATATTTATCAGTTATACCCAAAGTATTAAAAGCATTTAAAAATACCCATACGACGGGTTCAAAACTGCGGGAGTTTAAAACCCATAAATGCTGTTGAAATGCGTTCCTTGCGTAGTATGTGCGGTGTAACTAGGAATGAGAGACTGAAAAATAGTGTGATAAGACAACGTTGCGGACTGAAAGATGATATAGTGACACGTATTGAAAGGAATATGCTAAGATGGTTTGGGCATGTCGAGAGAATGAATGAAAGACGATTAACGAATGGAATTTATGAGGCGAATGTTAGTGGCAGCGTCGGGAGAGGTCGCCCTAGAAGGACGTACACCGATCTTATCGGCGAGGTTCTCCAAAAAGGTCAGGTGCGTAGTACTCGCAACCGGCGCGTGTGTATGAAAAGATGTATGAATGTGGAAGAAGCGAAAGAGATATGCAAGAGTCGTAGCAAGTGGCAGTCCATAGTTTCTGCCTACCCCTGTGGGAAAAAGGCGTGAGTGTATGTATGTATGTATGTAATGCATCAATAAATTTTTAATAAAATCTGACCAGTACCGACATAATAGAAAACCTGTTAATTTTTTTGTCTTAAATGTTCTCCAACTATGTACCTATGTGTTAGACAGATTCCTCTCAAAGCAGATGCCACTGAATATCAGTATTTTACACAAAGCGACCGCCATCAGACCTCCGCAACTCAATTTCTGGGCAACACCGATATCCTGAGGCTACACTGATATTCAGGATTTTTGGGCTATGTACTCTACCAGTAACTATTGTCATAAGTGTTCGTCTGACAACCGGGACCGGACAGCTTTACATCTTCTCCGGGGCATGGACGGTCTCAACGTTTTAAGACTGGTCACCCATCCACGCAATGACCGCGGCAAGCGCAGCTTAACCAGGTCGGTTGTTCAGCTTAGTAGTTTTTTAGCTACCTCTTTGGCTCGAACTTGCCTAAATGTGAAGCAACATGAAACATAATCGCTTTTTTTAAATTATTAAACAAATATTTATTTTGATTTTATACCCGAAATCACATCACATAATTAGATATTATGAAACAACCAAAACCAATCAAAAATCTGTTACATAACTATGTAGGTATCTACAATATTAATTTCAAAATACTTAGTTATGCAAAAATGCCTAAAAAGTTTCGAGTTTAGCCTTCTCTATGATTTGTTACAGGCTGTTAATATAATAAACAATGTTTTTTTCTCGAATCGTATACCTATTTCAAATATTAGCGCTAAATTTTGACGTTGATTCAAATAAAGAACCTGTGTGGGATGCGGGCCTCACACGACACCTGTGGACCCAATTTTGAACTATCTCAGTGCGACGTCACAGGTGGTAAAACCTTATTGTTGTTATTTTGTTAAACAGTGCAATGATTCTAAATAACTGCAATTTTTGCGACCAGGTTAGTGGTTTTAATAAATTTAATTCGTATTTGGATATAGGTAAAATTAAAGCAACATTTTAATGACCGTTTTTCACATGTTTCGTATTTATTCAAGCCATTCAGTACCTACTTCTAAGTAAGTATATATTTTTCTTAGAATTTCCAGTTGTAATTTCAAATAAATACGTGTACTAAATTATTAGGCTAGTCTTTTTTAACTTCAACGATGTCCCGGGTTTCCGTATTCACGTTTTTTTTGGAGGGAAGGCTAATTACAAACTTGCGGTTTCGCCGGTATCCTACGAGCTTCTAATCTTCAACCTCTTTAGAGTTATGATAACTCCTTTCTAAGCGGATGTCTTCATTACTGTTCATGGTCTTAAGGGACTGCCAAACAATGCTTCTTTGTAAGCTTTTCTTTTGGTGTTATGACTGATTGCGGGTGATTGGTGATTTACTTGTTTAGATTATTTGAATTAAGACTTCACTTTACTGAAACCAGCATGAAGCAGAGGTAAAGTTTTTGAGTCTGTGAGGATGTAGGGGGTAATCTCTGGATCTACTGAATCGATTTTGAAAATTCTTTCACCAATAGAAAGCTACATTATTCCTGAGTGACATAGGCTATATATTATCCCGTAAAGTGACGTAACGTATAGTCCACACGGGCGAAGCAGCGAGCGGAAAACTAGTAATGGATAATTCAAGATCTTGTCATCACAAAGACAGATATTGTATCGTGTAAGCTTACTAGCTTTCGTCATAACATAGGTAGCTCTGCCAGTCATGCAGAGTCGCGCGGATGTGTGTGGGCATATCCTACTTCTCGAAAAGGCATTTTATTTATAAATATTTACACAATTGTCTTTGATATAGAAATAAAACTAGCAAAACAGAGACTTCATAATAATATGTCCACACAAAATTACTGGTTAGGTAATACATACCTCTGAAATCTAAAAGGATTCTAATGAAGTATTTAAATAAGCTATGCAGAGCTAAGTATCATCCTTTTTTTAACCCCCGACGCAAAAACGACGGGGTGTTATAAGTTTGACGTGTCTGTCTGTCTGTCTGTCTGTCTGTGTGTCCGTGTGTCCGTGTGTCCGTGTGTCCGTGTGTCCGTGTGTCCGTGTGTCCGTGTGTATCTGTATGTGGCATCCTAGCTCCTAAACAGAGCTGGGATTAGGATTCCTAAACGGATTTTTTTTTGTAGTAGGAACGGAAAATTCTCATGGGTCGAAAATCTCCAGGGGAGGTGGCAAAGTATGATGGACTTATATAAACCGGACTTGTTTTCCCTTGCTCCCATAGAATTAGTTACATTCGTTACGACTATGACAGGCTGTATCTATAAGTTTTGATTAATTTCCTTTCTCGTTTACAAACATATTTTTATCGACTTATTCCAGTTTTTGAACGAATTCAGAAGATGTCAGCAAGTAGGTATTATAATTTAAATATTTTGTCACATTACAGTGTAACTATTTTTATTTTGGCTATTCTTCTATGTTAGAGAAGGTTCGTCCGAAATGATTCCATTTTTCTTTCAAAACAGATCAATCCTTGTTTAGATTAATTTCCATACATACATACACTCACGCCTTTTTCCCATAGGGGGGGGATTAATTTCCATATAAGACTGAATGTATTCTGGATCCCCGTTATCGCAAACTGCATGCGTAGCATGACCACTGTAGACTATACTTTAACTTCAATTACTATGAATTATTGAATTAAACTTAAATTGTTGACTCTTCAATCGACATACCTAACCAATTTTTATGGATTGGAAATATCATTGTAGTCTACATACTTATCCTGCATTCGTGAAGTATAAATTATTTTCTTTACATTCGTGGCTCACACCGATCAAACGATTTGTAAGGTTAAGCTAAGCTTGCTGCGGTCAGTCAATAGATGGTTATTTCATATCGTAGAGGTATGTAGAGTCCCTCTGTGCTTGGGAGAGTCATACGAACATGGTATTATAATATAGGATATGCGAGTTTACAATGTAGGGAAAAATCTGAACAGGCCTTTTGAAGAAAGAGCCATAGCAGTTTTGAGTTTACCAGACCTAACTGACGGCACGCATAGTTACAGTCGCCAGCAGGTCAAGGTATACAAAACTGTCAAATTTCTCCAAATGATTTTAAACCTTAAATTGTTGAAGATCAAGTTCAAAATCAACTGAGAAAATTTGACATTTTGTTGTAACTTGATGTGCTCCGTACATCAGTCATCGTGTAGCTCAACCATTTTTTAGGGAGCTGAACGACCCGTCGCACGGCAATACCAGATCACCAATTATGTAGTGGTAGTTAAAAGTCCTCTAAATTATAGGTAGTAATTGTCCAGGAATTGGTTTGAGGATGTCTGACAACTGTCGCTTCTTATAAAATATTAATTTCAACCAATAAATAAAATAACCAATAAAATATTAATATTAATCGAAAAAAAGTCGACGCTAAAATATTCTGGAAAAGTTTAGGATGATGAATTACTTTCTTGTTTTGATAATTATACAAGTAACTAGGAATAACGGGGAATAACAAACTACGTATTCTCCTTTATAACTAAAGTCAATACAAAACGTAGTGCAAAGTAAACTCTAGACTCAAAATAGGTATTATACTTATCCTTAACTTAAAAGAATAGGTAGGGCTATTTCAAAACCGCTTTCTTAGATTATTTTCGTAGGAAAGAAAACCTGATTCTTACAGTGAAAGTAACTAGTGTGGCATCTAAATGCTTAACTAATTACCTTCTATCTCTAGGAATACTTCATTTCAATGATATATCTAAACGCGCATATCGTAACAAGTTCGTATTATCCAATAAATCGAAATTTGTCACAATCATTGGCAAAAGGGATCGCGAAAATCAATAGTCGATGGTTTTAACCAGGCAAGCTGCCTACCAACCGCATAAAACTGACGTAGAATCTTTTGTTCAGTTTGTTTCCGTACAAGACTAAGCTTTATGATTGGTAGCATAAAGCTTTAATTATAACGGAGTCAATATTGAGTTGTGACGTTACTGACACTGTAGCCCGGCGAAAGAACAGATAATCGACGCCTAGCCTTGTGCGATATCGATTTTGACAACGGCTACTTTCACTAAGACGCACCGCGAGAAATATAGCTATCTCACTCGCTCTTGGGGTGGAAAATTCTGATGTAGAAAGAGACGCTCGTTGGTAATTGCGGTGCTATAACTTGGGGTCGCCGTCGCGGCGTTGCCATGGCAACAGGTCACCGGGAGGACAGGATTTCCAATATTATAGTTCGATATTTTTAGGTCAAAATGTCGGAGCTTATTATAAAAGTATTTATGAAGGACAATAAACTGGAAATAAATATGGACAACGGTAATTTTAAGATGGTGGTGGATAAGAAAGATTTTGTCATTGATTCGGTGAGATTTTTATTGGATTTTGTGTCAAAATGGCGGCGCGTAGATAATATTAATTATTGATTTTTTTACAAACATCGATAAAATTGTAAATATAGATTTTAGTTTAATACTCGTATACAAATTAGTGTTTATGTATTTCGAAATACGTATGTATTCGAATAATAACTAAATAATTCGGATTTGTATAACTACCTAAAGTACTTAGCATATTTATGTACATAAGATATTTTTGAATATAAACGCTAGATATCCAAACCCAGTAATTATAATCTGGTATTGGTCTCGAACTGTACGGAAAACCTTAACAATGGCAGGCCAGTCTATTCTGGATTTGTATAGCTTGACGTAAGTATAGCCATGTGTAGCTTTAGTTTAAAGGGTAGCATGATCCATTTACTAAGCTGGTAACTTTGTAGGAGTTCGTCCGAGCTGGTAATACCGTATTATACTTATTCTGCTTATAAGCAATAATGTCTTCCAACCCGCAGTAGGCTAGCGTGGTGGACTATAGCCTTCTTTCGCTCTGAGAAGATACCAGTGCCCAGCAGTGGGATAATATAATGGGTTGATGATGAAGCAATGATGTGCTACCATAAGTATAGGTACCAGTTTTAAGGGCTGGTTACATTATTTAAGTAAGTGAAATATCTGGCAAGCTATTTGGACTACTATTCCTCAGTAGTCTAGTATACTACTGCCTCATTAGTCTAGTGGTCCCAAGCGCGATTGCTACGCTAGAGGTCTTGGGTTGGATTCGCGGGTTATTGGGTTTTTCAATGTTTTTTTTATAAACAAGCTTAGCAAGCAGTGTGACTCGCACATTACTAGTATTCTTGTTAACCCCGTTACTGAGCTAAATGCTTGTATTACGAGTGGGTTCACGTCGGTAGTGTAATGGGTGGGTTTCGAACTGGCCACCACATGATCGCAAGTCCGACACCCTAGCCATTAGGCAAAATCGATTCACAATTGACGGAGAATTCGGCTTACATAGGGACATACAGTTAAACATAAGGAGAACCTGTTTTCTCTTCCACATTTTACGAAAAATGTTTTAAAATGTGGAAGAGAAATTCGACATCACAGGCAGTGGTCTCGGTAGCTTAGTTGGCAAAGCGTCTGGTGTACTTAACCAGAAAGACGCAGGTTCAAACCCTGCCTGAGATTGAAATTTCTTTAATTAGAAAATTCATATCGTTG
Organism: Subacronicta megacephala; assembly: GCA_958496365.1. Taxonomy (NCBI): domain Eukaryota; kingdom Metazoa; phylum Arthropoda; class Insecta; order Lepidoptera; family Noctuidae; genus Subacronicta; species Subacronicta megacephala. Next base: position 8,934,265 of record OY292538.1, on the reverse strand, counting down.
TGAACATTTCGCAATATTTAATGCTAAAAAATAATAAAAAATAAGCATAAGTAGAACCTTCTTCTTTTTTGAAGTCATTTAAGACGAACATATGCAAGTAGTACCTACTTACTTAAATAAAATGTTATTATAGATGTTCTTTGTAACCCATATTTTTTACACTTTGCTTGTGAGTACTTCTAGGTACTGTTTTATATTTGTTTTGTCCGACTCCGTCCATTTATAATTCAAGTTGTGGGATACTGAACAGCTGGTAGTGCATACATTTTATGTCAACCGAGCATAGATATTCTATGACTTTTTAAATTGTGTTTGCCTACGTCACTGAAAGGGGCCTACGTCCAGCAATTGATTTGTATAAGTGTTGGGTGTTCCAACTGCCTCATTAGTATTTGTCGTCAGCGCGACTGCTAAGCTAGAGGCGCTGGGTTCACAGGTCGAGCAGTGTTATTGGGTTTTTATATAAAATTCATAGTAGCAGCTCGGAGTTTGGATTTGTGCCCGGTGAATGGCAAAAGACTGACCCCTACAATTTTTTTTAAAGAAAAGCTTACTAGCAATATGGGTCACACATTACTAGTAAGTATTCTTGTTAAGCCCTCGTACTAAGCTTATTTATTTATTTATTTATTTATTTAATTAATTACAACGGTCTTAACCAATTAAAGTAACTAATGTATATAAACTGTAGGAAATTAACAAAAAAGGCTAACAACACTTTCATAAATTCCTCTCACAGTACTTCTGACATACCAATAAAATCTTCGACCATCCATCCGCAAACAAATCATCTGTTGGATTAGAATCCAAGAGATCATTAAGCGCGGCCATAGTGCGAGGAATTGGCGACTTAGCACGTGCAACAGTACGACATGGAGGCACGGCAAACAGCTTGTGCTTTCTGCCCCGACAATAATTGTTTGGGACAAAAAAGCTTAATGCTTGTGTTACGAGTGGGTTCACGTCGGTAGTGCAATGGGTGGGTTTCTGGCAACCACAAATCGTAAGTCCAACGCCCTAGCTATTAGGCTACTGCCGCTTTAAATTTAAGTTAAGATTTTTTTTACGTTGTTAAGTTTTTTTTATGGGATGGTTAGTGGTTATCGCCACCCATGGACATGTGCAATACTAAAGGAGTTGCAGATGCGTTGCCGCGCCAAGAAAAATAGAGGGGAAGGAGAAAGGAGAAGGAAGGGGACTGAGGGAGGAATTGGGCCTCCGCCGCTCCACACTCACTTTTCGTACAGTGCGCAGTGCGTTTCGTACGCAGCAGTATACATACTGCTACTTGACGTCGATTTTCTGTGGGAGGGTAGTACTTTCCCGTCGTATGCTAGAATGTAGACATGCCAGTAGGCACTACTACAAAAGTTTAATTTAAGAGAGGCAACGCGTTAGCTTATAAATGTATAAGTAAAGTTATTTTAGTGAAGGAAAAATAGTACTGCGGGCAGGACTCGAACCTGCGTCTTCTGGTTAGCTATACCAGACGCTATGACCGCTAAGCCTCCGTGAGTCCCACCCGCCAGGTCGAAATTTGCCTTCACATTTTTATAGCGTCTTGTTGGGTCGCAGTCGAATTTTTCCTTCACTAAAATAACTTTATAATCTTTGCATGGAAAATTCCAAATAAATACAAAAAGATAATGTACGAGTATAAATAAGTTTGAATAGATACATTCATTCATAGGTTGATTTCAAGAGGGTTGATAGTCAGATCAAATAAAAAGTTAAGATGGAACTTTGCAATACTAACCTAGTATTAAGCACAATTATTACTAACAAAAATACTTACAAAATTATGGACTATTCTTTTTGGGTCTGAAATAAACTTATTAATAAAAAAATATATATTTGCGAACAAAGAAGTGAGGCCGGCTAAAACTACGCCTTGTCGTGTACAACACACAATTACACGCACACACGTATACCGAAACTACGCCATAACTTGTCAGTCGAGCTATCGAAAGCTCGACTGACAATATAGGCGTAACTTTGTTCAAAGGTTCCATCTTAACTTTTTATTTGATCTGAGGGTTGATATCAAAACAATGTAACGCAACCATAGGAAGTGGCGTTAGGCCCCGACGTGCCTCAACCCTCCACTTCCGTCAGCGACCACGAAGCCCCACTAATATATTTTTAATATCCTCTAAATTAAAAAAAGAAATAGGGTTGTATCAAATAAAGATAGAAACATACAAAAACCTCGGTAATTCTAAGTAACATAATTAAAACATTATACCTTATTTACGCGAGGCTGGGAGGGAAATCGGGCTTATAACATTTAACATCGTCTATATACATAGGTATATGTTATTTTACTTTCTGTTTGTTTTATATTAAGAAATGATGTGGTGTCCTGTAATTGAGGAAACACAAGGAATATAGGTATATTATTGTAAACACTATTTATCACGTACGGTGTATTCTTTGTTGGGGATCCTAATATAATAATATAAATGTATTTTTATCATAACATAAACATAGCATACCATGTGCCTGTAATCCCTGAAGGGTTAGGCAGAGGTGTACTAATGTACATCCACATTTCGCCGGTATGTTTAGGTCCCATGTAATCGGGGGCGAGCCTCTTGCCATTAACCGGGCACAAATCCAGACTCTGCTGCTACTGAGAATTTCAAAGAAAACTTAATAGCAATTTGCTCGACCTGGGGATCGAATCCAGTACCTCTAGCGTAGCAGTCGCGCTTAAGTCCACTAGACTAATTAAATGAGGCAGTATTTTTAATCGACTTGGAAAAACAGGAAATTTTTCAATACACCCCCTTATTTTAATATTTCTTAGAAAATATTCGTCTTTGTGTTGCTGTTTAAAGTAAATAGGTAGGTATTGAAGTACATACATACATACATACATATTGTCACGCCTGTCTCCCATGGGGGTAGGCAGAGACTATAGATTGAAGTGTTAATTATAATATATATTTCCTCAAAGGAAAATATGTAAACGCCAATTTTTTTTACCGTATTACACAATTTCCAAAAATGTTCAGATAATTTTCTTTATCACATCTGGGCCCCTTATCTCAATCCACGATAACGGCTCTACGCTTTTTGCATTCCTTCCCTTCGTCTCAATCTCAACCCTAAGAAAAAAGTAAAAAGTTCAATGCCCCCGGAACAGTGTGGCACGCGCCACAGGTGTGCGGTCGATAATATCGATCTTAGCGCGACAATCGATACGTGACGTCACGCTAACATGGCGGCTGCGCGCGCAGCTGTCGACTGATAAAAAACACGTATGCTAATGAAAATAGGGTCGTATAAATAGGGGTTTAACAATATCATTTTTGGGACACGCGAATACAGTTCTTTGGTAATTTATTGTGTAGTTTGACGAATTTGAATAGTAGGGTGCTATGTCCTATGAACTTAGCAGGGAAATATTTGAATATTTATTGTTTGTTTCAATAGTTTTAAGGTATTTTTTTCAGACGATGTTATTTTTTTATAAGCCATCTGGCCCTAGCTTGTTTGCAAAAAAACCAACGGAATCGTCCTACCTTTGTCACATCATCTATCCAAATAAATAAAATTGAAGAGTAGGTATGTCATGTCAAAATACTTAACTATTTACTTATAACAATAAAAAAAAAATCAGTCTACCTGTTCGTCCATCTTTCCGTTTATCTTTTTGTTTCAGCTAATCTCTGAAATGGCTGGACTGATTTTGACAAAACTTGACAAAACTATCATTGGCAGATAGCTGATGGTTTAAGGAGTAAATTACTATACTATTACTACTATACTAAAGTCGATCAAAAGTAATTTAATATAACTCAGTTATTAAGTATATAGTGTCAAATATTACACGATGCTCATCATATAGTAATTAGCCCATATATTTATACCTATAGGTAAATGCGTAAATGTTCTGGTTATAATGACGTAACGCAGTTAGCAGGACGTAGTATAGGGGCTGGCGTCGCTTACTATGGGATAGGGATGTTCCTAAATATCGATAACGATAGTAGCATTTGTAATTTGGGCCTCGAGTGTTTGGCAATAAAACATTGCTCTACTAAACTTTTGAGACACTACTGTAGGAATGCGTAAATGATTTTCGTCCGAACATATGATTTTCCATCATAGACACATCTATGTGTTTAGAAAAAAATATAGCCAAATAATAAGCTAGTCTTCCCCTTATTTAGATCTTGTGCCAATTGGATCCAATTTGTGTTGGATCCAATTCGCATAAAGTATAAAGATCACGCTGGCTCACAAACCAAGGTTATTTGTATCTACCGAAGGTATTTAAGAGTACTAGAAGAAATTTATCGAAATTATCACTGATATTCGAAATCAATTTCATGCTCGCCTAAGGGCTCTATCGATTAGAACAATTTAGCGTCACATCACTAAAAGCCCTTTGTCATGAGCCAGGTGTCGAGCGGGGTCATTTAGAACACCAGCCTATGTGTGTGTAAACGTGTACAGACACACACATGCACACAAAAGGGGTTTGTTTGTGTGTTTCTGCTCCCGTCTGCAACATTGAGTTAAATACACGACATGTTGTTTTTTACCCGACCGCTGTGGAGTCCAAAAGAGGGGTAATGTTTTTGTAAGTAGTCGATGCTGTAATGCTAGAAACATTATTTTGTATTAATCCTATAAAGATTATATGCAAAATGAATTTTCCTGGTCTCCGAGGCCGGTTGGGGCGTTGCAATGAAATAATGATTAGTTTTTTTTAAAAACGATGCCTCTTATTGTTTATTTCATCATCATCATCAACCCATTTCCTGTCCCACTGTTGGTACAGGTCTTCTCTCAGAATGAGAGGGATTAAGCTGTAGTCCACCATGCTAACCTACTACAGGTTTGCAAACTTCACATGCCGTTAAGAATCTGTCAGGCATGCAGGTTTCCTTATGGCGTTTTCCTTCAACGTTTCGGCATTTTTTTCATTTATTATTGTTTATTTATCAAGATAACTGACATGTTTTAATACTCTGTTAAAATTCAATTGTATTTTCATTATTGGTCCAGATAATATTACAGGCAGGTATGTTGAATTTTTTTCAAGTTCCTAACCTAACCCGCGACTAATAACACTGTTGCTGCTTGCATTTAAGTTGTGATTGCTTCTTATAATCGGGCGATCCGTAAAGTCAGAGATTGCGTCCATGGATTCCAACTTCTTTCACTTCTGTCTCCTCGAATGTAGACTGCTTATTTAAAATAATTTCCATTGCCCATTTTGCCAAACCTGTTATATATTTTTTGAGATTGGTCATATTCTTATTTAATGTATTTTTATACGACAAGTTTTGGTGTATTGTAGTAGAAACATGTTTTCTTTTAAATGCAAATAAGGTCAGCTCTTACAATCGAGAGTTTCGACAATAATACAGAAGCTGGTTGTTCCCGCTGTGTTATTTTTTAAAATATTATGGTACTTATTGTTACGTAGAGAGATGGATGAACGGTGATTGACGAAACAAGTATACCTACGTGGCGAGTGCGGATGGACGAGTTGGAAGGGGCCGAGCTCGGCAAACGTTCCACAACCAAATTGTGGACGTGCTTTAAGGCCAGGTTACCAACACCATAAACCACCGATCATGCATGCGGAGGTTAATGAATGTAGATGAAGCGAAAGTGGTTTGCCAGGATTTTAGCAAGTGGCAATCTATAGTCTCCGCCTACCCCCATGGGAGATACGCGTGACAATATGTATGTACGGTACTTATATTGTTATAAAAAGAGATGATAAGGCAGCGGTTTATACCAACTTTTAATACAGATTGGCAATCCATTATTTAGAGGACATAGGACTATTTTGAGGACTTTGTTTATACCACTTATATAAACGAAAAATGTTATTGAGCGCTACGAATAAATAATTATTTATTCGTTCAAATCAAATCAAATCAAATGTTTTTATTTCAAATAAGCTTTCACAAGCGTTTATGAAACGTTATTGACTCTAGTTGCACGGTTCCAAAAAGTTGATCTCATGGAGAAGAATCCGGCAAGAAACTCCATAGACACGTTGTCACACGTTGATTGAGCGTTTATTATTTAAGATGTATTTAGACCATTTACTCAATCTATTTAGTGACATGTTCTATAATACGTACAATAGGAGTAATGTTTAGAGCTTTGTACGATTAATTATTTCCCTCTTGGAAGTTCCACCATGAGGTGAGCTTGGCTACCAAGTAGCCAAGTGACAGCAATGCTTGAACGAGGGCACTGCTGACACCACGACACCACCAAACTATCATAGAGACCCTTACAAACCATCTAACATGAACGCTTATAGTCTCAACATTCAAAAGCCACACAAAAGCGAACCAGCAATGGTTACGTAACAATCCGTAGTAGCAGGAGACGGACTGTACATCGCTCCAGGGTAGGTTAAGGGTGCATTGTATACAGCTAACGTCAGATAGCCCGGCAGTGTACCCAGATCCGAACTATTTTGAACCTAGCGTCTAAATAATAAGGTCCACATTGTCTATTTCTATAGCAAAGATATGTTGTTTGAGTCGAGGGTAAAGAAATAGGGGTGTTTGCAGGATGCGGGGCGGCGGGAAGGTAGGGTGCGTCGCGCAGGCGTGCTTCAGTCGCCCGCGCGACCCCGCTGCCGCCGGCCGCGCGCCATGGACGAAGGAAGAGCGCGCGATCGCGCTCCACTCACGGTCATAGTTGCCCCGAGCAACGCCTCGCCGCCCAGACTATCGCCTGCGGACCTCCTGCCCGACGGCGATGCGGCGTTCCACCCCCTGTCCGCAGTCAATGGACGGCTAACCCCGCCGGGGCTCGAGCCTGCTTCGTACGCGACCCTTACCCCTCTACTGCCGCTGCCGCCGATCAGCACTGTTTCAGACAAGTTTGCGTACCACGCCGGGGGCACGTTCACTGTTATACAACAGCAGCAACCGTACGCTTCTCTATCACCAACTCCTTACAATGAACCTTTATCGCCACAATCAGCGTACAGTAGGCGAAGTGTGTCACCAAGTTCCTTCGAGAGGCGATCCCCGACCCCACCATTACCGAGTCCTGGACTGGATCTCAACGCGGCGTTACTAGCAAGAGAAGAACAAGCACAGCAACACCAACAATCTCATAATGACTCCGAAGAAATAAACACAAAAGAATTAGCTCAAAGGATAAGCGGAGAATTGAAGAGGTACTCAATTCCTCAAGCAATATTTGCTCAGAGAGTACTTTGTAGGTCTCAGGGCACTCTGAGTGACTTATTAAGGAATCCGAAGCCATGGTCAAAGCTCAAGTCTGGGAGGGAGACGTTTAGAAGGATGTGGAAGTGGCTACAAGAGCCGGAGTTCCAGAGGATGTCGGCTTTAAGGCTAGCAGGTATGTCATGCATGATCTTTTAATGTTTGTAGCATTAGATGTAGAAGATGAGCTTTTATTTTTAATAGTACATAATTTATCGTCCAGGTAAGTATTTATTATTTGTATTTCTAATAGGAATTTCAAAAATGTGGCCTTGATGTTTTTATTTTTTTAAATCGGTCGCATCTGGACTGGATATCTTCAATTTTGGACGACCACGTGGTCCGGATTTTTGTTTATTCTGTAACATAGCCCTTTGGTTTTCGCAGTCAGCACTAACAGCTTCAAAATCCGAACTACTTACATTAGCGGGATTAACACACAAGAAAAGTTACACACTAGACTTTTCCTCATCAATATTTTTATCAAAGATTACTACGATTATAAACAGCAGAATTTCATCTAAATAAGCTGGCTGGGTGGCGCGCTCCATTCAGCCTACATTTGCATAATATAGCCTGACCTGGTTTACCACGTGGAGTTAGCTTTTATTAAATTCATCTAAATATACAGATGTACCTAGATTCACACATACATTTTTCATTAAGCTATGACAGCTAAGGTTCCATTAAATATTACAGTAATTCTAACATAACTATTTCAACTAATTTTTAGAACAAGGGCTCTTATCTGACAAAATAATCTCTTCAGATGATGATAGGTTGATTTCAACCTAAGTAAAAAACTTTTAAAAATTAAAACTTGATATTCATTTAACACTGTATGGGTACTTTTTAAGTTTCGTTACAAAGTTTTCTCAGATCATCTTATTTTGTATTTATTTTTAAAATTTTATGTATATAAACAAAATTGGTCATACGAAGTGCGTCAAGATCGGATAACTTTGATTCATCTTTGACAACAAACAGCTTATACCACAGCTCCCTGACTGTAGACTGTATGTCTAACGATATTTATTTAAAAAGAGTGTCCATGGAGTTTCTTGCATAGGATTCTTCTCCATAGGATCAACTTTTTGAAACCGTGCAACTGAAGTCAATAACGTTACATAAACGCTTGTAAAAGCTTATTTGAAATAAAAAAAAAATGATTTGATGCTTAACTTCTTCATGAGTACCAAAACCATTAATTATAAACAAAAACTCTTTAGACGCACTCCCGGCAGTCTAGCTCGCTTTTCTACTATTTTATTGTCCAAAAAGTTTGTCAGTCAAAAATAAAATACAGAAAAATTGCTAAACACTGATCTTCAATTTTTTCCGAATCATACTGAGGTTCTATAGCTTAGCAGTCCCGCTTAAGACACAATTAACGGACACGAATTAACACCCTGATTAGAAACTAATAACATCTGGCCTATTTTGATCTATACTCTGATCATAATCGAACCCACAACACCCGCTACGGTAATGTCAAAGTGATCACCTTAACCGCTAAACCAAAAAATTAAGTCAACATGTACCTAAAAAAACTCTCATCCGGGCTAATTTTATTCGTTACTAGAATGCGTATCACAGGGACCTCTTTAACTATTTACACAGTTCGATACTTACAGAGAGAGTGGCCCATAACCTTTATAGGTCTACAAACTTATACGGGTCACGTGGGAATGCAGGCAGACCTTTGGTTTGTTTTTCACGAAGGTAGGGTTAAAATAAATGGTTTATATTGCTATGTCCTTAGCATATTAGTATTTCCGAAAAAGGTTGGTCCAAGAGGTTGATTGTTAAAGTGATGATTACCCTATTACATAGGACCTAAACATACCGGCGAAGTGTGGGTTACATTGGTACACCTCTGCCTTACCTTTTGGGGACTACATGTCCCATGTCCCATGTCTAAATTCAGATGTCCGACAGGCGCTATACAAATTTTTCAATAGTAATATTCACAGATTGGATAGTAGCAGCTCGAAGTTTTGATTTGCTTTGCTCAATACAGGTAACCTAAACATACCGGCGAACTGTGTGTGTACACGTCTGACTATTCCTTCGGAGAATATAAGGGTAATGTTTCATATAACATTTATTACTATTTTCATTACTAAAACAGACTTATAAGGTTTAATCTTTCATAAACACAATAATAATAAAAAGGACAATGTATTTAAAATCGCAGAGATTTCAAGTTTCTTCAAATAAAGGGCACGGTACTATTATCTAATAACATTACCGTGTAAAGGGCATTCGATTTTAAGAAGAATAGCGTTCTGACGTAGTCTTACTACTAGGCCAATGATGTGACACTAGAGTATCGATAAAAACGCATTCAGTTTACAAACAGCGGGCGCGTCAGCTGCGTCTATCGATTCGTTCAATCGATGCGTTGGGTCACCGCGCGGTCGATGGAGTACGTCACTAGTTGCGGTGGCCACGCGATGTGACGACACGGGGACCGTTTTGAATTTATGTTCGTGTTTTTCGTTTGATATATTTTTATTGTATGTGGTTCATCGTTCTTTTGAAAGAGGTTATCTCAATAATTGCCTACCAATTTGAAGTTGTTATAAAAAATTATAATTATCAATATTTAAGCTGCAATATATTGACCTCTGGACATATTTATATCTAGCAAGCCTAGTCTTTGCTAATATTTACTTAACTTAATATAAAATTTGAAGGCGAAATCAGTTTTATCCCTTTAAGTAAGTACCCTAATTTTTCATCGATTTAAGTACCTTTAAAAAGGTCAGCTGCCTGTATCGATTTCCCTTTACTGGATGTGCGGTGGATGTGACGTCACCAAAGGGGAGCGTTACCCTCGAGTTTGCAGGGGATTACCGAACCCTAACCAAACGCATTGTGCGTTATTAATTAAATTTAACAATACAATGCAAAAACATAAGTAGTTGCAGCATAGCATGTTAAAAACAAAACTGTAGGTTCGTCTTTGGTAATCCGTAAAATGTTACATGGTTTTTATTAAAAAAGAAATAAAATACATGGTCTTTTTTTGGAAAATTTTCATCCATTTTCTTTTGGTCTTCACATCGTGTCTGTGTCTTATTTGCATTTTCACCAATTTTTCCTTGCAGCTGTTAGTATATAATAATCCTTACAACTACTAGAACCATGGTCGCCCCACAATTTGACGCTGCGTGTCAACGGCACGCGACCACGGGCTTCTGTTCGACTTACATTGCGTTTTACTTACGGGCCCAGTGAGTAAATCGGTGCGGTGGGTGGGCAACGTTTATGGTCGTGTGCGGTAGAGTCCACATATATGATAGATAGGGTAATTTTATGCAGTAATGCGGAATTGTTTTCTAGTTCCCGTGAATGTGCCTATGAGTTCTGCCGGAGCTAATATTCTGATCTGCAAAAGACTTACTCGCTTTTCTGCCGTTCACAATAGAATACTTCCTTTCCGAAATAAAACCAACTCGACGTCTATTGAATTTACTTACAGAAGTCTTATAGTTTACGTTTAGGGTCTAAGTTTCCATTCTTGAAGTTTCCCTCGCATCCCTTACTTTAGATATGATTTAGTGAGAATCTTCGTCATCTTCGATATTGGAATGCGTGATGTCATACCATCTTTCTTATTTGCCCCGTATTATTGACAGATCTATAATAATTTTATTATTGGAATCAGTATTTGTTTTGTTTATCTATATGATCACGGGACATATTTTATAGAAAAGAAAGTGAAATTAATGTAGACGCTATTATCACATCAACTTATTACAGCATTGTTTGCATTGAAAATATTATTGAAGATGACTTTGTAAAATATTCAAGAAATTATATCAAATATAATCATGTTATTTCTTTAACTGTATTTTAAATTCGACAGTATTCAGTAATGTTTATATTAAATTCATGTTGTCTTCGTTCACCTATGTTAGATTCTTCTACATTTCTACTTAATACATGAATAGAATCTCTAGTTTTATACAAGTAACTCGCTTTAGTATTTTTTTAGTTAAGTCTATTTATTTTTGAACTCATGATCAACAACTGGACTTCATAACAGACCGCGATTTTCTGAGTTTGTTTCGGTGTTTCTCTTCAGAGGTCGTAGAAAATACAGTTGCCATCGATCTAAAACATTTAAACTGGGTACTAGTTATAATGTGTAAAACATTGTCTTATAGCCTCAGGACTGCCTCATTAGTCTAGTGGTCATAACCACGGCTGCTGTTCTGTCCTGTTACTAGTTGATACATGAGATCGAGAATGCGGCGGGAAACTCCTTCTGCATAACCTTTTAAAAAACGCTCTTCAGATATTCACAGGTTTTATCTATAAAAATCTGTACATATAGCTTTATCTAGTAAATAAACCTGTGCGTTCTTTGTTTTGTGTCGAAATTCAGAAAACGTCGTTTGTTTAGGTTAACATCTCATGTGGCCTTATTTCCCTGAAAACCTGACTTAAAAAGCCGCTTAGCAGCTTTTCTTTGTTTTCTTTCTTGTCCAAAAGCATTGTTATTTCATACTGTACTTCAACTGCCGCATTAAGGCTGGTCAACTTCATTATCATCAGCACACACCATCAGTTATCCTGTAGAACTACAAAAACCGTCAAAAAGGTACTGCAAACGAGGCGATGCCGCGATGTTGGCGGCCCCCTCCCCCTGTGACGTCATCCCACCCCATTTTATCGATCCACTCCTCCCGCCCGCCTCGCCCGCCGCCGGTTCCAGTTATACGTACCTATATGGGGTTTCTTGGACATTTCACCTTTGCTATAACGTTTTGGATTTTTATGATGCATAGCTTATTTATTGTTTTTTTGGCGCTATTGGATTACGTGATTGAAGTACTTATATTTTTATGAATGCCCTGCTTTTTGAGTGAAAAGAAGTCAGAGTGAACTTAAAGGACCTAATTAGTAGATTAGAACCGATTACAGTATTTGTACTCATAGCTATAGATCTCGGTATAAGCTAACCTCGTACTTTATGGGATTTACATACAATAAGAGATTTGTTTATACTGGATCTGTATAGTTTGATCTGTAGCCTGGCGTACAAATGATTTGTTATCCTATATTGCCATTACCGCACTGAGTTTCAATAGGTTAATAACCTTTACCTCCTTTTGCGTTATGAATTTATTGACCTTTCTAAGCTAACATCTTCAATTTATAACGCTTAACGTTAATACGTTTCTAGTTCCTACATACAAGTCTTTGTGTCCTATGAACTTTTGTTTTGTTGTACTTTAAACACTCATTCCTACTGAGCATTTCTAAGCAGGAACCAACGACTATTCAAGAGTTTCATTTCCATTTTGGGAAGTGAATGAAGTGGAATATCAAACTCAGAACTACACTGACTTTACTGAGGCGGGAAAAGTACTTCCTGTAGACTGAATGTATGTACGTTATATGCTAGTATGGAGGTATAGAATTTTTATGATATATTGGCAATAAAGCATTCTAGCACACACTATAAATCAGTGCTCAAAGTTTCATTTTTGTAGCCAGAAATAGTCTTCGGGCTTCTTTCTTCTTCAAACAAGAGTCGAGTCCTTATTTCTTTATAATCCTTGTTTTTTTTTGTTCATCAGAAATCGCGGTCGCAATGAAAAACACTGTTGTTAGGATTTTTCTATAAGAAGATTATTAGTTTTCTGGCTATAGGCTAGGCTATAAGTAGCGTCGTGCATACCAGTACAAATAAACCCTTTGGGTATAATAGGTATGATAGTACGTTATTTTATTGAAACTGTGACTCAAAAAGATACGATATCATTTGCAACAGTAATTACATTTGCAATCCTAAGTGGATTCAGGCGTATAAGTAGCGCGACACGTGCTGCCATCTATTTCGTGATATGGGACCGTTTTATAAATACGGTTTTTCTGATCTATTAGAAAAGTTGGTATAAATTACTTACGAATGTGGATGATTACAAAGTATGCGTGTTGACTAGTTTATGGTATGAATAATATTTATAATTATATAATAATTAACTGACAGTTTCGGATAATGTAGATCATTGACTATTCGTGTGTTGCGAGTGTATTTTTATAATTATTTCGAAAGAACTAAACATTTTATTGCTATAAAAAAATCAGCGACAAGTACATAGAAAAGGCAAATATGTATATAGAAAAAAAAAATATATATAAGAAGCGGCGTTAGCCTAATGGCTAGGGCGTCGGACTTGCGATCATGTGGTTGCCGGTTCAATCCCCACCCATTGCACTATCGACGTGAACCCACTCGTAACAAGCATTTAGCTTAGCACGAGGGGTTAACAAGAATACTAGTAATGTGTGACCCACATTGCTAGTAAGTCTTTAAAAAAAAAAAAACAATTAATCGAATTTGTTACCTTTCACTTTGATAGTGGCGTGGAAAAATAAGATTAATAACTTTAATTTTACAGATACGCCAAATCAGCATCAAACAATAAAAGGCGACAATGTAAACAACATGCCTCAACAGGCTTACTGCCAGCCTCGGGAGTACCAGGGTGCCCCACCCTTGCCACAGGGCTCATCAATGTACCCTGGCCCTCCGCCCCACTGGGACGCGCCGTATGAACCAGCTGGGGATGTTTCTTGCTTGTGAGTCCTGCCCTCATCTTGATTTGGGTCCCGGTTTCCATAACATTTCCTTAACCTTATTTCTTTTCCCATCAGAGTATTATTTTACTCTCATTCAGTTATTCTAACAATTTATTTTGTTCTGGTTAAATTTTGATATTTTATTCTGTTTATTTCTGAAAATATTTGGTACAGTTTTGTCTTATGTCAAGTCTTGGTTTATCTAGATGATTTTATTAAACAAGGATTTTGTCGAATAATTTTGTTTATGTTCGTATGTTTTATTGATCAACATAATGAATTCTTATTTAATCCTTCCTAACCTTCTCCACCCAATCCATCCCCGTGGCTGCGTAGCAGTGGACTTGGTTTCTCATAGGTATTATAAACATGTAAATAGCTTGTCGCAAAGGTAAAACAAATATTTATACTAAAATAGCAATACTAATATTCATAATTATTTTAATTCGCAGACACTTTGTGACAAGTCAACTTAGATTGAGACGATAATTTGAATGGATATAACTGTTCCGTCGATAAAATGTGTAAAATGTATAGAGATTTTGCTCATAGATGTTATTTTTTTCTGAATAGGCAGTATCCTTTCCTGAGCTTTTATTTTTTTTGGCTTATGTGGTATCGATACTGCCTAATGATTGTTTATTTAGATAATGTTTTTTGAAACATTATTTTTAGCTGTAGGTAAGTGTTATTTTGTTAGCTTCAAGAGGCCAAGATGAATGTTAGACTGCTACCGCGCCCTCATCCCTCCCTTTTTGTTTGACCCTGCGCCCGGGCTGCAATAGTTTTCATCATATGATTTTATAGGTGCCTGCGAGATTTCAGAACCCTTTGTTAATGTTGTTTACATTGTCGCCAGGTATGCGTTTTTATATAATACATTTGATGTTTAGATTACTATCGATATGTTGGGATACACTTTTCAAGAACAGAAGGGAAAGTACTATAAGAATTTAAAAAGTCTTTAGCATGTACTACTATTTTCCATATAATTAACGTTTTTTTGGAAGATTAAGTGTTAATATTGAAAGAAGAAATAATAAATTAGTATATAATCATTCCAACATGTCAATTTTATAATAAATAGACAAAAACATCTAGTGAGGTTTTATAAAGTGTGGAAATACAATAATTATAGTATAGTATAGAATTTCAATACATATATTACATAATACTGTATTATTTATTTCTACATAAATAAAACCGTATCTGGAAGAATCGATAGGTCCCATGTTGGGCGCCAATTTAGGGATAAATGTAAGAACATTAATTTTAGATTCATCAATATACCCATCATCATTTTCAATAAATTTTAAAACAATTTATAAGCTTTTACATACACTACTAATATATTTTAGTTAGTTATAATTTATGCAACTATAATAAATAGTTGTTGTTTAATATTTTATATTGAATATAAAAAAAATGACGGTAGTATTGTAAAAGCTGTAAAGTGTAGTCAATGTTTAGAAGCATGTTTGATGTCTATAGATGAAGAGCTTGATAGAGAACCGTCAAGCGCGAATAGATGACGCGATGTCAAATTAAAATCTTAAATTGTAAGCGTGTTAACAATTATTAATGATATAATTTTATTCTGTTACAGCGGCCCAGATTCCTCAGAGAGGCAGTGAGTATATTTTTTTTGTTGTTTTCATATCAAAATAGATTGAATCTTCTCCATATGCATTTAAGGCTGCAATTACAACTTTCACATACTGGTCACACTCTTATGTATCATGATTGAAAAGCTACTATTACTATTGCATGCCACTACTAATGTTCCTATATATTGTATCACTAAAATTTCTTTAATTATATCTAAATAAAATATTTATGTTAGTTCAAACAATGAAAAAAAAAAGATGGCTATTACCGTGTCCTTTACTAAAAATGATATAATTTACCTGTGAAATTTTCTGTAATACGTATATTTTTTACATTGCTAGGTTTTGCGCATACCGTATTATTCCATAAAAACAATGTTTGTGTATAGTCGTAAAAATTGCTTCGTATTGATGTTTCTGGTCACTGATTTTTAAGAATACTCCGACAACATAAAAATATTCAACGAATAGAATAAAACATTTATTTAGCTTTATGAATATCAACTTATTGCTTTCGATGTTTTTCCTAACATTATTCACAGTGACGATACAGGGAAACAATCGACTATCGATTATTTTCAAATTGTTCCCATCCCTCAAACAACTTTTAATTAAATTTAAATTAAGAATGAATTTGAAATATCGTCCCTCCAAAAAGGAGCTATGACCGTTTTGCTCGTATGTTGAGGCAGTACAGCTTTAAATTGTTACCAATAAAGTTTGATGTTTGACGAAATATCAGAATTCAAATACATGTAAATCAAGACCATTTCTTTCTTTTTGCTTAACTTAAGGCCGCACCACAACCCGCATATGTACGTACTTTTGAAACATACATCGTATACCTGTGGTTCTACCATGAGTTTACGGATTCGAGAATCACTAGCATCTAACTATTAATGTTATCCAAAAAAAAACGTTTAGATTTTAATTTATCATGTGTTTTCTAGTGTTGTGCTTATTTCAAAGTGACGCTAGCGATTAACGAGTGTAAACAAGAGGTAGAGCTACTTAGGGGGAGCGCGAATGAGTTTCACGTACGGTATCGAAAATGTGTCGAATTCTAGTTTGCAAATAAAAAAGATTTTAATTCATTTCACACTTGACTAAATAATTATGTTTTAAAAAATATGCCTATACCAGCTACTCCTTAAAACAGTGTTAACCTTATGGGTCCTTAATGCCTAAGTATTATATACTATTTTTGACCAAAATAATTAAAATTATTATTATTAAAATAAGTCAGGAAGTAAAAATAAAAAAATAATAAAATGGCCAACAGCAGTATTGCGTTGATGAAGAATCTGTTTTCCTTATTACCAAAGATAAACTAAGAAAATCCATGTTTTAAAATAGCCCCCTCTTTTATAATATGTCATTAAAAAGTGACGAATGGAACCTAGACCTCAGATCATAAGGTCGATTAAAAATTGGCTTCAATTTTCGATACGTTACGTCAAAATGAATAGTTCGTGCCTCCCACTTCGATTTTGTGAAGTTTTCCGGTTAAGTCAAGGTATTGGTCCTTGGTTCCAGGTTGCAAGCGCAAGGAGGATTTGGGTTCGGATACCATGCCTTCCCCGAAGAAGCCGCGTTTGGTTTTCACAGACCTCCAGCGGCGTACTCTTCAGGCTATTTTTAAGGTAAATTTTCAAAATAATATTTTTTGTTAATGGTAAAATAATATTTTTTGTTACTGGCAAAATAATATTTTTTGTAACTGGCAAAATTAATATTTTTTGTTACTGGCAAAATAATATTTTTTGTTAATGGTAAAATAATATTTTATGTTACTGCCTCATTAGTCTAGTGGTCCTAAGCGCGACTGCTACGCTAGAGGTCCTGGGTTCAATTCCTAGGTAGAGCAGGGTGTTATTGGGTTATAACATACCATCACGCCTGTATTCCCCCGAAGGGTTAGGCAGAGGTGTACTAATGTACACCCACATTTCGCCGGTATGTTTAGGTCCCATGTAATAGGGGGCGAGCCTATTGCCATTAACCGGGCACAAATCCAGACTCCGAGCTGCTACTGAGAATCTCATAGAAAAACCCAATAACACTTCGCTCGACTTGGGAATCGAACCCAGGACCTCTAGCGTAGCAGTCGCGCTTAGGACCACTAGACCAATGAGGCAGTTGGGTTATTCAATAAAATTCTCAGTAGCAGCTTGGAGTCTGGATTTGTGCCCGGTTAATGGCGATAGGCTCACCCCCTATTACATGGGACCTAATCATACCGGTGAAGTATGGGTTTACATTAGTACACCTCGGACCTCGGTCACCCTTCGGGGAATACAGGCGTGATGGTATGTATGTAATATTTTCTGATTGAAAGCCAGTAACACCGTATTTTGTAAAAAAAAAAAAAACAAAATAATGTTTGTTATAGTAGTTTTAGGTAGTAACATGCTCAATAATTTAATATCAACGAGTGGTTTTAAAAACAAAAGTATAGCTACAGAAAATTTCAAGTGAATGTTTTTGTTATTCCTATATAAATTTCTTCGTAAATTGTAAGGATTTAATGTTGACATAAGAGGTTAAAATGTTTTTGTTATAGTTGTTGGGCTTCGGAAAGTTGGTGTAAAGTTAGGTAACTGAAATTGTATTTTTATGTAACGGTCCTTTGCAATTTCTTTTTTCGCGTACACGGATCAAACATAAACCCATTAAAAAATGTAAGGCTAAGGAATTTGAATAATTATATTATTAACCTAATCCTACATTTTGTAGTCTTTTACTGTCTGTACAATTTATTTAATTTAGTCTGACATCTAAACTCACACAAGACTGCCTTGTTAATCTAGTAGGGTGGAGGAAATGATATTGGGCTTTTTCTATGAAATTCTCAGTAACAGGTCAGAGTCTGGATTTGTGCCCGTTTAATGGTAATAGGCCCGGCACCTATTATTACATGGGAGATCAACATACGGGTCTTCTCTCAGTACGAGAAGTATTAAGAGATTGAGAAGGATATTTTAATTTGAATGCATTTTAAGTTTAATTTTATCTTAATTTAAATTTTGATATGCAAATATAATAATTGTAATGGCAATTTAGTTTAATTATTTTTTTTAGGTTAATTTTATATTTTTTGATACGGATTTATTTTATGTATTTTAATTTGTACTGTATGGATCATGATATCTGAAATAAATGAATTTTATTTATTTATTTATTATTTATTAGGCTATCGTTCACCTCACTAGGCTATTGCGGGTTGGCTTAATTTAGAATTAAAACACTTCTGCCTAACTCTTAGGCGAATTGTTGGTGAAAATTAGTAGGTACACCTATTCTTAATATGGGCGTGATGGTATATCCGATGATGGTGTAGCGCGCTAACATTACACTTTCTGTTTTCCAGGAAACAAAAAGGCCATCAAAAGAAATGCAAGTCACAATAGCAAGACAACTAGGTCTAGAGCCTACTACAGTGGGAAACTTCTTCATGAATGCGAGAAGACGATCGATGGACAAGTGGAAAGACGACGACGCACCGTCTACTGACCTCGACCAGCAGTGCGAGAGCCATGATCTTGATAGGGTCCCTAGTCTAGATTCAGGGGAATCCGAGGAAGATCATGATGATCAAGACGATCATCTATTGTGACGTCATCTTCCTCAACAGCAGCTTCTAGTGCTGTGAGAATCGCTTGTGATGGGCCCTGATATAACTGTTTCGGTAATGGTACCAGATTAGTAATTTCTATAAGGTCAGTTTCTTTGATTTTTATTTTATTTTGACATGGACGCAACGACATTCGATTTTGGGCCATAAACCCTTCAATATAGACAAATTTCAGTCAAAAAATGTCTCGGTCTCATGAGACCAATACCAGTCAGCGAATAATAAAAAAAATTGGAACTATTTAAACCAACCTCATTTGAAAATTGAATGGTTTTGGTGGGAACTTTCACTATAGCAGCAAAGTTCAATATAACACAAGCAAGAATAGTTTCTTGATACATTTTATGCAATAAGTATTTATGTAAGTAAACTCTAAAATGTATTAATATTCTTCTTTGCTTGTGGTTTTAACTTTGATGCTATGGTGTGAAGTATTTGTATCACAATCTGTTAAGTGAGGCTACCTATGTCTTCGGATTATTATTCAAGTGTAATAATTTCATCGAAGATATTATTACAAGAAATTTTCAAATGTATCTTCGATTTTTCCTATCTAATGATTTTTTTGGACCCTCTCTTAGTAAAATACTATAACAGCAATTAAGTAAAGGGATTCAAATTCGTACAATATTGATCTCTTTTGAATGTCTGTCATAAATGTCATATGAAAGACGTCAAAATTGACGGTAGACGTCAAAATTTACTTGCATGTGGCAGAGATTGCTGTTTTATAATTCACCTCGTTTCGTTATATTTTCTACAAACTTTCGGGGCCCATAACAAAATAATTTTAAAAAGTGTACAGTAAAACTAACGTGTATAGTGCGACGCCGTTTTAGATAACCTTTAGTTGTTAGCCTCTGGGTGTCGATAGCTATATCGATTGTCGATAGATTTATCGATAAACCATCGATTGATTGAAATTCTGAAGTCGATTGAGACATTAATGAATCTTCATTTTGATTATGTGGTTTGCTTACGATACATTAGGTAATTAGGAAGAATTTTTGTAAAAAAATGACTGATATGAAGAAGCAGGAACCAGGTAGATGGACTATATCTTCATCGGCACATTTATCGATATCGATATAGTGTTGTGACCCAGATTGATCTCGATATCAAACGTTTCTAGTCAAACGTTATTTAAAATAGTAACTTTTAGTTTTTATTTAAGTACGACAATATTTTGTAGTGTAACACAATCTCTTTGGATTTTGGCGTCTGATTGATTCAAAATTGTCAATCGATCGAATCAATAATTTATGTGTGCAACCCTAATGTAGTGCAATAAATAAAATTCACCTTACAAAATGTTACAAGTGTTTGTAAAATAATTACCCACCTTATTTAAAGATGAATCAATCAGTTTGTTTTAGTAATGACGCCTTTATCCAAAGCTGATTTCTCTTCTATTAGATAACTTCTAACAATATCAAAGAGAACTTAGCGAGAATATCCGATGAAATCGGATCAAGTACATATTTTTTTTTAATGATGACGTCACATGATTGCTTTGTAACGTAGGATGATTGACGTCAAATGTGTAAGAGATACTGGAAAGAGCGGTTATATACCGAGTTAGCTTATTTGGCTTGCAAAAGGAGATGTAAGATAACATTTATTTCACAAACCATTCATATACTTTTTTTAAGTGTCTTTTTAATTGCACACGTGGCGTGCATTATTTAAAAATTTTAAATATGGAAATGTACGTTTTGTACTTTCCCAAATATAGCTTGCAAGACTAATAATATTAAATAAAATAAAACATAACCCTTCTTTTTTGCCGTAGTCGGGTAAAAATCATGTGACGTATCGTTACTAGTCAGTATTCCTTAGACATTCCATTTCCTTTAACGACGGCTGATTTAAAACTTAAAAGCAAATTTGTACGTGATATTATATAGTTATAACTTAGATATAAAAAATGGTATTTATTTAAGAACTGCTTCAATATAAGTCTAGTCTGATTTGTGCAAGATGTAGTTATAAATTGATGCTTAAAAAAAATGGCACTGAGCGAGCGAAAGCTATATTTTATAGCTTTAAGTGATTGGATGAAACACAATGTAAAATATTTTACACTACACATCTCTTGCTTAGGTAAGCAACATAATAAATGATAACAAAACCTGAGCTCGAAAGAGTATTTATTTAGTTAAGTTGTGTGTGTTTTTTAATACTTTTCATATCAGGACTTACGACGACCGCATTTAAGTAAAAATAAAAAAACAAGGCTCACTCCGTAGGCTCACTCTATATTAGTTTTCCACGTAGTGTAGTTATTTACAAAAAACATCGTAAATATAATATGTTTTCATTTATTATTTTGCTTCTGTTAAGACTGTAAGTGAAGACAAAATGTATTACAGTTTTTGTATTATAAAAATAGCAAGTAATTCTTATGTTATGTAGAGGTGTGTGGAAAATATTGAATAACTATATCTTTAAGCAATATAGTTTGGTATTTAACTTGCAAATACATTTTTCTACCATGTCAATAAAGCAGTATTTCTAAGGATATTTGTACCTGTAAAATATTTCTTATACGGTATATACCAACTTTTAATTAAGAATAACATTTAATTTTAATATCAAAAGCTATTTTAAGTGTCTTTCGCTTCGCTCGCACAGTGTGGTGTCAACCTAAGAGTTATTTTCACGTCAAAAGTATCTCTAACAATTACTAGTTAAATTGCAAATGCAAATATTTAAGTTAAAATAAGGATAGTTTATTTATTCAATTATATTTAGTTTAATTTGTTTTTGTAACGATTGCTAGTCTATTTTCTGTATTTATGTTTAGTGCAATTTTAGTTTAATTCCAATTCATGTTGTAATATTATTTTATTGGCCTGTTGTGTCCTCATATTGGTCAAAGACATTAAATATAGCCATCACTAGATTTTCACATGCTGGGCTGAAAAGCAGTATATTTCACTAATAACCAAAGAATCGGTATTTGTTTTACCAATATAAATATCTTTATTATTACGATCGCAAGATTTTTATATTTCAAAGTGATTAATACATTTACATATCTAGAAATCCACCAATGACGAGTCTTTAAATTAATTAAGGTGTTATTACACAGACCCGCGACTGACGTCGATCAGTGGTG
The DNA here is from genome assembly GCA_958496365.1 of Subacronicta megacephala. Classification (NCBI taxonomy): domain Eukaryota; kingdom Metazoa; phylum Arthropoda; class Insecta; order Lepidoptera; family Noctuidae; genus Subacronicta; species Subacronicta megacephala. The sequence goes on along the minus strand of OY292538.1, from coordinate 8,912,083 downwards.
TCGATCAACGTTTACAAAAGAAGTTGGTACAGTCAACAAAAGAGTTAGGTATACAGGCAACTAGCAAAAGCAATATATGTGTTTTAACAAAGTTTGTATAATACCTATATCACGCAATACGTGTCAAAATGCTGGTTTTGTAAGCAGCCTTCATATGGCACCAATTGGTGTATCATTATTTATAACAAAATCTATATCAAGACAGATATTCGGTAGCTGCCTGTATACCTAAATATTTTTTTGAACGTACGTCGTACCACCGTGATCGATTTGAGGAGCTTCGATCTCACGTCGATCGTTCGTGTGTAGTAATACCTTAATGCAGATCTCATTAAGGCAAAGGTCTTCGCTTATCCCACCAAATTCAAATTCAATTGATTTTCCGTAATTTTTCGGTCTACCTATAACACATTCTTAGTCTATGACAGTTGAGTACAAAGTCTTTGCTTAAAAAACCATATCATAGCTACTTTTTGCCCATTGTAAATTTAGGCAGTTTGCATAGCTTTTGGTCATTTTTAGCTATGATATTTTTTTAAAGACACGTCTTATATTATGATATTGTCACCATTACTGCTGCCATAAACCTATAAACCAATCTATAATTTGCAAAAAAATGAATTTGGTGAGTTGAGCCCAACTATCATAAATTATTTCAATTAAACTTAAGCCTGGTATAGACGATGCGCAGCAGCATGCGCAAGTACTATCTACTGTTCATATGTGAACTAGCACTGGTCAGGTGGTGCCAGTGATTAGCGTTTCAAAGCTGGCGCAAGTAATTATGAGTATTACTAGCGCAAGTTACTGCGTCTGTGTGCAACAGGCTTTATACTTATAAATACCTAATTTTGTGTTCACGCATCTAGTCATTTATCTTAAGCTTGCAAAGTAAAGGAAGTTATTTTTATCTAATCTCTGTTGATAAAATAATAAGACGAAATTTATTTATCTTTGACAAAATATGCCAATTTTGGACAGTATCGCGTATTTAAAAAAATCGTTGTATTATTTACATGACGAGAATATATGAAACTGCTGATTTCCTTTTCAATATTTCAGGGCTTCTCTCATAAATGTTTTTTTTTTAAAATAAAAGGTAAACAGTGCATTCAAAATCACCGGTGATTAAAAAATCCTAAATCGGCAACCTGTATATATAGGCATTCTATATAGGTATAGGTACATTATTATATTGAAACCAAAGACAGCTTTGTTGATTATTGCAATTTTATTCCATTCAATTAGAGGTTATGTTAAAGATTGCCGAACAAATAGTGAGGTGAGATAGCAAGATGACCATATTATGGCGAAGGATGCCTCGAAGCTCTCAGAATGGCACACGCAATGAATATTTGAAAGTGACATCAGTTTATAAGACAATATTAAATGTAAGGTGTCCAACTAAGGGAAGAATTTGTAGAGTAATGGAGAATTCAATGTATTTTTCACAATATTTCTCTTAACATTCCAAAGTATACGTCTCCATATTGCATTTAGAGAAATAACGTTTGATAAAATGTAGATAAAATAAAATATTTTTTTTTGTTGTTCGAAATACGAATTTGATTTTTTTTTCATGTGGGCTGTTTAAGCCACATGTAGTGTGGCAATGAAGGAGGTGTCATACTATAAAAAAAAAACATTCCAAATATAAATATAACAATACTTATTTGTTTGTGGACTAGTCAAAATCGATATACTTAAATTAACGATGGTGAGAATTTTATCTATTAAGTTTTTACACATTCCATTGTGTATTTTTTTATTCAAGTCAATATCAAACCTAGTCAAAGCTACATGCGGATAAAATATCAATATTCTAAATCCCATTTCAGTTTTATTACATAATCTTAAGAAATTCAAAATGTATTAAAAAAAATGCGCACAAAATTTCTGTATTTTTTCCGCAAAACTAATTTTGGTATTACTTACTTATTTGATTGTTTGGTAAAATTTTTCGTTGATTTTTGGCCTTTTTTGAAACAACTGGATAAATACAATATTTTTGTGCATGTATAGTAATATATAGTGCGCTTTCTGATGTACATAGTTCGTGATTACATGTAAGATTATATGTACATTTTACAAAAAAATATTTGTCTGTTTTTTTTAACTCCTTGACCAAAATAATACGGCGCTGTGCTTAACGTGCTTAGCTCAAAGTAGCATAAGCATAGCATAATATAATCAGCCTATAGGCTCTAGACAGACGGACCGCATTTCAACTGCAATCCAACCGCAAATTGCAGTTCGGATGCAGTTTGAATGCAGTTGACACGACTGCAATAGAACTGCAAACCAAACGTGCAGTCACAGTTCACACGATTGCACGCCGACTGCAATTGAACTGCAATCGGACTGCATGTTTGGTTTGCAGTTCTATTGCAGTCGTGTCAGCTGCATTCAAACTGCATCCGAACTGCAATTTGCGGTTGGATTGCAGTTGAAATGCGGTCCGTCTGTCTAGAGCCATAATGTTCCCACTGCTGAGACAGGCCTACTCTCGGTAAAAGGAGTGGGCCGTAATCCACCACGCGGGCCCAGTGCGGGTTGCTAGATGTCATACCGGCTTCCTCACGATATTTTCCTTCACCATTTTGGAAGCAGTGGTGACGAAATAATGTACGTCTAGGTTCAAACCTACGACCTACAATTCGTATGTTGCGGCTGTTACCACTAGGCAACCCCCGCTCCTTCGCCAAAATTCGCTTAAATAATATCAATAAAACTCGTAAAAAGTAGTTTTTTTTTCAATTATTATGTAAAGGTGTTAAATTTCAAAATTATCTTTTTTTGTCTTTCGTTTTGTATGTAAGTCTCATCTAGTTTTGCAGGAAACAAATAGTTAAATTCCTTTTTTTCAAATTTTCCTTTACCGTTTCAGCGTGTGATTAATTATTAACGTACTCTTGATTAAAAAGATGGAGGTCTTGGATAAAATATAAATGATATTTATTCAGTAAATAGACCTTCAAAAGATACTTTGTATGCAATGTCAATTATGAACCTACTCAACGGCACGAACGACGACAAGAAACACCGAAACAAACTAAAAGAATATTGTTTATTTTTTTTAATCCAGATAAAGTAGGTACTTGTAAGGATCAAACTATTATGTGAAATTAATTGCCTCAGTATTCTAGTGGTCCTAAGCGAGACTGCTACGCTAGTTTTTGGATAGAGCAAAGTGTTATTGGATTTTTCTCAGTAGCAGCTCGGAGTTTGGTTATGTGCTCTGTGAATGGCAATGGCTCTCCCCCAATTAAATGGGACTGAAACATACCAGCGAACTCTAGGCGTACCTAAATTAAGTACCTACATCTCTGCCTAATCATTCGGGGAATACAGGCGTGTAGAATTAAAGAAAGAGCAATAGCAGTTTTGAGTAGACCTTAACGTATAGATTTAAAGTTAGGTATACTACTATGGACTATCACAACTTTCTTGTAAAGAAATTGAACTCACGACCCTAGTACTTAGTCAATGATGCTGTTGTTATCCCTTTATGATGTAAGCAATATATTAAGGGTTGCCGCTAAGTGCATAGAGCAATAAATCTTTGTGCCAAAAGGGTTTAATCTTTGTGCCAATTGGAGGCCTTTTCTTATATCACAAAGGATAAAAAGGAAGGATATTTGACAATGATATAGATATAGCTTGCTGAGTATAGCTTTGAGTGAGCCGGGAAACATTTAATTGGGTTTACAGTGTATTTTTTGGATAATACTGTTGTATACTATCACGCCTGTATTCCTCAAAGGGATAAGCAGAGGCGTAGGTACTAAACTACACCTAAACATATACGGTATGTTTAAAGACTGATATGCTACTGGAAAAATCCCATAACACTACTTGCCCTGAGAATCGAACCTCTAGCGTAGTAGTATAAGAAATACAGAATGACCTCATCTAGAGCTTTTTAGTTTTGCTTTTTGTTATTCGGATTATTAATACCAGCTTGGGGTCGAGTTGGATTATTCCCTACTACCGTTCAGGTCAGAATCTCGTAACAGGCGAGACAATATCTGACTTACCTCGTAATAGACCTCTTGAGGGTCAAACTGGCTACTTCGGAATCTGTAGACCAATGCCTATGGAGCGTCTCTCTGAAGGATAGGTAGAATCCTAATATCCGGTAACTAAAGTTACCGACAGCGCACCGGATTATCAAGCTGAAGCTGATCAATATCTTTTAAAAGAGTTTCCATGGAGTTTCTCTTGTCGGATTCTTCTCCATAGGATCAACTATTTGGAACCGTGAAACTAGAGTCAATAACGTTTCATAAACGCTTGTGAAAGCTTATTTGAAATAAAAACATTTGATTTGAAGATGCAGTGGGCTGGCAATATCTTTAGGAGAACCAACAACTGCTGGGATAGACGTATTGTCGAGTGAGGACCAGGACTCTTCAATCTTAGTGTAGGATGCCCTCTGGCAAGATGGAGCTGATGATTTGTGAAAGTTTGCTGGCAGAAGCTGAATCCGAAAAGCGGAGGACAGGGTAAATTGGAGCACACTAGGGAAGGCCTACGTCTATCAGTGAATTGATGATGATTAAGAAGGCTTTGGAAAGGGCCTTTGAAAAGGCTTGTCTGCTCGTTCGTTGAATTCAACAGTAATATATATTTTTTTAATTCTTATTACTTATTATTGTCCTACGCTTGACCGCCAGTTCGCTTGATCTTAAGCGACACTGTGATCTACGATGGAACGCGCTTGCCTAGGAGAAACTGATACACTCGTGGTTTAGTGACAGTCAGATTATAACTGTAAGTAAGACCCACTTGGAAAGCTTATAACAAATTGCAATTAATTAAAGTATTTGTATTTGTTGCTAGATTGCTTTGTATCTCTGAGGTTTCTGAACTGCTTACAATGATCAATATTGTTCTTAATATCGATGAAATCGCTACCCAACTTTCAAAGTCGATGTAACCACAACGGAATAAATAATGCAAAGTCCTTAAGGCCAGGTGTCTCCCTAACTTAACCGCCCTTAAACGGAGTTATCCGGATTACGAAGATTTGCATCAAGTCAAAGTTATCTATATAGAACGGAACAATCTGGAACCTAACACTTAAGGGTAAGATCGGCAATATCCATTTAATTTTACGTCCGATTTTGTACGACACGATAGATGAGCTATCGGCTTCGGGTCGCGAGGTTAATTCCTGAATGGAACAAAGAATTCTTATGGCTGACTCCGTCACACGAAGTGTTCTTGGGATCATTGTATGATTGAGAGAGTAGGATGTCGCTTACAATTACAATAATACTAATACTGAATGCGATCCAAAACACAACCAGATAAAGTGAAACGAACGAAATGAGGGTAAAGCTATAAATTATAGCCTACGGCAACAGCCTGTCGCGTTTCTCAGGGCCAAATACGTTTATCTCACCCACCCATCATTTTCCAAACCTTACATAATGACGCTTAACTTTAACGTCTCTCATTTTAGGCGTTAAAGAAATAAAAACTAGCCCAAAGCTAAATTCAGATCTTTTCACTTCCTGAAGACAAAAAGCCTTTGACAAAACTCTTCGTACCGCTGAAAAATATACAAAAGGTCACTCGAGCTTAAAAGTGTGCGAGCAAGATGGTATGATGTGTTGTACAATGAGAGTGACAGAGATGGCTAGCTGAAAATCAATTTATTAGGCAGTGACGTCACGGGCTACGCCTGCGCACTGCGGATGTTCCCGGGAGAGGGTTGCTGGCGGCGAGAAATTTTCCCTGATTTTGTGGTGAACATGTTACAAACAAAACTGACATCATTGTTAGGAGTCCTACATAAAGTGGCTAATTGTATTCCAAAAAAAATACGTATGATCATATACAACTCCTTAGTTAAATCGCATCTTGAATATCTAATCGAAATATGGGGATCAGCCGCTAAAACAAATCTAAACTCACTACAAAGAACACAGAACAAAATTATAAAAAAACTATTTCATTATCATCGCCTAACCCCAACGAAAACACTTTATGAAAAAACTAACTTGCTAAACCTTACACAGCTATACACATACTGCACTTGCGTACTAATAAAAAACATTACAACTAATTCGCTTCAATCGAATATACAGCTACATAAAAAACCAATATCACACAACTTAAGAAACAAAAATAAACTTCAACTAACAACAGCACGGACTAATTATGGCAAAAAAACGCTATTGTTTGAAGGAGCACAGCTGTTCAACAGATTACCTGAGAACATAAAAAATTGCGATAACATAAGTGTATTTAAAAAGAAACTCAAGATACATGTAAATACAATCTAATTTGATATGCTTAAATTATCTACCGTCCTATTATTATATTGTCTCCAACACTCTAGAATTACTTTAGTTTAATGATTTTTACTTTGTATCTCATTATAAGTGAACCTATGTATGATTCTTATGAGAAATAAATTCTTTAAACACAACATGTTCCCCATTTATTAATAAAAATAGTCAATAAAATGTTTTTATCTTTCTTTCGGTGTAACTATTTCTTTTTTTTTTGTTTCGATCGTTTACAGGATGATAAAAGCTTTTGATTTCTCATTCAAATTATGTAACTAATAATGAGAATCTGATAAAAGTCACTTACATCACTAAATTAGAAATGTAGGTGTTTACTTCTCTGCATAAAATGATTACAATTCTATTAAAAGGTACGACGTTGTGAGAACATAATCTTCAGTTTCAAAATGCAAAAAACTCATAGATTTTCAATTAATGCAGATCAAACGAAAACATAAACACTACAAAAATGCATTAATCGTTGTAAATAAACAACACAACGAGACTAAACATTCAAAAATAGAAAACAAAACAATGTCCAACGGTATTCCGAATTAAACTTTGCGTGTGGCAACACCGCGCTCATCTGGGCGGCCCGAAATAGTGGCCCGAGGGGGGGCATCTTTAGTTGTCGCGGCGGTGCCGCTCACGCCGCCCGCGCCATGGCGTCCGTCGCCGCTTGGCTGCCCTTCGCTCGAGCAGCCGCCATCGGATGGGTTCCCATCGCTACACACCCTCTGCCACCGCCCCCGGTCCCCAAGGACCGACGCCGCGCCGAGGACGAGAAACTCCTCATCAATGTCTCCGGACGACGCTTCGAGACATGGCGGAATACCCTCGAAAAATACCCAGACTCTCTCCTCGGGTCCACCGAGAGAGAATTCTTTTACGACGAAGACAGCAGGGAGTATTTCTTCGACAGAGACCCGGATATATTCCGGCACATATTAAATTATTACAGAACTGGAAAGTTGCATTATCCCAAACACGAGTGTTTGACGGGATACGACGAGGAGTTGGCTTTCTTTGGGATCCTGCCTGACGTGATCGGGGACTGTTGTTATGAGGACTACAGAGATAGGAAACGGGAGAATGCCGAACGGTTAATGGACGATAAATTGAGTGAGGCAGGAGACCAGAGCTTGCCTCAATTGACAGACTTGCGGCAGAAGATGTGGCGCGCGTTCGAGAACCCCCACACTTCGACTGCTGCCCTGGTATTTTACTATGTAACTGGGTTCTTTATCGCCGTATCAGTGATGGCGAACGTGGTGGAAACAGTGCCGTGCGGCCACCGGCCCGGCCGAGCGGGCACTCTGCCTTGTGGCGAGCGATATAAAATTGTGTTCTTCTGCTTAGACACAGCGTGTGTGATGATATTTACCGCGGAGTATCTGCTCCGACTCTTCGCAGCGCCGGACCGCTGCAAGTTCGTGAGATCCGTCATGTCGATCATTGATGTGGTCGCCATCCTGCCGTACTACATCGGTCTCGGAATAACCGACAACGATGATGTCTCCGGAGCTTTCGTGACCCTGAGGGTGTTCAGAGTGTTCCGTATCTTCAAGTTCTCCAGGCACTCTCAGGGGTTGCGGATCTTGGGGTACACGTTGAAGTCGTGCGCCAGCGAGCTGGGTTTCCTGGTCTTCTCGTTGGCTATGGCGATCATCATCTTCGCCACTGTGATGTTCTACGCAGAGAAGAACGAGCAAGACACTAATTTCACATCCATTCCCGCCGCTTTTTGGTACACCATTGTGACGATGACGACGTTGGGGTGAGTACTTAAATATTAATTTGAACCAATCAAAATATTCGAAAGTATTGATCGTCTGTAATCGGTCAACGTTGCATCTGAAATCTTCCAATAAAATATTGCGCACATCTGACACCTGTCGCCGCCATTAAATATGTACGCGGGAAAATATGTGTCATGGCGTCGATGTGCCATTTCAACACCGTAAAATGTTTAACTTGATATTGACGTTTTATTACCATTTTAATTTCGTGTTTTTCTCATTTGCGGAGTGATTTTTTGTGGGGATTTAGGGAACAATCGTTTTATTCCCTGGAGACCATGTTTCATTGTGGTAAAGCCAGGAAAAACGGTTGTGTGAGAAAGGCGGTGTTTTTATTTGATTATGTTGCTGATGCTGCGGCTTGCGGATTTGCTGTCTCTGTTTGTTTTTGGGACTCGTAAAATTATTATAATATCAACGATTTTTTCTATTTGCAAAGATTTCATTTCAGGTTTAAGATACAAGTATTTTAAATGTACGTTTTTAATTATATCTGCTATTTTTGAAGTCTTCGCTTGGAGATCTTATGGAAAGTAAAACTTATGTCACAACCAGGTTCAGTATAATAATACCTTTTTTTTATTATATTGTTTTTTAGAAATATATAATATGACTGATAGGAAAAAGGTGATAAGAATACTCAAAGGACATATTTCATTCTTTGTCTAGTAGAAATAGTATGCGTATAAAAACTATATTTATTTAAAGTAGCCGCCTTTATTTACCACTGGTAGGCAAAAGCCTTTTCTAACTTAGTCTAGAATTTTATCTATCTTCTTCATACTACTCTCAGATCAAATAAAAAGTAAAGATGGAACTTTGCGAACAAAGAAGTGAGGCCGGCTAAAACTACGCCATGCCGTCTACAACACACAATTACGTGCACACACGTATACCGAAACTACGCCTTATCTTGTCAGTCGAGCTATCGAGCTATCGAAAGCTCGACTGACAAGATACGGCGCAGTTAACTAATACATGTGTGCGTGTATTTTGTGTTGTAGACGGCATGGCGTAGATTTAGCCGGCCTCACTTCTTTGTTCGCAAACTTCCATCTTTACTTTTTATTTGATCTGAGATACTACTGTCATGTTAAACTATATGAACAAAGCTTATAAAAGCTTTCAAATCATATAGCACACATATAAAAACTTTCATCGTCAAAGTTTGACGGGTGGACGTACCTACGTCATGCGTCAGGCCAGTTTGACAGTTTGTGCTTAATACATAATCTTGATTGAAGTTTATATGTGCATAGGCGATTGGCTTTCAGGGTCTGTAGACAAGCTGGAGTATATAATAGACGAGTAATAACTTTCGAATCTAAACAAAATGTATCAAAAATCAAAATGACATAAGGTTTCGACAAATCGTGCGTGCTTATACGTCATTTCCGTATAATATTTCGTTTCTATTCGTTTGGCAATTCGACTATTGAATTGCAATTAGTCTAGAAGGCTACGAGTGGAGATTTTTGTTTTTCTTAAATTTATTATTATTTAGACTGTTCCTGGCCTTATAAGCGGGCCCTATCAGAATATCAGCGCTGCAGCTTGATTTGCTTGCTGCAGAATAGTGCTGAGATAGATACCCATTCTTATATCGATATTTGTCCATGATAAGACACACAGATGTGTATTGTTTTGTTGTTTGGTATTTTGTCTTGTGTTGTGTCAACATAAACTTTTTTTCTTCAAGTGGTGTTTAAGACAAAATGTACCTTACGTCCTCAAGGTGCAATCTAAGTCCATGCTGAATTTTATTGAACTCTGTTTCAGTGATTAAGGCGTAATAACGTAGGAGGTAAGCAGACAGAGATATTTTCGATTTATACTATCATTGGAATTATGAATGGATAACATTGGAAGCGGCGATAGCCTAATGGCTAGGGCGTCGCATGCGGTCACATGGTTGCCGGTTCGACACCCACCCATTCTACCTGCATGAACCCACTCGTAATACAAGCACTAGTACGAGGGGTTAACAAGAATACTAGTAATATGCGACCTATATTGCTAGTAAGTTTTTAGATATTTCTAAAAGCTTACTAGCAATGTGGGTCGCACATTACTGATTAAATATGATCTAAATGATATCCATATATTATGACAATAACATCCATAATTAAGATGCAATAATATACAACAGAATATCCTAGGAATTGATCCATATTCATCAATAAATTAGAATAGAATAGAACATAATAGAATTCATTTATTGTCTAATATATTTATTCATTTATTATCTAAATAAAATCTCTGATATAGCAATATAAGTGTTCTAACAAACGCCTTATCTTTAGCTATGGTGGTGTTTGTTCCATACGCCATAGAACAACCCCATTTATGGTAAAATATGTACATACATTTGAATAACATGGTTTTGTTTGCTCAGATCCGAGTTTCGCCACCAAGGTATCATGTTTTCGTTCGCACTCAGGGTCAACTAAATATAACCGTCTAAAAATAACCGATGGTAAAATTAGGCTATAGACATGGTTGATGGGGTCGTCGTGTAAACGTTTTATGATAAAGCTTTATTATACTCACCTTAGGTGTCATTTTTACTTGTTCCAAAGTGATTGGTTTGGTAGACTACCGTTTTGTTGTGGATTAAAGAAAACATTAACTAAAGAAGTAAACTGATTTCAGATATCGGGTTATTCACTATTCGAAGTTAAATGGTACCTCAACAAAGTAATACGTGAACTAAACATAAGATAAATTTCTTTTTGGGGTAAAAAGAAGCTGGATCATCAATCCATTACCGTCCCACAGCTGGGCATGAATCTCCTTTCAGAGTAACCGTGTTTTGGCTATAGTCCACCACGCTAGCCTACTGCGAGTTGGTAATCTCCTAATTATTTTGGTAGTAGTAGTGCCTACTGGCTGTATATGCCAACATGAATGGGTCGCACGACCGGGGAAGTACAACCATCCCACAGAATATCGACGTCAAGTAGCAGTATGCATACTGTTGCGTTTCATACGGTGAGTGTGGAGCGCCGCTGCCATCTCATTTTCTCCTTCCAATAGGCTCGACAACGCATCTGCAACTCCTTTGGTTTTGGGGACGTCCATGGGCAGCGATGACTACTTACCATTAGGTACTTTGCCTGCTCGTTTGCCGAGTTATACCATAAAAAAGCAGGTTTTCTCACAATGTTTTCCTTCAGCGTTTTAAGTAAGTGATAATTAATATTAATATGCACATCATTTGGGAAAGTCAGAGGTGTCTTGGATTCAAACTGCAACTTAGTAATTCATCTGTCTGCCTACCACGAGCCAATTCTAGGTTGTAGCCTATAAGTTTATACAAACCTTATAAGATAGAATCTCGAAGTTTACCTTCACTAAAATCTATCCTAACAATGAATATAATTTCAGGCCTTACAGATATATATGGAATGTAATATTTTTTCGTATTCCGTGAGAAATATGGGCGCTTGTTTGTATGAACAAGATTGATGAGTTCTGTGCGGCATATTATATTCCAAGCTGGAGCCGCGGCTCCATTCGTAATAAGTATATTCAAGATACGTTCTAGAAGGGTTAGGCAGAGGACTACAGATGTACCAGTGAAAGGCACAATGCAGTAATGAGATTTTAAAGTCAACATTGGGAACATTTTATGTCCCATGTAATAGGGGGCCTATTGCCATTAACCGGACGCAAATCCAGACTCCGAGCTGCTACTGGAAATTTCATAGACAAACCCAAATAACACTTTGCTCGACCTGGGGATCGAACACAAGATCTCTAGCGTAGCAGTCGCGACAGTCTAACTTAGGTATGATACCTAAGTAGTAGATATACATATATACCTACACACACTCACGCCTTTTTACCACAGGGATAGGCAGAAACCATAGACCGCCTCTAGCTACGACTCTTCATCATCAACCCATTACATTGTCCCACTGCTAGGCACGGGTCTCCTCCCAGAACGAGAGGGAGTAGGCTATAGTCCGCCACGCTAGCCTACTGCGGGTTGGCAGACTTCACACGCTGTCAAGAAAATCTCTCAGGCATACAGGTTTCCTCACGATGTTTTCCTTCACCGTTTAAGCGCGTGATAATTGATTATTAATATGCAAATGACTTCGAAAAGTCAGAGGTGCGTCCTTTGAATTCGAACTCGACACCTTTGACTTGGCAGTCCATGGTCATACATATCACAAGGCTATCACTGCACTTAGTAGATATTTGTAAAAAAACTCCGAAGCATGGGATAAAGAGGTGATTGATGATCCCCATCCTGTATGGGGAAAGCAATTTAATACGAGGAATTGTACGTTAGCCGATGTATTACTATGGTAAATATTACATATCATCATGTCTACTTTTCTAAAAGGGGTAGGCAGATATGTACTGCTACCTGCAGTTGTCGGGTTTGTGTTTAGGTCTTTTGTATTTTACACAGTTACACACATCCTCACACCCACACACATACCCACACACAAACTCGTATACCTTAAGTGTATATAAGTTATAAATATTCATTAGAATCTGACTAAAATAAGAGCGGGATATCCTAACACAAGCATATATTTTGCTTCAAAGAATATGCCTATAGTTGCAATTGTAATTTACTTTTAAGTTAATTAATAAACATTTTTAATTTTTTCATTTGTATTAGGATACAAGCCAATTCTGTACCTTCAGTGAAAAGTGTATCTTTACCTGTATCAGTGTTAATATTTTGAATAATGATGAAACTAAATTTTTTGGTCTAGTTGGTGCCCCTCTAAGGTTCAAATTGAGCGAGTTAATTTTGGTGTTAGGTATTATAACTATGTAAAGAATCACATAAAAAAAAACTTAACCATCCATTTTCACAGAAACATGTTATTCCAATTATATCACTTTTCACTGAAGGTACAGAATTGCGACGTAGGCAGAAATGTGTTTGTGGGGAACAAAATTGTGAGACTTTTTCTTCGCCGCTAAAAAACTAGGAGGCGGTGAAGGGCGAGCGTTTTGGGGGCTGTCTATGATGTAAAGATGACGTTCAAAAAGTAAAGTCGTCAGCACATCAGAGGGCTTAGACAAGTGGCATGAACGACATTAATTGACATGTCATGTCGTAAGCTAGTGTCACTCCCATACATTGAGAATTCTATTCTATTCTATTGGATTAGCGTTCATGCCACTTGTCTAGGGGCCCAGGTCAAAATTTAACATTTTGTTGTAACCTGGTTAGGGTTACCAGATAGGAAATTGAAAAAACCTGAGATTTTATCCATTTTAGCGAATTTTCAGGCAAACGTACTTAATAAATTTAAGTTTTGTAGCCCGCGGCTTGCTGCATGCTGAAAATGTGACGTTTTAAGTGTTGACGTTAAAGTTGATATTAAATTAATCTATATAAAGAAGATTATATTGTTTCTTTTTGAAATACAAAAGTTTCGAAAAAATTCTGAGATTTCCAAAATCTTGCTGCGATCGTGAGGTCTCAGGACAAACCCTGATATACGGTAACCCAACGCTCGGTAGATGCACTAAAATTCTGCATTTATGCCTAGTTACAGGCAATAATCTTTCCTACTGTGTTCTGTAGGGCCAGAAAAGGCACGTGGGGTTATTAGTTGGTAATTAACATACCCTGCCGGTGCCCCAGGAGATAGACGATCCCTGGAGATTTTGTGTAGGCACTTACCACAAAAAAGGTGTGAATGTTTCGTTACGATATTTTCTCTTTTTTTGAGTTGTTTTAATACAAAGAATTCATCTCAAAGTGGGAAAGCGCGTGTTTTATCAGTTCTCAAGGAATCTGATCAAAAACACGAATCTTTAAAAAAAACAGGGTTATTAATGGCATGAGGGGGATGTTGAGGGGAGAAATGGTTGTATTTGGGAGGAAACTGTTAACGCAATGGAAATAAGGATCAATTTCAAATGATAGATTTTTTTTGTATTAAAATGTAGCCGTAAAAATAAAACATAAAACATTCCCCAAAGGGTTAGGCAGAGGTGTATTAATGTATTCCCACATTTCGCCGGTATAAAAATCCTTTAAATTATAGGCGGTATTTTTTCATATAGTAAGGGAAAGATATGTACTTACATCATATATACACTCACGCCTTTTTCCCATAGGGGTAGGCAGAAACTACAGAACGCCATCTGCTACGATTCTTGCATACCTCTTTTGCTTCGTCCACATTCATACATCTTGTCATACACATGCGCCGGTTGCGGGTACTACGCACCTGACCTTTCTGAAGGATCTCACCAATAAGGTCGTGGTATGTCTTTCTAGGGCGTCCCCTCCCGGCGACTCCACTGACATTCGCTTTATAAATCCCTTTCGTCAATCGCCTTTCATCCATTCTCTCGACATGTCCAAACCATCTCAGCATCATATTGAAATGATGATAACTGGAAAGAAATATTTATTCAAAAATTTAATTAGGCTGACCTTGTATATGGCTGACGTCATTCAATGCATGGGAATACCCACAAAGATTAAAGAGCTGCAGAAATTTTTATCAAGTGTTGCAATATTGAAATCGACACTTAAAACCGAAACAAATAACTCATAACAAAGGCAGGCAGAAGTTATAATATTACAATTCGACGCTGACGGTACAAATTTAGGTATGTCAGCCTATTAACTGGGCATAAATCCAGTTTCTATTAAGAATGTGGTGAGAAAATTTACTAAGAATAAACCCAGGTGCTATTGCAAATAGGGCAAGTCTATGAACTGGGCATAAATCAAATTGCTTTTAGGAACGGGACGAGCCTATTAACTGGACATAAATCTAGTTGCTATTAAGAATAGGGCGAGGATATGAGTTGGGCTTAATGCAGTTGCTCCTAAAAATATGGCGAGCTTCTTATCTGTGCATGAATCCAATTGCTATTAGGATTTTTGAAATTAAAAAATCAATACTCAATATTTTTTTTGCAATCCATAATCTTTTTAGATGTAACAATATCACAAAAGGTATCACAATGAGCTCTGCAGGGTACGGCAACTTAGAAGAGAGAAGGAATTGTAATTACACTACTCGATCTAAGAATCGATTCTCCAGCGATCACGATACATATATCGAGACACTCACACAGCCAACATTCCATTCAAAATATCTTCAAAATTCACATTCCTCGACTTGCTAAGCAAACATGAACATATAGCTGATTTAACTACAGTTAGTAAGTGCCCAGTCCCCGGGGGCTGTTTACTTAGGGGCAGGGGACACGTGTAACTAGGGGCTGGATTTAGTTTGCTTAACCGCGTTGTGGATGGCCTGGGGCTTGTTGGGTAGCAAATTATTGCACGGGCGTATTACGTAGCCATGATGGAAAGTGGGTATGCACGATAGAAGTGGTTTTTGGATTAGTTGCTCTATAATAATTAGATATAAGTTTCTAGTATTGCCAAAAAGGACTGCCTCGTTAGGCCAGTGGGACTGTCTCGTTAATCTAGTGGTCCCAATCGCGACTGCTACACTAGAGGTTTGATCCCAGGTCGAGCAAAGTTTTATTGAGTTTTTCTATGAAATTTTCAGTAGCAGCTCGGAGTCTGGATTTGTTCCCGGTGAATGGCAATAGGCTCGCCCCCTTTTACATGGGACCTAAACATACCGGCGAACTGTGGGTGTACATTAAGTACACCTCTGCCTAACCCTTCGGGGAATACAGGCGTGATGGTATGTTATTAAATTAACTACAGCATAACAATAATTACTTAACATATTTTATCTGGGAATTGGTCTAATTACATAACTTAAATCAAAGTCTGAAAAGATATATAACTACAATTTTGAATATAGGTTTCGTTACTCACCTGTCGAATTATTTCTCATCATCATCATCATCTTTTTGCCGTCCACTGATTTTTTATTACTTAAAAATATTTACTAGAAGTTACAACCTATTTAAATTTACTTTTAACGTAACATACCATCACGCCTGTATTCCCCGAAGGGTGAGGCAGAGATGCACTAATGTACACCCACATATCGCCGGCATGTTTAGCTCCCATGTAACAGGGGGCGAGAGTGTAATAGAGAAATTTATTCATATTTAAAAAAAATAGCATTAACGCATGTTAAGCATTATTGGAGATATAAATAGCGAAAATAATTCAAGAAGGATCCGAACCAAAAAAAATTATACCTAAATACAAATCTAAAATCTTAAAACTTTTTCATTTCTGTATAACTTTGTTCTATTTCAAGTTGTTTTAAACACAAACCCAGTGGATTTCTCTGCGGCTTACAACCAACTTCCTAAAATACCAGCCTATTATTATTCCGGCATTTGTTTACCCATCCGAAGGTTCCAAAACAATAGGAAAGTTCTAACCTTGAGTATTTCGAAATTATTCGATGTCACGATCAGAACATATGGGTCAATGTCTGGTTGCGCGTCATTCGCTCAAGGTTTGATACCTGGACGATGTTATTATTAGAAGCACCGTAACATACTTAGTCATCGATACTAAATTGTAAATAAAACGTTCATAGTTAATCAACAGCTGCATGTAATAGGCGAATTGTTAAGCTGCACGTGCTGCGGCCAATCTAACGATGGGTGGCATTCATTCACTGAATCATTTCAGTGTACCGGAGCGCGAGCGGCCATGGCGGCCGCTTCAATTGACAAACATACCATCACGCTTTTATTCCCCGAAGGGTTAAGCAGATGTGTAATAATGTACACCGGCTCAGGCGAGCCTATTGCCATTAACCGTGCACAAATACAGGCTCCGAGCTGCTGCTGAGAATTTCATAGAAAAACCCCACAAAACTCTGCTCGACCTGGGGATGGAACCCAAGACCTCTAGCGTAGCAGTCGCACGTAGGAATAATAGTTAAATTGAAATAAATATATTATAATATAAAAAACATCTTCGGAAGCTAATTTCGCAACGTTTGATGGATAAGGCTATACAATGGTTTTCACACAAAAAGGTTATGTAGCTGTGTCCGTGAGGTCACCAAAAGAAGCCATCTCAGCCCCCTTCAACTCCCTCGAGAAAATAAGATCTTATGTTTTTTTCATATTCGACCCCTTTTTCTAATATACGGCCGGGGCACAAGAACATTTTTCGCGTTTGCTGATCAAATATGAATTTCCTGACCTTTCGGCCCCGGAGCGGCGTTCGGGGCCAATGTTGGGTAAATTTAATAACTCCCGCGGTCTCTATGAAGTGATAAAACCGTTTAATATTATGATGTTACTTCTGTGCGTGTGGAAAACTAAACGTGCCTCCGAGAGCACGTGTAGTCGACTGTTCTGATTGTCATACGAACACCTTTGATAATCGTTACTGGTAGTTTTTTTTTTTTATAACAGAGGGGGCAAACGAACATGCGGGTCACCTGATGGTAAGTGACTACCGCCGCCCATGGACATCAGCGACATTGTAGCTGTCACCAATGCGTTGCCGGCCTTTTAAATGTGTGTATGCTCTTTTCTTGAAGGCCCCCATGTCGTACTGTTGATAATACCCCTGACAATCAGTCTGTTCTTCGAATATCGGTGTTGCCTAGAAATTGGTTTGCGGAGGTCTGATGGCAGTCGCATAATGGAGGAGGGATGGATAAGATGGTACGTAACATAACATACCATCACGCCTGTATTCCCCGAAGGCAAGGCAGGGGTGTACTAATGTACATGCACATTTCGCCGGTATGTTTAGGTCCCGTGTAAGAGGGAACGAGCCTATTGCCATTAACCGGGCACAAAGCCAAACTCCGAGCTGCTACTAATACTAATAACACTTTGCTTGAACTGGGACCTCTAGCTCAGCGGTCGCACTTAGGAGCACTAGACTAATGAGTTAGTCGTAAAATACTTATTATATTTAGTTGCATCGACTCGTATCATAGACTGGAAATCGACCCCAACATAGTTCGGAAAAGAAAAAGGACGATGATGATAGGATTTTTTTTATTTTTTATGGGATAACTCGGCAAACGAGCAGGCGAGCTACCCGATGGTAAGTAGTCGTCGCTGCCCATGGATATCTGCAATACCAAAGGAGTTGCAGATGCGTTGCAGAGCCTATTTAAGGAAAAGGAAAGGGAAGGAGAAAAGGAGAAGGAAGGGGACTGAGGGAGAAATTGGACCTCCGGCGCTCCACACTCACCGTACGAAACGCAACAGTATGCATTCTGCTAATTGACGCCGATATTCTGTGGGAGGGTAGTACTTCCCCGGTCGTGCGGACCCATTCATGCTGGCATGTAAACACGCCAGCAGGCACTACTACTACTTAAACGTAACTAACAATTGAAGCGCAGTTTTCTCACACTTTAAAGGTAAAATTCGAGCTCCTAATACCGGCGACCTCACTCAATCACCGTATCGACCTCGGCTAATGTAATCAACATAAATGACTCAGACACACCTGCTCATCTACTGATGCCACAATAACAAACACTAACGGACATTGAACCCGGGAACTTTGGGGTTTTATACGAGCCGCTTTGATGTTCGAGCGGAAATGAAAGGACGCTGCGTCTCGATAAATTATTTGTTATGTTAAAATTATTTGGAAAATATAAAAGTGTGAAATAACACTCCCTCGGTACGGGAGAAACCCCAAGTGTGTATGTGGCTACACGTGACTATCATCATCATCATCAACCCATTACATTGTCCCACTGCTGGGCACGGGTCTCCTCTCAGAACGAGAGGGATTAGGCTATAGTCCGCCACGCTAGCCTACTGCAGGTTGGCAGACTTCACACGCCGTCAAGAAAATCACTTAGGCATGCAGGTTTCCTCACGACGTTTTCCTTCACCGTTTAAGCGCGTTTTAATTGATTAGGTATATTAATACGCACATGACTTTGAAAATACAGAGGTGCCAGAGTGCCTTGGATTCGAACTCGAGACCTTTGACGTGGCAGTCCAATGGACATATCACAAGGCTATCACTGCTTGTGACTATACACATCCAGTATGTACTGACCTCTGATTGCAGTGAAAGCCAAAACAATGCCAGGTCAACTCTCATTGGGGTCGAGCTGGTGTATAATAGGCGTTACTGTGTTGGTTAATTGTGCGTCGTTTTGGGCGAAAATAAATGTTTTTTCTTTCTTTCTTTCTTTCTTACTGCGAATTCACCCTATAGGTACTGTAAATGTATAGCTTTGGTGTGTGACCTTGTTTATCTGCCTCATTCTCCTAGCCTTTTCCCAATTCTTTTGGGTCAGTCCAACCAAATATGGCGAATATCAGAATTTTACACGAAGTAACGGCCATCAGAACTCCTCAACCCAATTTCTGGGCAACACCGATATTCGAATTATAGATTGGTTGTCAGGCTTTTTGCGCCTTTGACTACCTCTAACGATTGTCATAGGGTTCGTATGACAACTGGGACCTACGGAGGAGAAGTGACTATGACTATATCTTCTTCTTCTTTTAAATAAAAAACATTTACTGTTCCTTAGTCTCGCTAAAACTAAAAATCGGCTTGACCGATTTAAATAAAAGGAATCCTCTTTATTTTTTTTACTGACTTTTATACTCATGTATATGTCAGTACCATTGTTTTGTTTTGTTCCATCTAATATACAGGGCGTTTAAATTTACAATTGGACCCGGTAGGTGGCGTTGCGATCGAGATCAGGCAGGACAGCGTCTGTCGGGTCCACTATTTATCGATAAACTGACATTACATTGTTTATGAGCCCGTGTATTCGTAAATTGTAATAAAGTACTAAACTCAGCCGTTTTATAGACTCGAACGCCTAGATTAAACTGAAATGCCAGACGGTGGCAATAACACCATCAGTCAAGTTGGCACCCACTACTAGATCATAATACAATCATTGTGGAGTGCCAAATATTCTACTATAACACTACGTTTTGTTTCTGGGGGCCTACTCATTGCCACTTGTTCACTACGTACCGGGAGACATCAGACGTCACTTATTTTGTATTTGTTGGCGCTGAAGATCGGCGCTGTGCTGTGTTGCAAGTATTCTGTGACGTAGTTCATAATAATGCTGAGCACCAACCCTTTTTCTTGTGGGGATAAGACGCACTATTTAAGATCATTATGTCTTTAAGTGAACGCTACAGAACGCCAGCCGCCTTCCGCAAATTGTCACTCTCTTGGCCAGCGCTGGCACTATCGCCATAGTCTCATTTTTTCGCAAAGAATTTGATTTTCAGTATATCGTAGCCTCGTTTTTATAAGGATTTCAGTACAATTGCAATGAGCTTACCTTAGATATATGCTTTATAATAGTGCTTACTATGTTTTCCTATCACGAAAGTGATACGATGATACATTAGATTTTCGCGTTTTGATTTCCATCCTTGCGTACTTTACTTCCAAATAATCGGGGATAAGTACTTCAATATCGCGTAAGTGACTTTGCTATAGGGCTAACCTTTTAGGTACCACTTTTTATTCAAATTAAATACAAACAAAATAATTTATTTACAAGTTTATAAATGTTTAAATTTTTTGAGTGGGGGGCCAGGAAACCTTAGCATAGGGCATCCTAGTTTGGGCTCCTGACTCCCACAAATCTATTGTACTTTGTTTATGTATTTTAAGACAAAGTGATATATTTTCTTGTAGGATTGAATAAACGTTAAACGTTATTATTATAGCCTATTCGAAGCCTAGTAAAACACGCCTATTTGCAGTAACACGAGCGCGATAACTACCTGAGTACTATCGACCTTGCCACAGTCAAATTCTAACAGCCATATTGATGGCTACATTTTTGATGGAAGTTACTTTAAAATGGGTTGGATTTGCGCCAGAACTGCAAAGGTATGAGACAGAAAGTCCACTTTAAACAAAATTAAATACATACATACCATCACGCCTGTATTCCCCGAAGGGTTATGCAGAGGTGTACTAATGTACACCCACATTTCGCCGGTATGTTTAGGTCCCATGTAATAGGGGGCGAGCCTATTGCCACTAACCGGGAACAAATCCAGACTCCGAGCTGCTACTGGGAATTTCATAGAAAAACCCAATAACACTTTGCTCGACCTGGGGATCGAACCCAGGACCTCTAGCGTAGCAGTCGCGCTTAGGACCACTAGACTAATAAGGCAATTTAACAAAATTAAAATTAATTAATAATTAATTAAGTCAGTGAATCAATTAAGAACAAAAAAAATATATGATTTCTGACACTTGCGAATATTAGATATCTATACATATAATAAAATTGTAACAGGCCGATGTCTGTACATTATACAAGAAGAAAAACACTATAGGGGTCGTTACTAGAGCAACTAGATAACAAATTTTTCAAATTATTGTCTATCTGTCTGTGTGTTTGCATACGCATCACGCAAAAACTGCTGCACAATTGCATAACTTATAATCAAGTGCATGTTTCATGCTTATACGCTGCCTAAAAGCCGAGCTATAGTTAGTAAGTAAATCCTTTTAAGACGTGAATATATCGCGTCGTTTCGATCCCCTTACAACGTCCATAGTCACAGGCAGACCGATTTAATACTATAAATTGATTGCCACAAAATCCATAGTGTTGTTATTCAATATTTGTTTTATAATTATATTTTACTGTTTAAAAAAACTACTACAATGAGATCTAGAATATTTTAAACTCATTTTTCCGTATCTTAAAAAAAGGATGCTATCTAAATTGGAACTATATTTTTTTTTTAATGACGAGGTTTTTATTAAGTTGTGTATTATACTTTGGGTTAGTCGGTGACCGTGTTGCACTAAGGTATTATTGAAGTTAACCTTCTGTTTATACTATACGGACTAGCGTCTCGACTGTAGTGTGACCATGAAAACTGTACACAAATAATATTTATAAGTAATTATTTTTTTTCAAGCGTGACCTTTGGGTACTTAAAAGGAGTTATTTATAAGTAAGTAAATGGCCTATGTGTACAATTGAGATATAAAATCCGATCGTCTTATTTATAAAAATATACAACGTCCAATAATTTTCTTATGACAATGTCTTTTTTATTAATATTCCCGTCAATTTATTCTTCGTTCTGAAGTCTGAACAACAGGTATATGACTTGGAACTAGTTTGAACGTGCACAAACAACGCTTGCCGTGGTGCGCAGGCGAATACAATGCCGCTGCGCTGATGACGTCAGTGAGACGCAGTGAGCGTTGTACCGTTTGTTCAAAATAACTCAGCTTGTCTGAAGTTGGCCGTTCCGAATTACCGCGCTGATAAAATCTTTAATTGTTTTTGTACCGAAATTATTAAAGAAAATAATCAGAAATGTGAAACATAAATTTACCACTGCTAAACGTGTCAGGATGACTGGACCAAGAGAGATTTTGGAAGTTTGAGCAATACCTACCAAGGTTTTTTATCTTTTTGTACGTCAGTAAGGACGGCCACTATTCTTGTAATAGTTTTCCCTCTTCAGTGAGGAACTAATTTTTTGATGCCTAGTACAAACATTTGGTATTGCTTAAACTTTCAAAATCTCTCTTGTTCCAGTTACCCTGACGCACACCTGCTAAACCACTTGCGGATAACTTCAGACAGGCTTAGTTAGTTCGAACAAACTGTACACGCACACTTGACATCAATAAAAAGAGGAATCACAAGAAATATCCCATTCAGAAGCAATACGCGGTGACGTACTCTGACATTCGCATTTAAAAAATAGCTTCAAATATTTCTTACACAAAACACCTAGGAATTAGGTAACGGATATCTTAAATATGAATGTATCGTTTGGCTACCCTACACTCTACAAACAACGCACACATTAGATACAAACAGACGCGACATACACTAGATCCCTGACTACTACACTATTCTGTAAACAAGAGTGAATCATACCTAGTTGGCGCAAAATAACAGATGGTCGAGACGTTCTTACTACGTATGTGAGGAACAAAATCTGATTTCTCACATGGTACAGTCGCCAGAATATCAGGTTATATAAACTCTCTAAATGATTTTAAACCTAAAATTATTGACTGCCTCATTAGTCTAGTGGTCCTAAGCGCGACTGCTACGCTAGAGGTCCTGGGGTCGATCCCCAGGTCGAGCAAAGTGTTATTAGGTTTTTCTATGAAATTCCTAGTAGCAGCTCGGAGTCTGGATTTCAGCCATCACTTCACGTTTTAAATAGAAAACCAAGTGCCACCACCTTGGGACCACACTATGGTCACCCTAGCCTAACTAGTAAACATGTGTTTTTCACAGACGAAACTAAATGACATTAAAATAAACTGTCTTGTTGACACATAGTTTGAATGTTTGCATAGGTAGTTTATGGGGATAGGGGCTTTCATTTGTTTTTTTATGTCTGTTTGTATTATCATGGGAAGGCACTAACGTCTAAGATACAAGCTCGGCCTAGTTTTGTCGTAAGAGATCATTTTGATGTGGGACATACCAACATTCTTAGTGCTATTGATTAAGAAATATGTATGTATGTTCAATAAACTAATAATATCCTTTTTAATTTAATTACATATTAAATTACTTAATCTGCATTTTAACATATTTTTATGTAAATTTAAAAGATAATAAAAAAAAATCGGTCTCGGGAGCACGATTTAACCGGCGCGGCGGTCAGGGCCCCAGAGTAAAAAACCAATGTTCTGTATCAAGCCCTTGATCGACTCAACAGAGCCTCCTTAGAGGTTGCTCGAGGCTCTCGGCTATTAGACCATTGGTTGACACAACGATTGCTGCAACAATCGCTGAATCTATCCATCCATCCTGAACTTATTATTTTTATAACACAACAAATTATAGTGATCTATTCGTACGTTTTTTGTTTTTCCATTTTTAAACGGATTAAACCTTGGTTGGTACCTATAACATTTTCAAATAATTAACTCTCTATTCCTAAAAAAATATTCGTTCGTTTGTTCGTTCAAAAATATTTTTGCATCATGTATTCCTGAAGATTTCTTTGCCGGTTTAAATGTAAATCTCTTTAATCTAGAAACTAATTGTAATCATTAAACCCACGCAAAGTTTTTGTACACGGAAATAAGGCGTTTACTAATATAGTTCTAAGGTGAAATTCTATTAATGCCTACGTATAGTACAATATATGTAAGTATGAAACATACATATACTCACGCCTTTTTTCCACAGGGGTAGGCAGAAACCATAGACCGCCACTTGCTACGATTCTTGCATATCTCTTTGGCTTCTTCTACATTCATTAATCTTGTCATACACTCGCGCCGGTTACGATTATTACGCACCAGACATTTAAGCATATTATACCATCACGCCTGTTTTCCCCCAAGGGTAAGGCAGAGGCGTACTTAATGAACACCCAATAATCCAGCCACTAATCCAGACTCTGAGCTGCTACTGAGAATTTCATAGAAAAACCCAAATAACACTTTGCTCGACCTGGGAATCGAACCCAGCACCTCTAGCGTAGCAATCACGTATTGGTCCACGAGACTAATGAGGCATTTTAACAAATTTTATATACTGACTGACCACTAGAATACATTTACTCAAAGTTTACTTTCATCCCATTCCTCAGTTTAACCCCAGGGGTTGAGTGATATATACTCTCTCAACCCCTGTGGGTTGTAATGTATGCATCTAGAGCGCGCTTTAATACCTTCATATAAATAAACATACACGCTTTATCCAATACTCCTTGTTATGCAGTCTTAATTAATTAAAATTGTAGCTATATACTCGTATCATAACTAATATAAGAAAGAGGAAAGATTTTATTGCTTGTTTGCATCGAATAGGCTCTGAAACTACTGGACCGATTTGAAAAATTCTTTCACCAATAGAAAGCTACATTATTCCTGAGTAACATAGGCTATATATTATTCCGTAAAATGACAAGAAACGTATAGTCCACGCGGGCAAAGCCGCGGGCGGAAAGCTAGTATATAATAAAACTGTAACAGGCTTAAATGTCTGTATATTGTAGTTATTAAATAAAAACTAATAAGTAAAGGGTCTATAATAGAGCAACAGAAGCCAAAAAAACATTTTATAGAATTTTTGACTGTCTGTATGTTTGTACACGCACCACACAAAAACTACTGCACAAAATTAGATGAGGTCCACAGTAGTATAATAGCTGAAGGTCTAACTGAAAATCTGGTGCATGTTTCATGCTGATGCGTTGCCTAGAAACCGAGTTATTGTAAGGAAATCTTTTTGCGACGTGAGATAAACCGCGGGAAACAACTTGTTTTAGTAAAACTAAACACATTTAATAGTGGGTTTCCTGTACCTATTCTCATTATGTTATACCTACCCGAAATACTGAACGACCCCGATGTATCATCATCATCAACCCATATATTGTCCCACTGCTGGGTACGGGTCTCCTCCAGAATGAGAGGGATTAGGCTGTAGTCCACCACGCTAGCCTACTGTTTTTTTTTATCACGTTCACGTCGGTAGTGCAATGGGTGGGGTTCGAACCGGCAACCATATAATCGCAAGTCCGACGCCCTAGCCATTAGTCTACCGACGCACGGTGGGCTGAAAATCGGCTTTCATAGACATAGCGATTTCAATTTGCAAGTGCCGGATTTTTTGCCGGATATCGCTTCTATTAGTTATTACTATATTGAAAAATGACACCAGAGTTAATTCTGCACAATAACGAAGGAATTATAATTTTTTTAATAAAAATTTGTATGGAGCTGGTATTAAAAAGTTAATTATCTCGTAAACAGCAAGGAAAACCGTAATATCCTTACAGGTGGTTATAGTACTAATTATTTATGATTTTTTGACATATGTCATATAACGGTTATCGCTGCTAATTTTTTTTAAAAAAACGTCAAAATATTTTTATTTATTTTTACATATGAAACGGTTCCTTTTAGTGTTTAAGTTGAGGAACACAGACTTTTAACAACACGTAACATAAAATAGCATCATCCTTATATTCCCGAAGGATTAGTCAGAGGTTTAGCGTACATCCACACTTAGACAACTATGTTTGAGCTAGATACCTATGTATCAATACAAAATGAGTTTTAATATTTGTTATTTGGTAAATTTTTACCAAATAAAAATTTGTTACAAATAACAAATCTTTATTTGGTATTTTGGTACCAAGTAAGTGGTATTGTTTGTAACTGTCTGAAGTCTGAAAATATGTGATTAAGTAATTACAATAATTTAGTCTTCTAATAAGTCTGAATAGGTGATTAAATGATCGTTAATGATTTCTGATAAGTAAGCTAATTTGTTCATTAGTTGTGTTAAGAGTTCTAAGTTTTTTTTTGACGATTATAAATTTTTATTAGCTCATCTTTCAAAACTCTAATGAGGGTAGTTAACTGATTATCGACGTTTTGCAATAAAAGGGCTAAAATTTTAATTAATAATTTAGATTGATCACAACTGTGCAACTGCTAACACAATTTTTTTGCTCTGTGACTATAAAATCTTATAATGGAAAGTTTAATCACCAATTTAGACTTGTTCGTTTTCTAAAAAGTGAGAGTACTTCATTTAATCATGAAGTATTGCCTTTCTGCTTTACAGAGGTGGATGAAATCTAACCAATTCCTCGATAACTTCAGAAGACTAGGAAATTGGCTGCAAGCAAATATTAATTGGCCAAGTTGTGTGTGAATTGGCATATGCAGCTACAGCGCGTTTAAAAAAGGGCATGAGGATATGGCATCTGTGATCGAATACATGTTGAAAAATCATGTGGCAATATATTACTTTGCGAGAGGCTGCCATTCGGGAAGGTGCTATGGATATTTATCCATCCTACTATACAGTGCAACAAACTAAGCTTGATTGCTACCCCCCGAAGCATTCAGTGTCAGTTACGGATTCCTCGTCTAGGATTACACTTCAAGCTTTACTTGACTTCACGGTGACGAGGATCCTTCAAAGTCTTTCTGACTATGCCGATGTGCAAAATACGCAGCTAAAGCGTATATCCAAGTGGGGATTTGATGGTGCTTCCAACCAAAGCCGATACAAGCAGAAAATGGAGGGTGAGCAAGATGATGCAAGCATTTTCATGACCTCCTTGGTGCCACTAAAACTGACAGATGGCGATAATACTGTATGGATGAACCCAAAACCATGCTCAACTTTGTATTGACGCCCAGTTCAGTTAACTTTCGTAAAGGAGAGCGAAGCAGTTGTCGTCGGTCTCAAAAAACAAATGGATGATGAAATTCAGGCCTTTATCCCCACAGAGTGCAGTACATAATAATAACATGGTGACCCATCAACTAATTATGTCAGCGATCGACGCCAAAGTCTGCACGTACCTTTCTGAGGCCAGATCAAATCCATCGTGCTACCTGTGCTTAGCAAAACCTACGGAAATGGACCGCTTAGATTTTGTAACATCAAAGACTGTGCGTGCTAACATATACAAATTTGGCTTATCATCCCTACACGCACGTATAAATTGTATGGAATGTCTGTTACATATTGCGTATAGGCTCGACTTCAAATGGTGAGCAGCGAGAAGTAATGAAATAAAAAATGTATTCAAAATAAATTCAAGTTCAGCTCAATCTGTTGATTGATGTTGTGAAACAAGGCTCGGGAACTACCAATGACGGGAATACCGCTAGAAAGTTTTTCGAGTATCCCAATAAAACTGCAGCTATTACCGGGTTGGACGAAGATCTTATTAAAATATTTGCAAGCGATAACATTTGGCGAGAAGATCGAGAATAAAATTTAAAGATTTTGCCCGCAAAACAGCAGAAAAGTATGTGGAATTGTATGACTGGTACTACATGTCGTCAACCGTACATAAATTATTAATACACGAGGCTGACATCATCGAGAAAACTTATATTGTGCCATTTCGGACTCTCTTGGAAGAAGCCTCAGAGTCTCGAAACAGAGATTTTAGGAGGTTCCGGGAACATCATTCGCGGAAAAGAAACAGGCAAGATTCTAATCAAGATATCTTAAATATGCTTGTTGTTTCTTCGGATCGTTTCCTAAGTGCACAAAGGCCTAAGTGAGATGCCACGAGAAAGCAGAGCTTTTTTGCTGAAGCTCTCGCAAAAATTCAGTTTCAGGAAAGTGAGTTCGAGTTTTTAGATATATCCAATCTAGATCCTGACTCAGAATTGGAGTCCGAGAACGACAGTGATAAGGAAAATGTATAATATTTGTTTTTTTTTCTATTTTTGCTATTTTTTAAAATATTTTTCTTGTTTTATATATTTTTAATATTTGGGTCAATAACATTCTTCATAATTAACAATGTTCTTAATTAAGTCACTAAAAGGAACCGTTTCATATGTAAAAATAAATAAAAATATTTTGACGATTTTTTAAAAAAAATTAGCAGCGATAACCGTTATATGACATATGTCAAAAAATCATAAATAATTAGTACTATAACCACCTGTAAGGATATTACGGTTTTCCTTGCTGTTTACGAGATAATTAACTTTTTAATACCAGCTCCATACAAATTTTTATTAAAAAAATTATAATTCCTTCGTTTTTGTGCAGAATTAACTCTGGTGTCATTTTTCAATATAGTAATAACTAATAGAAGCGATATCCGGCAAAAAATCCGGCACTTGCAAATTGAAATCGCTATGTCTATGAAAGCCGATTTTCAGCCCACCGTGCGACGCTTCGATTTCGTTTTAATACGCACATGATTTCGAAAAGTCAGCGATGCGTGCCTTGGATTCGAACTCGAGACTTTTGACTTGGCAGTCCTATGGTCATATAACAAGGCTATCACTGCACTATGTATATGTCACCGTAAAATTGAAAATACCGTTAGATTGTAAACAATCTCGCGAGATTGTCGATAAATTGTGAACCGCAACGTAATGATGACAATTTAACGCATTATTTTCGGTAGATTATAATCTATCGAAATGAAACCGTCAAATTGTGAAATAGCATGCGACGGTTCGCACCTCGCGCGCTGATTGGTTGAAGTTCTTGTGCCATTTTTGGTGGTCAATATGATACAATGACATATTAAAATTTGATATACATCCCTCTAAAAATCATGAAATATTGCTGTTCTAGATTGACTTATTCGCTATTTGGCCTGGTCCAGTTACATGAATTTAGAGTAGCTTGGCCGCATCGCCCGTGGAATTACATAAACATTACGTCGGGGACCGGACTTCGATTTCCGGGTTGTGTACATACAGATTGTGTGTTTGATCGATTTACTGTGTTTTTGGCAACGGTACTTATATTTTGTTGATGTATTGTAATGATAATATAGAAAAAGGGAGGAATGAAAGCATGATTGTATCATTTAGAAATGGGATAATAAATAGGAATGTTTGAATCTATTATACTTACAAGTTAGTAGTAGGTATCTCAGATATTCCGAAGTATATAAGAGAGAAGAATATGGAACAATAAATAAAATATTTTAACAAAAAAATAGACAGGGTTTGAACCTGCGTCTCTCTGGTTAAGTACACCAGACGTTTTGCCAACTAAGCTACCGAGACCACTGCCTGTGATGTCGAATTTCTCTTCCACATTTTACGTCTTCAGGCGACGTCAGCATCATCTATTGAAGACCCTGCAAACCTTAGATCGATTTTTTCTTTCATTAGAAATTTTCTTTAATTAGAAATAATCATTTCTTTGTGAACATTTCGCAATATTTAATGCAAAAAGTAATAAAAAATAGACTTTATTATTATATCTATATTTAATAATGTGTTGTTGAATATCTACATTTAACCCTGAGATATCTACAGTAACTTGCCGCCATTTCTGTTCCCCTCAACCTTGGAACAAGAAACTTATTGAATTGTTCAAAAAGGTTAGAAACTGGTAAGTTATAACAATACAGCAAACTTGTAAGGATTCTTTAGAGTTGAGAAGCCATCAAAGGGTTTACATACGCCGTTAACTTAGGAAACAACATTATTGCCGTGATATTAATGGAATAAAACCTTTACATAACATACCATCACGCCTGTATTCCCCGAAGGGTTAAGCAGAGGTGTACTTAATGTTCACCCCTTGTTCGACGGTATGTTTAGGTCCCATGTAATAGGGGGCGAGCCTACTGTCATTAACACGGCACATGTCCGCACTCCGAGCTGCTATTGGTTGGATTTCCATGTCAAGAAGTGTTTTTGGGCTTCCGGCGCTCCGCACTCATCGAAGTTTATCAAAATGTATCTTTGTCGTCGTGTTCTAGGTAAGAAGCGAATAAGAAAAAATACTTCTGAGGAAATCGAATTGAAGTATTTCTGCCGACAATGTAAACAATAAACAGAGAGTTAATAGCGCTTAAGTAAAAAAATCTTGGTGTTAAATAGCAATTATCCGTTGTAAACTGGCCTTGCACCGTACGGAAAGCCTTTACAATGCAAGCTTAGCTTATACTGGTTTCAAAAAGCTTGATTTTAGCTGTGATGAAAGACATCATATCTTAAGTAAGTATGCTTTATACCTACCCTATGATTGTTATTTTTATTAGGAGGTGCCCGTTTATCAAAGTAAAGATGGTAATGTTAATTGCCATGATGTTGATCGACCTATTTGCGAGGTAAACTGCTTGCCGCGTCAGTGTGTGGATGGGTGACCATTCTTAATACACCCCTATGTGTCTCGGATTACATAAAGCCCCGGTCGGTCCCGATTGTCATACCAATACCTATGACAAGCTTATAGAAGCCTAAATTGCCTGATAACCAGTCTAAGTAGGTATTAGATATCCAATATTATCTATACAAATACTTATTTATCACTACATAGTATAAAACAAAGTCGCTTTCTCTGTCCCTATGTCCCTTTGTATGCTTAAATCTTTGAAACTACGCAACGGATTTTGATGCGGTTTTTTTAATAGATAGAGTGATTCAAGAGGAAGGTTTATATGTATAACACATACATATTTTAGTATAGAAAAGCCAATAAACCACGCGGGCGAAGCCTTGGGCGGAAAGCTAGTTTATAATAAAGCTGAAGAGTTTGTTTGGATTTAAAAGAAAGCCGTTAACCCTCAAATGGTCAATTTTGACTTTTTAATGGGAAGTGATACAGTTAAAAATTCTCTATCTTTCTGTCTAAGAAACATAATATAATTCGACAAAGTTCTCGAGATATTAACTTTCGTAGGGCGGTAAATGTGTGATAATTTTATGATTCCATCGAAACTAAAGCGACTATCCAAAACAATATATCGACAACAAAAAGGATGAACGGGAAAAATATATCAATTGATTTTTAGAAACACCGATTCCCGAATTTTTGCATTTTTATCGAAAACGTCTTTTTGGGCTTAACGGCTTTCTAGTTAAAGCACAGCAGCATAAGGAACGTTTCAAGCTATTCATGATCGCGCTGCGACCATTGCAGGTTCAAACGGGTGAAACCACGGGGCACAACTATTGATAATTCAAAACTTTTTATTCGTCTTTTAATCGATCTAAAAATGTGCACAATTTCGAAATTTAATTCAAATCTATTGCCATAGAAGACGCTTCGCTACTTATTTAGCTACTGCGCTAGCCAATAAACGTATCAAATTCAAATTAAGAATGTAATAACACTTACAAGAAACGTAAGATGTTTTCAATCCAGATGGCGTTAGTGTTTCCAAGCCTTGGCTTGCTGTAATATAAGCTGGAATATATCTCGTCTGCTTCAGCAAATGGCCGCCGTTTCTCACCCAGCTGTTTATAATTGTGGACGGCTAATGGATCGATACTATCCTACAATTTAGGATAGCTTTTAGTTTTATCGATAGAACTACGATTATAGCACTTCCCAAAAAAGTTATAGTTAAAGACTATTTACCAAATTTAATGGCCGCTCTGTGCATAATAAAATAAAATAAAATAGTGATATGACCATTGGACTCAAATCAAATCAAATCAAATGTTTTTATTTCCAATAAGCTTTTACAAGCGTTTATGAAACGTTATTCACTCTAGTTGCAGTTGACTCCAAAGTCAAAGGTCTCGAGCTAGAAGCCAAGGCACGTCACGCACCTCTGACTTTCGAAGTGCGTATTAATAATTAATTATCACGCGCTTAAATCGTGAAGGAAAACATCATGAGGAAACCTGCATGCCTGAGAGATTTTCTTGACGGCGTGTGAACTCTGCCAACCCGCAATAGGCTAGCGTGTCTCTCGAACTGATAGGAAACCCGTGCCCAGCAGTGGGATGATGACGATGATCTTAACGAGACTGTTATCAACTTACATATTCTCAAAACCAGCCAAAAAATAGTAAGGAATCATGCCGCACTGCTCAAAACGGATCGATCTAGCTTCTCACTTCGTAATAACAATTTCAAAAATACCTTCCCGTCGCGTCGCTACCGGAATAACCTCGCCAATTAAGTTAACCCTGGATTTAGGTCAGCCGTTTACTGGTGCACCTGCTCTTCTGAATGGTGCTAGAAACACTTGGCACACACTTCGTTAATAGCGGTGTCGGTTTAAGTTAAACTTGGCTTTGTAGCGGATTAAGATTGCGTCTTGTAAGACTTTTTGATAATTGAGCGCGGCTAAGGAATAGTTTTACATCGTCGTTCTTTATTAGTTATTTAAATAATAATAAGTTCGACGTGTCTGTGTGTGTGTGTCTGTCTGTGGTATCGTAGCTCCCGAACGGATGGACCGATTTTAATTGAGTTTTTTTTTGTTTGAATGGTTCAAATGGATGGAAATTAGTCAGGTTTTCTTAGCTATGTTTGATGAAAATCGGTCGAGATATAAAGCAATTGTCGGGGGTTTTTTAATTATTTTTTTATACATAAGATACCACGCACACTCACGCCTGTATTCCCCTATGCAGACGTGTACTAGTGCACACCCACAGTTTCATAGCCGGTTTGTTTCGTTTCCTTGTAAAAGTGGGCGGGCCTATTGCTATACGCCAGGCATATATCCAAACTTCGAGCTGCTACTGTCAATTTCATAGAATAACCCAATAACTCGTTGCTCCACTTGGGAATGGGACCCCAGACCTATAGTGTGTAGCATTGCACTTAGGACCACTAAGCTAATGAAGCAGTTAAATTTTTGATGAATGCCAAATGAATGGGGGTTCGAGTCCTGTCTGAGATAGTATTTATTTTTCACCAGAAATTTATATCTTTATCACAATTTTTTTTAAAATACCATTTATAAATGGGAAAAGAAAACTTAATAAGATAAGGTAACTGCCTTATTAGTTTTTGGTTCAAAGCGTGGCTGCTATGAAGACCCTGAGTTCGATTGCCAGGTCGAGCAGTGTTATTTGTAGCATAATACTTAGTAGCAACTCCGAGTTTGAGTTTGGACCCGGTTAAGAGGAATATGCTCGCCCATTACTTCCATGGGAACTAAACATACATATACAGGCGTTAACATCATTATTTAGTCGTCGAAATACTAACTTCGTATTTATTTATTTATTTATTTTTTTCCTCAACCCATTACTTTGTCCCACTGCTAGGCACGGGTCTCCTCTCAGAACGAGAGAGTGATTAGGCTATAGTCCACCACGCTAGCCTACTGCGGGTTGGCAGACTTCACACGACGTCAAGAAAATCTCTCAAGCATGCAAGTTTCCTTACGATGTTTCCCATCACCGTTTAAGCACGTGATAATTAATTATTAATACGCACATGACTTCGAAAAGACAGAGGTGCGTGCCTTGGATTCGAACTCGAGACCTTTGACATGGCAGTCCAATGGTCATATCACAAGGCTATCACTGCTTTTTTTGCGTATTTATTAGTCTCAATTTATTATAGCCCCAATTTCCTCCCCAACGATATAACTACTTTATTTCCCTAAAAAATAGCTAAGGATAAGGAACTTAGCCGCGCCGGTTTGTTACAACAAGGGTGTAATTAATTACACCCGTTTTCGCCCCCTCTTTTACCTCCCTCCGGAGTTTCAACCCTGAACAATAGAGGCTGGCTACAGTTGCGAAACCCTTGTGTTTCATAGCTGTTTTGAAAGAGAATTTTGATTTGAGTTGGAGAAGGGATTATGTAGCTTTTGTTATAGCGTTTGTGTTAGTCTAGTCAAGCATGTAAAGTTACATTGATGTTGCTCAAGTAACAGTTACTCCATTCATGAAACCCCGATGGGTTAAGCGGAGGTGTACTCATGTACACCATGACTTCGCTGGTACAGTTTCGGGTCCCAAAAAAATAGAGGGCGAGCCAATACCTAAACAAAAATCTTAACTTTTGTTTTTATCTTTAAATAAAAAACTTACTAGCAATGTGGGTCGCACATTACATGTATTCTTATTAACCCCTCGTACTAAGCTAAATGCTTGTATTACGAGTGGGTTCAGGTGGTGGGTAGTGCAATGGGTGAGTTTCGAACTGGCAACCACATGATCGCAAGTCCGACGCCCTAGCCATTTAGGCCACCGCCGCTTCAAACTCGGAGCTGTTGCTGAGACTTTCATAGAAAAATATACAGTACCTACCCTAATACTTTCCTTTACCTGGGAATCGAACTCTTGACGACTCACTCAGCAGATATACAATATGATGCAGTATAAAAAAACAATTGACTGCCTCGTTAGTCTAGTGGTCCCTATCGCGACTGCTACGCTAGAGGTCTTGGGTTCGATCCCCTAAGTCGAGCAAAGTGTTATTGGGTTTTACTATGAAATTCTCAGTAGCAGCTCGCAGTCTGGATTTGTGCCCGGTTAATGGCAATAGGCTCGCCCCCTATTACATGGGACCTAAACATACCGGCGTACTGTGGTTGTACATTACTGGCATCTCTGCCTAACCCTTCGGGGAATACAGGCGTGATGGTATGTATTATGTAAAAAAAACAATATCTAATACTTACTAGATAGAATACAGAATACAACATAGAACACTGTTAAACAAAATATACTATTTGCATTTCATCGGAACAAGCTATAAAACAAATATGGGCGTTCTAAACAAAAAACGTATTCACTTTGATATAAAATTCAATCCAATCCAGTAAATATTTGTAATTAATAAATAAACATGATATTTACATTTTTCGTGCGTAAAAATATTTATTTCCATTATAGCTTGATCGACATTGACGGACTTGCTTTTCAGTCAGGGAATTAATGATTAAATTCGTCAAAACAGTTTGTAGTAGTAGTGCCTGCTGTCTATATGCTAGCATGAATAGGTCCGCACGATCGGGGAAGTACTACCCTCCCACAGAATATCGACGTCAAGTAGCAGTATGTATACTGAAGTCCCAATTCCTCTCTCATTCCTTTCTCCTCCCTCCTTTTTCCTTGGCTCTGCAACGCATCTGTAACTTCTTTGATATTGCAGATGTGCATGGGCGGCGATGACTACTTACCATCAGGTAGCTCGCCTGCTCGTTTGTTGATTAATCCCATAAAAAAGGACAGGAAAATCGAAACTCTTACTTAATTGCACCTCGCAGCAATAAAAAAACGCTTACAAGACAAAAAATTAAGTTATACAATCTTTTTAAGTAAAAATACTTCGTCAGCGTTTCATGAAATCGATAGCGGGCGTCTCGGCGATTTAAGAGGTCACTTTGCTAAGAGTACTCGTTCGATTATAAAAGTCGCTAACGATCGCTTACTTCAGCAAAATATCTTGAGTCTATAACAGGCGAGATTTTAAAAGGCGAAGGAGAAATAGTGTGATTAGAAAACGTTACGGAATGAAAGATGATATAGTGACACTTATTGAAAGGAATATGCTAAGATGGTTTGGGCATGTCGAGAGAATGAATGAAAGACGATTAACGAATGGAATTTATAAGGCGAATGTTAGTGGCAGCGTCGGGAGAGGTCGCCCTAGAAGGACGTACATCGATCTTATCGGCGAGGTTCTCCAAAAATGTCAGGTGCGTAGTACTCGCAACCGGTGCGGTGTGTATGAAAAGATGTATGAATGTGGAAGAAGCGAAAGAGATATGCAAGAGTCGTAGCAAGTGGCACTCCATAGTGTCTGCCTACCACTGTGGGAAAAAGGCGTGAGTGTATGTATGTATGTATTTCATAAGAAGAATTCCTTCTTCACCACTAATACTTAAAAACTAACAAAAAATATCGATACAATCAAATTAATAAGCTATCTTTATGTATTTTTTTTTATAATTTACCGTCACACCAGTATTCTCCGAAGGGTTAAACGGATTGGTACTAATGCACATCCACAGTACGCCGGTATTTTTTGGTCCCATGTAATAGAGGCGAGCCTATTGCTAATAACCTGGTACAAATCCTAACTCTGAACTTGAATCCAATAAGACTGCTCTACTTAGAAATAGAACCCAGGACCTCTAGCATAGCAGTCATGCGTACTTTTCAAAGTCGTGTGCGGATTAATAAAATTAATTATCACGCACTTAAATGGTGAAAGAAATATTTTTTACAGAGTTTCTTGGCAGCGTGTGAAGTGTACCAACCCGCAGTAGGCTCACGTGGTGGACTATAGCCTACTCCCTCTCGTACTGAAAGAAGACCAGTACCCAGCAGTGGGACAGTGTAATGGGTTGATAATGATGATGATGATTACTGTGTTCCGGTTTGAAGGGATCTTATACCGGGAAAATTGGGCCCTACAGTTGGGTCAAGATGACAACCCGCTAGTGATAATACCTATTGGTGTTGCTATATCAGATCTGTAGGCAAACATTTTTTTTTTTCAATGTTGGTCACACATTACTAGTATTCTTGTTAACCCCTCGTGCTAAGCTAAGCTAAATGCTTGTGTTACGAGTGGGTTCACGTCGGTAGTGCAATGGGTAGGTCTCGAACCGGCAACCATATGATCGCAAGTCCGACGCCAGCCATTAGGCTACCGACGCTTCAATTGCCGCTTACCTATCGTCAGACGACTTACATGCTCGGATATTCCGAAGACTCTCGTGTGAACATAAAACATAA